>OY856413.1:1186542474-1187142474 GCA_963693085.1 Alisma plantago-aquatica | reverse complement strand
ACCCCTTCTCAAAACGCCGAATTCTCTCTTCATCAGTAGCTGCAATATGCGGATAGAACTGCAAAAACTCCATGAACTTAGCTTCTTACCCTCTAATGTTCATTGGTCCTTGCCTTAACCTCTCAAACTGAGAGATCTTCTCATCTAGATACGTCTTGGGGAAGTATCTACTGATGAATTCTCATCGGAATTCTTCCCATCCGATTTCAACACCTAGCCTCTTGCCCTCTTCTATTATCCACCAATAGACAACACTCCCTTTTAGAAGGTACACTACATGCATCACCTTCTCTGCTTTAGGGATATTGAGGATTCTAAAGGCCTTCTCCAACTCAGTCAACCACAAGTCAGCATCTTCTGGGTTAGCTGTACCAACATAATATGTGGCTCCAACCCGGCGAAGTCGTTGGAAAGTCTTGTCAGCTCCCTGTCCTTCATTATGGGCTAGTGCCCTCGATGCAGGTGGTGGAATCCTATCCACCATATGCGTCATGGTTGCCATGAACTGCCCAAACAGAGCATGGAAAGCTGGGCTCTCTATCTCTGCTTGGTTAAACTGAGGATGTTCAGGTACAAGTTCCTCCCTAGTCTGGTCCCTTGCACCTCTTCTTGGTGCAGCAATGCTACTCTCAACAGCATGTTCTTCGTGTGATCCAGACATCTTTAAGTTCTTCTTCTCCTCCTATATGAGCAAAAGACACTATCATATAAGCTGGAAGACACTAGAACAGACTCAACAACCTTAATCCTATGTCTCTATAGACTCAGCGAACCTAGAGCTCTGATACCACTAATTGTGATACAACGTTCGAACGAAACATCATTAACTAAGCGAAAGCGATCATTAAAAACAGATTACTAAAAATCACTAAAAATTAAAACCATTTACAAAGAGATCCAAACACAGGAAAACTCCTTTATCAAGAACCAATGTATTTTATTTACATCCTGGTTCATAAGTCATATCATGTACCATCCCTTCTCGAGGATTACAAGCATCAACTGCTCTGTTAAAACTATACACAGGCAGCATAAGAACCTCGAAACATCAAGCCAAAATCTCAGATCGATTCATTAAAAGTAATAATTACTAACTCTGAGGACCTGAGAGTACAAAGATGACACATAGGACTCTCTATACAAAATATGACATCCAGTGCCTCCACCTGGAATATCACTGTTGTCCCTGTTGTTGTTGTTGCTGCTGCTTTTCCCCTGCTATAGGGTTTCTGCCTCTTCTTCTGCGTCTACCTAAAAAGTGTTGGTGACCAACGGAGTGAGACCCAGTCCCAGTGAGAGATATAACTCTGTGCCAAAAACATTATTATTGTAGTTTAATAGAATAAAACTGAGTAGATGAATTATATATATTCAACAACAGATAAATCAATGTCTAAACAGATTAGAGCAATATCCTTATTCAAATCATTTCAGCTATAACTTGATAAAGCAACATGTCACTTATCCAATGAGGTATTGAAGAACATGTATAACATTTATCCATCTAGGATATGCTAAGTAAGGTAACATCAACTAATGATTCTCGTATTTCAACCTTAAGCAAATATGCTACACAGTTGATTACATTTTACAATCATACTGAAGCCCTGAGGAGATGAGGTATACCACTCATACTCCAACCGACCACGATGGCGTAAAGCATCAATTCCATACATAGGTCAAGGAAGAGTCGGATTTCCATGACCTCATCCTCCTCAGTCAGTGTGAGTACAAAATGCAGGACATCTTGTGTCTCTGCTAAATAACTTTCCAGGGTATACTGGAAACTTCGCTATAGAGTTACAATGGTGGTTGTACTCTCTTCACAATCGAGAGATTTCATGTTTATCTCACATCGATCCGACATTAACATTATCAGGAGATTCATGATACATCCATCATGACACATATAGTGAAGGATTGAGAGATTTAATATTTATCTCACATCAATCCCACATTAGGGCATAAGGATATTTGCACCCATAACCCCCACATACTCAGCAGTATGCCCTCTAGGAGATCCCATGGGAAAACCTGTTTCACCATCACCAACTACTGACGATGATGGATCTATGGCCATGGCTCTACATTATAGGACTTCACTTGATAAATTAAGTACATTACAATATTCTTTTAGCATTAGTCAGGTTTTCAAACATAAATTATTATAACAAATGCTACAAAGAATGTGTAATACTTCTATCAAGTACTTTTCAAAGCTTTATGAAACTCTGGGATCTCAATTCCTTGTCACATCATGGGCATTCTCATCCCTTAACATCTCATCATCATGATTATGGAATATGGGTATTCAAACCCTAAGTTCATCAAAGAACACTTGTTACCACTTATCAGGTAACTAATACCTTTAGGTCATCTGACCAAGGTAAACATGATACTTACTACACAAGCATCTCACATGGCTCTCAAGGCCCATTTAATCTCTTGTTACCTCTTACTAGGCAACAAAGAATATTATGACTCACAAGGCCCATAAAACAATTTCAATAATAAAACATCATAGCTCATACCTGGCTATGCCCAACATCTCATGATACCTGCATGGTTAGTACATATGATAACAGTTATATCAATTAAATATCAGCACCATGCAATGTAAGGGTAGCATCACTATTCCCTTATTAGGGTTAGGGTTTCCCAATTCATGTCAATTAGGGATACTCATCCCATTACCCAAAATTAGGGTTATGGTTTATCATCATATTGCCCAAGATTAGGGTTTCGTACACTATAACCCAAAATTAGGGTTTCTCATACCTTCACCCTATATTAGGATTAGGGTTTCATATTAGGGTTTCATATAGAATTACATAGCATCACCCTAGATTAGAGTTTCACATCACATCACTGCATTAGGGTTTCACATGGCATCACCCTAGATTTGGGTTTCACACATCATTATCTTAAATTAAGGTTCCATATAATTTTTCCCCAAATTAGGGTTTCATGTAACTTTACCCAAAATTAGGGTTTCATGAAGCATCCTCTTAAATTAGGGTTTTTCATTATATTACCCTGAATTGGGATTTCTCATATCATCACCCTAGATTAGGGTTACACCATTACCCTAGATTAGGGTTTCACCTAGCATTGCCCTAAATTAGGGTTAGAGGTCATCAACCTTCTCGATTAGGGTTTCATGATCTCTTTATCAAGGATCATACCCTAATTACATATTTTATTCATGTTGAAAGTGTGGAGGCTTAACCACTACATGATTATTATACATGTATGAATTCCTCTCTCTCTCATCCTCTCTAGGATGTTGATTACTTCAAGCTTGATTAGATTAGGTCAACCCTTCATTCAAGTACATACATTTAGGGTTAGCATAGTGTATTGAGATATTGCTTCCATAAGCATCAAAGGTTAACCCCTCTAAGAGTACTAATCACCCTAGTACCTTAAAGGTACAACCATTGTAATTATCTTTGATATACATCGTTAACAATATGGGGTTAATTGATCTTTCATCACATTAGGTCTTCAAATGATTTTGGTTGCATTGAACCTCCAAACGGTTTTGACCCCTCAACCTCCAAATGATTTTGAAACTGTTTGACCTCCAAACGGTTTTGAAACCATTTGGGCATCTAGGGTTGAGACCGTTTGCCATCCAAATGGTTTTGAAACCATTTGGGCACTCAACCCTTGAAACCATTTGATCACATGTACATTGAAATCGATTGGACCCATCAACATTTGAAACCGATTGGATAAATCAACCTTGAAACTGATTGGACCTCCAAACAATTTGAGACCGTTTGATCTCAAACAATTTGAAGACTGTTTGATTCCAAATGGTTTCAAGACTGTTTGGACTCAAACGGTCTCAAGACCGTTTGGTCCAAACTACCTTGAAACCGAAAGGATAATCTAGGGTTTCCTTCAACCAATCAATTAGGGTTTGCTTCATTGAATCATTCATCAATTGGACCATTGAGAGTACATCAAATTATAACCCTTGGATCTCCAACCATCCATCACAACCCTTGACCTCCAAACGATCTTAAGACCATTTGGACCATCAATCATGAAATTGATTTAATTTAATTAGGGTTTCAACATTTCAACCCAATTAGAGTTTATAATTTGTGGATTATCCATCACTGAACCTATCATGAGTCAAACAATTAGAACCATTGGATCAACATCCAAATACATCAGTAAGTATCTCCAAATGGTCTTGAGACCGTTTGATCCCAAACGGTCTTGAGACCGTTTGGTTTCAATCGGTCTTGAGACTGATTGGTCTCAAGTTGAAACTGTTTGGACCTAATATTTCTTGAGGTGTGTGCTAAGATGACACCATCTTCTTCAAGCTTCAAACCTTTGAAATTTTCTATGATCTTTGTGGTGATTTCAACAATTAATCAAAAGGAAATTCGGGAAAGAAAAAGGAATCAACATATGATGAAGAAATAAAATCAATAATGATATTTAAGGGTTCAAGTTATATAACCCACCTTCAAAGTTGAATCCAAGCTTCAATCCTCACATCTTTAATGGTGAATGGAGCTTTCTCAACATCCCAAGGTCCATCCTCAAGTCTTTGAGTGAAAAGAATGGCTAAAGTTGAAGACTGAATGGAGAAAAGAAGAAAATAAGCATTGAATTTCGATTTCAACCATGAAAATCAAGGTTGAAGATGATTAAGGAGCTCACCTACATGTTGGGGTACGTCCTCCTATTGCTCCTAAGTTCCCTTGTGTTCGGCCAAAGCAAGGAAAGAAAGAAGAGTCAAAAAAGCCTTTCATGTGGGTGAAAGAATGGAGTTTATATAAGGGAAATTCAAGAGAGAGAAAGAGGGACTCTCTAGAAGTGGTATTTTGCATATTAAACCCTAGGTTTTGGGTAAATTGCACATTATACCAAAACTAGGTTTTAATGCACAATCATTGCTTAATAAGATCTTTCTTGGTGCTCAGGCTTCCACAAGCCATACCTCTACATCATTTTCATTCTTATGATGCTTCAACACTTGAGAAACATTTTATCATATAACATTTGCAAGTTAACCCCTCAACTTGGGTAATTTGCACTTTAGTCCAAAACGGGCAAAACATTGTTTTCAACATTATTAAAAAAGGACTAAATTGAAACATAAGTTCCTCTTGAGCCTTAATTACTTTTTAAAAGATAAGAGCAAGCGTATAATTATATTTCTTAAACAAAACATCTAGGGTTAAAGCATAACCCAGGTCAGGGATGTTACATGTTTTCTCATTCAATTAAAAATTTTTCAAGTTTAGCATAAAGATCATCAATGATTTTTCCTAACCATTTTCTTTTAGATTTACATGTAGAAAAAGAAGAATGGGTAGTAACAAGCATGTCAATAATATCTTCTTTAGGTAGTTCATGCAAGCTTACCTCACTTACCTCACGAATGTCTTCGCTTGTAGAGGCCATTAGGGCAAGGTGGCACTCATTATCATCTTCGGAGCTAGAGTAGTTTGAAGATGAAGCTTCCCAAGTTGCATTTGCTGCATTCTTGTGTCTCTTTTCCTTCTTGTCCTTCCTCTTATGCTTTATATCCTTCTTGTAATCCTCATCTTTCCTTGAGCTGCTCTTGTGGTGAGACTTTATTGACTTTGGGCATTCACTCTTGTAGTGCCCCTTTTGACCACACTTGTAGCATCTCGGAGTAGAGGAGGAGGCTTGCTTTCCCTTGAAGTGATTTCCCTTGAAGTAGTTGGCTTCATGCTCACTAGGGCCTTCATCTCCACTAGAGGAGGGAGTTCGGCAAGTAATTTGTTGTTGAAGGATGACAGGTTTGACTTGTGCTTTGAAAGTACTATCTTTAATCTTCTTGGTTTCCTTCTCTTCTTGCTTGGCTTCTTCTTCTTGCTTGTCAAGTCTTGGCTCATAGGCTTGAAGACTGCCAATGAGTTCTTCAGTTGGGATGTCACCAAGGCTCATCACTTATTTAATGCAGGTAAAGTTTGACTCCCATCTCTTTGGAAGAGTTCTCAAGATCTCTGAGTTGATGGCGCCTCTTTCCAAAGGAGTGCCCAAAGCAGCCAACCCATTGAAGATGACATTCAGCCTTGAGTACATATCTACAATGCCTTCTTTCTTTCCCATCTTGAAGTTCTCTAGGAGGCTTCCAAACATGTAGATCTTTGCCTCCTTCACTTGCTTTGTGCCTTCATATGTGATGCACAGCTTGTCCCAAATCTCATAGGCGGTATCCCATGATGAGATCCGGTTGAACTCCATGGGAGTGAGGGCTGGATAGAGAATGTTAATAGACTTTGCATTTAGTTGAGCTTCTTTGAGAAGCTTCACTCCATGTAGCAATAGCTTCAGTTGGCTCTTTGTAAGGTGTGACCATCACATTCCACATGTCAAAGTTCATCCATTAAATGTAGAACTGTATCCTTTTCTTCCAATAGAGAAAGTTGGTGTTGTCAAAGAACGGAGGATGCATAGAGAAGCCTCCCTATAGGTTGAGTGAACCAAGTAGGTTGTCACCCATCTTCTTGTCTCATGGGAGATTGTTGGAGAAGATTTTTAGCTCTGAAACCACTTGTTGGATTAAGGGCTCTAGGGGGGTGAATAGAGCTACAAAATTTCTCACCAAACATATTAGACCTTCAAATTATATCAATTAGGAGTAATAGCTTAATAGAAATTTGAAGTCCTAACTAACAAGCACAGTAAGGATGAGAGAGATTGATAGCAAGCACATAAAAAAGGGATGTAGAGTCGTTCCACACTTCAAACTAGAAGTGAGTCAGTCCACTACCTAGAGAGGTCAACCTCTAGGACTTTACAAGTGCTTTTCTCTATTAATCACAACAAATGTTACAACAATAAACCACCAAAGGAATTGTCCATCCAAGCACAAGGAGATCTCCACCTTCACAAGAAACTTACCCACTTAGCCTGAATCTTCAGCCTTCACCTAGGTCTTACCCATTCAAGCTCAAGTCTTCTACCTTGAAGGACTTTTCTTCTCCTCTTGGATCTTCTGCCTTTGCCTTCTCCTTCACCTGGAGAATATAACCACCTCTTCACCAACCTTGAAGAGGATCAACAACAACTCCTTCTTCACTCAATGGAGCTTATTTTCTTCAACTTAAGAAGGGGATAGGGAAGTAGATGAAGATTGAGAGCTTTACATGCACAAAGGTGGAGCTCTCTTATAATAACCCTAACTCACTCACAAATCACAAAATGAAGTATAAACTAAAGAGATAAAGAGGCTCAAGGGGTTGTAGAACACTCAACTATAGCAAGGACCTTGTATGTAGTGAATGAGAAACCTTGGAATGAACTCCAAGTGGTCCTATTCATAGATGGGGGTGCTCCCTTGAGTTGGGGAACATTTAGCGTTGAATTATAGTCATTTTAGTACAAGGAAACAGATCTATTTTCGTCCAGACAAGTCACCAATGGTTAGAATCACCTTTTTTTACATTCTTTGTACAATACATTCGGTCGATATTTAATAAAGGTAACTCGACCAATCGGCTAAAAGACAAACTCGATTTTCAAACTATGGGTCGAGTTTATCCTCAGAAACTTGACCGATCAGTTAAATCACATTTTGTCAGTAACCCAATCGATGGAGTTCTGTGAATGCACACTCGACTGATGCACTCTCTAGAAAATTGATCCAAGGGATTGATCGAGATTGAAACTCGACCGATCAACAACTTGTGATCGATTTTCTAAAGTGATTAAAACTTAGTACTAAGTGTTCCACATATTTTTATCATCTTAGTTACAAGTCATATCATCAATATAAGTGATTACAAAATTCTTCTAAGGTCATTTATATGGATTTCCTAATTAGCACACTTGCATTGCTTTTGACTTGAACTTTGACAAGCTAGGGATTGTGTGAATTGATTCTTTTCATGTACCTAACACTGAGATCAATCTTGAATACACATATTAGATACATATGAATGGAATGGTCGAGTCATTATCAAAATATGGACAATGCATAATCTCTAGGTCATGTTTAATGTCAACGCCTATGTGGTCAAATGATTGAGTAATAATGTTATATTTTTGATAATTCTTGGTTAACAAGATATGCCAAAGGATAGTAATCATTAGAGATTGTGGTTCAAGTTGTGATTGTGTTGGTCTAAGCCTTTTGACGAGGAAAGGTGAATGTGAAAAATCCATTGATATATGTGAGAAGTAGTAGTCATTTAGAATTTGGACCGTGAAATGGTAAAGCTTGAAAAGATGTTTGGTGGATTATTCATCTGAAAGGCATATGTAACTGTTCGATCAAGGGCTCTAGAGGGGGGGTAGATCTTCACAATTCTCACGAGATGGATTAGACCACCAAATTATATTAAGTACAGAAACTTAAAAAAACAACAATTTGAAGTCTTATCTAACATGCACAAAAAGAATAAGAGACAAGGAAGAGCAAGCACTTGGATAAGGTGGTTTAGAGTGGCTCCACATCCTAACTAGGAGCAATGTCAATCCACTACCTAGAGGTGGTTAATATCTAGGATTTGCCATCTTGGTACTCTTATATTCCATCATAAGATTACAAGACACAACAACCACAATCATCCAAGGGATTAGTACCTCAAGCAAAGATCTTCAACCTATAGAAGGAGCTTACCCACTTGAACTGTGGAGTCTTTAGCCATCAACATGGACTTACCCACTCCTTCTTCAAGTCTTCAGCCTTCAAGGGATTACCTATCTTTCTTGAGCACTTGCCTTGACTATCTCCGTGACATCCCACTATCACATAGACAACGAAATGCCACACGAAAACGCGCAGAACCACCATAAACCACACATTACCAAAAAAATATGGGTTAATTAAAACCAATTGCGGAAAGCAAATAAAAGAGAATTATTGCAACCAAAACCTCATACTGCAGAGAAACATGATATATAATCATTCACAAGCCTTGATATATTGTTCATAGCTTAGAGAAACCAACTGTCCATGAGCATAAGAGTTCAACATCTGTTTATACATATATTACAGGCCACACCATGCCAACAACATGATATACAAAATTACAACATCTAGTCATCGTGAAACGTCATCAAAACACCTTCGAGGACCAGAGAGTATAATGATGACTCTAGGACTCTATTAAAAAATGACCAAAACAACAACATATCCACCTCTTGCCTTCTACTGCTCTTCTTGCTGCTCAGCTGCAACACTACGATCACCACCTCGACCAGCACGACCACCTAAAAAGGTTGTAAACTAGCGGGGTGAGACACACAATCCCAACAAGAAATATAACTCCCCGCCTAAACTATACAACCTCAGAAAGGTTAAAGCAGATAAAGCAGATAACTGATAATGGCATATAATAAGAGCATCATACTGAGAAGGTATAACATTACCACCAATCTTACGAAGATATTTATGAGGCCTATAACTGGGTATCCTTTATGGAACATGTTTGACAAGATAAGCTTACAAGAACTTATCACAAGACATAAGGAGTGTACAACTAACTACAAGAGATAACTATATCAACTATACAAGCAAGGCCTCAACCAATGTTACATGTTTTACTCTAAGTAGTATTTACTATTTGGCTGGATTATGTTTTATTATACCCTGAGGAAGTGAGTTATCCCTGCTCAAATCCAACCTTCAGTTGCGAAGCCCAAATCTGATGCCATACAAGATCAATGGGAGAGCCAGACTCCATGACCTCACCTCCTCGTGGTTAGTGCACAAAAACCAAAGCAGGACTGCAGTCTCATGCTTAAATGGCCACAGCCTCGGGGTCAACTCTGCAAGCTACCCATATCTCTAGCCCACCTTGGTACAGGTGCTAGTATACCTTTGAGCCACAGGCCTGATCACCATGCTCTTGAGCCATGAACACATTCATGCTCTATCATACTGAGTCATGGGCCTATTCACCATGATCTTACCATACCGAGTCTACAACCACAGTTGTAGTCTAATCCTCCTATTTTCAGCTAGGAGAAACCCCACATATTCAACAATATGCGCTCAAGGTAATCCCATAGGATAAACCTGTTTCACCATCACCAACTACTGACGATGATGGATCTATGGCCAGTGCAAAACTACATGAATTGTTCCTCTGTAATTAATTAGTATATTTTAAGTGGATTGTTGGGGGCAACCAAGTTATAAAACATAACAATATTGAGTTATATTATTACTGTCATTACCATGGGATCTCAATCCCTCATCACAGAATGCTACTGCCTCTCAAGGCATCAATATCATGCATCATCATCCTGGGATAGCAATCCTTCATCTCAGATTACCACTACCTCTCAAGGCATCAACATTACCATGTGATAGAAATCCCTTATCTCAATATCAGAGGATAACACCTCAACTAGGCACTCAGCCTTTATCGGGTCAACAGACCTTCCACATCATGCTGGTGATACATGTTATTCCTATCAACAAGGATTATCATAATTCAATGTTATCCAAAACACATATACCTCATAACTCTTACCTAGTTATGAATTCATTTGATGCACCTACATAGTTAGTGTACATATCAAGAGAGATAACATAATTTACCAGACATAGATCTTTATGATTATCAAGCTATTAGGGTTGAGGAGGCACATGTTTGGAACAACATCAATGATTATATGTAGCACAACATGTATTATTTACATTATTGTTATCAAACCATGAGCATGCACTATGCCCTAATATCTCATTAATCATAAGGAGTATATCCCAATCATAGTCTAGCCATATCACTGGTCACAACCACATTTATCATTAACAAGATACGGGTTCAAGATGATTGATTCATTCACTAGGGTTTCCCAGGTTAAGAATAACCCTCACTAAAGACTCCACCTATCCTTACCAAAGGTGTGGCGGACAACGTTGTCCCTCACTAAAGGGGGGGTATCAGGTAGGGTTACCTCCCTCGCCCAAAGCCTATCGGCTAGGGCACTTAGCCACACATATCGACCATCAACACATCATGATATCATGCACTTATGCATAGAGTCAACACCAAGTGGTGTCATGAAACTTGAAGTAAGAGATGTATCATGCACAAGTGACACACTCACGTATCGGTCATGACCCTATCGACCACTAGGATTAGGGTTACCTATCGACCATCCTCATCACCATATCATTCATGGCCATTTCGGCCAAGGCCATGGCACCCAAGGGCAAACCGTAACGTCCAACTAGCACATCAAGATACTCAAAGGTTCTACTGCCCTTCACCATGTTACCCAAGACACCCTATCATCTAGCTAGGGTTTGTATCCATGTATCGACCAAGACTCAGCCCTTCAACTTGTATCATCCAAGGTACCATCCATGCTCAACACATGTATCAGCCTAGCTCTTATCTCTAGAGCTATCCAAGCTATCAAGCACCTATTCATGATGAGTAACCAACCCAAAAGGAGACATGTGATGGGAAAGGCATATCAGACAAAGGGTAACACACCTCCATATGGGTTATCGACCAGGAACTTGACCCTGGTGTTGCCCCAAGCTAGGCACACCTACACACTTCTAACACTCTAGGGTTGATGATATCGGGTAGCATGTGAGCATCGCATGTCGGTCACCACCATGGTGCTCAGGGGCCTATCGTCCAACTAAGGTAGGCACAACATATTGGTCAACACTAGGGCACCAATATAGGGTTTCACCACCCCAGCACCATATCGGGCAAATCCAAACCAACCTATGTAGCTTAAGGCACAAAAAATAGGTATCTACTAAGCACCATGATGACCAAAGGCACATCGCCAACTAGGGCAAGGTACATCTCAGTCAAGGCATATCACCCAAGGACACCAACAAGGTAAAGGAGGTCATATCAGGAAACAAGGTAAACAGATCATAACCTAGCATATCGTCCAAGACAAAACCCTAGATAAGGGTATCGTGCAAAGCACCTCAAAGGGTATCGTACAAGGCACAAGGACCATATCGGTTTGGTCATCATCAACCTCAAGATCACCATCATCAAACCCTAATAGATCAAGAGAGTTGGATCACCTCTCAACAACCAAGAGAGAGGGGTTTTGCACAATCTCCATCACATATCGGGCAACACTCCATCCTCAACTAGATCATCAACATATCACCTCTCAAAACCATGGTGAGAGAAGGGTGTTGTCCAAGCAACTAGAGTATAGACTCACCTCTCAACTAACAAGTGAGAGGGATTTTGCCTACACCACTAGAGATCTAACTCACTTCTCAAAACCAAAGAGAGAAAGGGGTATTTCCCCAAGGGAAACCCTAGTTCATAGGTTCGGCCAACAAGGTCCAAGGACACATCTTCAACATCAACAACAACATGACCACTATATCCACAAGATTAAAGGTACATACTAGAGCAAGAAACATATCTAACAAGATGCATGACCGATCAAGATGTCATATAAGCATGCAACATAAAAGGAAGTAGTATACCTAGGGTTAGGAGTTATGTAACCCGCCTCAAGCAAGCTCCTCAAGCTACAAAGCTCCAAGCACCAAGCTTTAAGCTCCTAGCTCCAAAGCACACCACCTTCGGCCACCACAAGAAGAGAAGCAAAGCTCATAACCACCATGGCCGAAGAACAAGCAAGAAGGAGAAGAAGGTGCTAAGGAGATAGGGGATATGCTTACCAAGGAAGCAAGACCCTTCTAGGGTTCAACCACCACCTAGAGGAAGAAGAAGGAGACTCCATCAAGGAGATCGGCCACCAAGCTCCACCAAAGAGGGGTATCGTCCACTAAAGAAAAGGGAAGGCAACTTAGGAGCTAAAAGGGATCCCAAGCAAGTGAAAGGAGAGGCATATATAGAAGAGGGTGAAGAGGAAACTAAGGCAAGGTGTCGTACCACCTAGGGACACTTCTCCAAAGCCATGCCACCTTGCTAAACCTCATGCACATGTCATGCCACCAACTAACAAAGGATCAACCACTTATCCAAAGTATGGTGACACAAACAAGGCAAGGTCAAGGTGGTCACATGGGCAACACACCCCACTGGTCGACATACTCCTGGGCGACATAACTCTGGGCGATACAGCCCTCTGGGCAACACAAAGCTTCAAGCTCTCCTATGCACGATACAGACCCTTATCAAGGTAGAGCAAAGAAAGGCCCATCAAAGCTCATCAAGGCCCAAAACTACTCAAGAAACAAGCCCAACTCATCCTATCAACCCTAGAGAATGTAAGGAGAGAGAAAACATCTCTCAAGGTGACAAACTTGCACATCAACACTAAAGCTTGGATAATTTGCAAGTTGCACCTCCGACTCTCAACAAAGCACAAACAAACCCTAATCACCATCTCAAGTGATTAACAAGCATCTAAATACAAGGTTTAGGCAAAGCAAACAGGGTAAAACCAAAACAAAGGTCAGGGTCCTTACAAGCCATAAACCTCTACAAAGGGATTTCACCCCCAAAATCCGACGAGAAAAGTGAGGGATACTTCCTCTTCATTTCTTCCTCGAGCTCCCACATGTCTTCCTCAACACCACGATGATGCCAAAGGACTTTCACAAGCACCAGGTCCTTCCTTTTCAACTTCTTTACTCATTTGTCAAGAATCACCATTAGACCTTCCTCGTAGGTCACATCTTCATCAAGCTCGACCTCAACCGACTGTATCACCATCCCTGTGTCTGGGTGACTTTTCTTCAGCATACTGATGCAGAACACCAGATGTAACCTGTGCAACTCTGGCAATAGTTCTAACTTGTAAGCTACCTTGCCAATACATGCTATTACCGGATATGGCCCCATATACCAGGGTGCCAGCTTGCCTTTCCGACCAAACCTCAGCATGCCCTTCCATGGTGAGACCTTGAGATACACCTTGTCTCTCACCTAGAATTCTAAAGGTCGTCAGTGATTATCTGCATACGACTTTTGTCTATCTTGTATCGCTTTCAACTATTTTTGTATCACTTTGATCTTCTCTGTTGTTTGTTGTACCAACTCAGGACCAAAAAGTTGATGCTCACCAGACTCATACCAACACAGAGGAGACCTGCACTTCCTACCATATAGAGCCTCATAAGGAGCCATGTCGATGCTCTGCTGGTAACTATTGTTGTAGGCAAACTCTATCAAACTGATATGCATGTCTCAACTGCCTAGGAACTGCAGAACACACGCTCGGAGAAGATCCTATAAAGTCTGAATAGTCCTTTCAAACTGTCCATCTATCTGTGGGTGGAAAGTAGTACTGAACCTCAACTGCGTTCCCAACACTTTGTGCAACTGTTCCCAAAAATGACTCATGAACTGAGGACCTCTGTTGGAAACTATCATTGCTGGTACACTATACAAACACACTATCTCATCAACATATACCTGAGCAAGCTTCTCTACTATATATATTGTCTTCACAGGTATGAAATGAGTAGATTTTGTCAATCTGTCCACTATCACCCAAATGGAATCATGATTCTTAGTTGTCCTTGGCAGACCAACTACGAAATCCATGGTTATATGATCCCATTTCCACTACGGTATTGGCAGGGGTTGCATCGTACCTGCCGACTTCTGATGCTCAGTCTTAACCTACTGGCATACCACACACCTCTCCACAAACTCGACTACATCCTTCTTTAAGCTAGGCCACCAATACATGTCCTTCAGATTATGATACATCTTGGTGACACCTGGATGCATGTCATACATTGGTGTGTGTGCTTCTTCAAGCACTAGCTTTATCAGATTATCAACATCGGGGACCACCATCCTACTACAATAACAAACTAGTCCATCCACAGACTCATGGAACCCATCACGCTTCTCGCTGCCAAACTCTGATCTGATCAACTGAACTGAAGCATCTCCCTACTGTGTGTCTTTGATCTGCTATCTCAATGTAGGCTTTACTTGTATATGTGCTAACAGTCCTGCCAACAAGGAGACTTCCATCTGTACATTCATTTATTGCAAGGAGACAAACATATCCCGCCTATGGCATACCAAGGAACTCAACTGTGCCTTCTTCGTAGGAAGAGAAGAAAACTTCCTACTGAGTGCATCAACTACCACATTTGCCTTACCAGGATGATATTCAATGGTGCAATCATAATCATTGATCAACTCCATCCAGTGACGCTATCGCATGTTCAACTCACTCTGTGAGAAGAAGTACTTCAAGTTCTTATGATATGTAAAGATCTGACACACTTCCCCATAAAGATAGTGTCTCCAATTCTTTAACACATGGACCACCGCTGCTAGCTCCAAATCATGTGTCGGATAATTCTACTCATGTTTCTTAAGATGTCGTGAAGCAAAAGAAACCACATGATCTTCCTACATTAGCAGACATCCTAGGACTTTCTTGGAAGCATCGCAGAAAACCACATAGCCTTTCCCAGGCTCTGGCTGCACCAACACTGGAGCACTAGTCAGCTTCTCCTTCAAACTTTGGAAAGCTTGCTGACAACGATCATCCCAAACAAAAGGTCATCTTCCTGGTCAACTTTGTCAATGGCAACATGATCGCACTGAAGTTTCTTATAAACCTACGATAGTATCCTGCTAAAACCAAAAAGCTACAGACTTCAGTCGGCGTATTTGGTTGCTCCCAATCTGCAACTGACTCGACCTTCTTAGGGTCCACTCTGACTCCCTCTGCATATAACTAATGTTGGGAAAGATGAGTCAACGCTTGTCGAAGATGCTGTTCCTGCTCTTGACTATCCTGACTATACATCAAGATGTCATCTATAAAAACTACAACAAACTGATCTAGAAATGGATGAAACACTCTGTTCATCAGATCCATGAAAGTAACAGGCGCATTGATTAGCCCGAACGGCATAACCACGAACTCAAAGTGACCATACCTCATCCTAAAAGCTGACTTTGGTATGTCCTCATTCTTAATCCTCAACTGATGATATCCAGACCGTAGATCAATCTTTGAAAACACTGTAGCACCACACAACTGATCGAACAGATCATCTATCCTTGGCAGCGGTTACTTGTTTTGATTGTAACTTTGTTCAACTGCCTATAATCTATGCACAACCGCATCAAACCATCCTTCTTCTTTACAAATAGGACTGGAGCACCCCACGGCGATGTGCTCAGTCTGATGAAAACTTTATCCAACAACTCATGTAACTACTTCTTCAGCTCTGCCATCTCGGCTGGAGCCATCCTGTATGGTGTTTGAGCAACTGGTTGTGTCCCTATTACTAGGTTGATCTCGAAGTCAATCTCTCAGGGTGGGGGAACACCAGAGAACTCTTTGGGAAACACATTTGCAAACTCTTGGACAACATGTAACTCCTCAAGGTTAGGACCTTTTGCCTTGGTATCTACCACATGAGCTAGGAACGCCTTACCTCCTTGCCGCAACAACTTCTCTGCCACCATCGCTGACACTAAACACGTCGGAAGAATCTTTCTATCTCCCTGGAAGATCCACTTTTCACTATCGTCAACAAACACTGCTTGCTTGGAACTATAGTCCAGAACCACCTTATACTTCTCTAGGGTATCCATCCCAAGGATTATATCAAATCCATGCATCTCAAGTGGTATAAGATCCACTTGTATCTCGTGTCCCGAAAAAGATAGAACACAAGATGGACACACTTCTCAAAGCTTCGATGAACCATCAAGAGGGGTTTCTAGTAATAGGTTATCCTTCTTACAACTAACAGGTAGAAGACAGTTATCAAGCATTCTACGTGCGATAAAAGAGTGTGTCACACCTGGGTCAAACAAAACAAATATAAAGCAAGAAGAAGACAAATCAGAATGAAATAACTTCATCTGACCTTCCACCACTCGCGGGTTGACTATCACCTCCGGCTGACTCATATCATAGAATCGAGCTGTTGCTTACTGTCATCCATGTCCTCTGCTTCCTTAAGTAGATGATCCCGCTTACGATGCTTGACCGCATCCTCGCCCACAAGATTTCTCTCTGTCTAATACTTATTGACTCTGCCTTGGTTGTTGCGTTACTTCAACATCTCTTCTTGGGTAACTTGACCTCAAATGTCTAGTCTGTCCACAATGATAGCATGGACTGCCTTCTATATGTGGCCTAGATGGCCCTGTCACTGTTACTGAAGTTGTACTATGGGCTTTGGATGGCGAAAATCCATGCCCTCTTCCCTTACTTGGAGACCACTGAGACGGTGCACGAGAACTCTGCATCGCGAAAGGTGCCAAAAACCTTGGCTTCTTGAAGCCATCAATCCTCTATTTCTGGAACTGAGCATGCCTTTTCTTGGTCATGGACTCCCTTTTCTCCCTGACAGATCGTTCAATCCTTCAGACAGACTCCACAAACATGGAAAACCGCTCCCGGTTCTCTAAGGCAGCAGTGGATGTTGACAACTCAGCACTCAAACCCTTCTCAAACCATCTGATTCTCTCATCATTTGTCACCGCCATGTGAGGACAAAACCTCAGCAGATCCATGAAATTTGGCTTAATACTGTGTGACATTCATCTGTCCTTGGTGTAGATGCTAGAACTGGTTGATCTTCTCATCCATATAAGTCTTTGGGAAGTATCGGATGACAAACTCCCACCGAAAAATGTCCCAACTTATCGCCTCACCAGGCCGCTTCTCCTCCTCGATGGCCCACCAGTGGCCAGCACTACCTTTCAGAAGATAGAAAGCGTGCTTTACTTTGTCTGCTTCGGGGATCTCAAAGATCCAAAAGGCCTTCTCGATACCTGTCAGCCACAGACCTGCATCCACTGGATCAGCCGTTCCAACATAATCCGAAGCTCCGACTCGGCAAAGCCTCTCAAAGGTTTTCCCAATACCCGATGATTCACCATGGGGAGCCCGTGCTCTTAGCAGAGGCACTAGCAATCTTTCTACCATGTGATTCATTGTAGTCATTAACTACCCCATAAGGTGCTGATAGGCAGGGTTTTCAAGAATGGCTGGGTCAAGTTGGGGGACCTCAGGCACTCGATCATCATGAGCCTGCACTCTTGCTCCATCAACTGATGCATCATCGCTGCTCTCGACAACATGTTCTTCATGGTTTCCAAACATCTTTAAGCTTTATCTTCTGCTGAGGGCAGAAGGTTATCATGAGAAAATCTGGAAAACTCATAAGAACAGACACAAACCTAGTCCTAGATACCTATAGACTCAGCAAACCTAGAGCTCTGATACCAAAAACTATTGTGACATCCCGCTATCACATGGACAATGAAATGCCACATGAAAATGTGCAGAACCATCATAAACCACACATTACCAAAAAAATACAGGTTAATTAAAACTGATTGCGGAAGGCAAATAAAAGGGAATTATTGCAACTGAAACCTCATACTACAGAGAAACATGATATATAATCATTCACAAGCCTTGATATATTGTTCATAGCTTAGAGAAACCAACTGTCCATGAGCATAAGAGTTCAACACATGTTTATACATATATTACAAGCCACGCCAGGCCAACAACAAGATACACAAAATTACAACAACTAGTCATCGTAAAACGTCATTAAAACACCTCCGAGGACCTGAGAGTATAGGGATGACTCTAGGAATCTATTACAAAATGACCAAAACAACATCATATCCACCTCTTGCCTTCTACTGCTCTTCTTGCTGCTCAGCTGCAACACTACGATCACCACCTCGACCAACACGACCACCTAAAAAGGTTGTAAACCACCAGGGGGAGACACACAGTCCCAATGAGAAACATAACTCCCCGGCAAAACTATAAACCTTAGAAAGTTTAAAGAAGATAAAGCAGATAATTGATAATGCCATATAATAAGAGCAACATACTGAGCAGGTCTAACATTAACACCAATCTTACCAAGATATTTATGAGGCCAATAACTGGGTATCCTTTATGGAACATGATTGACAGGATAAGGTTATAAAAACTTATCACAAGACATAAGGAGCATACACGTAACTACAAGAGATAACCATATCAACTACACAAGCAAGGCATCAACCAATGTTCCGTGCTTCTAAGCAGTATTTACTGTTCGGCTAGATTACTTTTTATTATGCTATGAGGAAGTGAGCTGTCCCTACTCAAATCCAACCTTCGACTACGAAGCCCAAATCCGGTTCCATACAAGGTCAATGGGAGAGTCGAACTCCATGACCTCACCTCCTCATGGTCAGTGCATGAAAACCAAAGCAGGACCGCAGTCTCATGCTTAAATGGCCACAACCTCGGGGTCAGCTCCGTAAGATACCCATATCTCTATCCCACCTTGGTACAGGTGCTAGTATAGCTTTGAGCCACTGGCCTGATCACCATGCACTTGATCCATGAATGCATTCATGCTCTATCATACCGAGTCATGGGCCTATTCACCATGCTCTTACCATACCGAGTCTACAAACACAGTTGTACTCTAATCCTCCTATTTTCGGCTAGGAGAAACCCCGCATATTCAACAATATGCGCTCCAGGTAATCCCACAGGAGAAACCCGTTTCACCATCACCAGCTACTGACGATGATGGATATATGGCTAGGGAAAAACTACATAAATTGTTCATATGTAATTAATTAGTATATTTTAAGTGGATTGTTGGGGCAACCAAGTTATAAAACATAACAACATTGAGTTATATTATTACTGTCATTACCATGGGATCTTAATCCCTCATCACAGAATGCTACTACCTCTCAAGGCATCAATATCATGCATCATCATCCTGGGATATCAATCCCTCATATCAGATTACCACTGCCTCTCAAGGCATCAATATTACCATGGGATAGAAATCCCTTATCTCAATATCAGAGGATAACACCTCGACTAGGCACTCAGCCTTTATCGGGTCAACAGACCTTCCACATCATGCTCGTCATACATGTTATTACTATCAACAAGGATTATCATAATTCAGTGTTATCCAAAACACATATACCTCATAACTCTTACCTGGATATGAATTCATTTGATGCACCTGCATAGTTAGTATACATATTAAGAGAGATAACATAAATTACCAGACATAGATCTTTATGATTATCAAGCTATCATGATTGAGGAGGCACATGTTTGGAACAACATCCATGATTATATGTAGCACAACCTTTATTATTTATATTAATTTTATCAAACCAGGAGCATGCACTATGCCCTAATATCTCATTGATCATAAGGAGTATATCCCAATCATAGTCTAGCCATATCATTGGACACAACCACATTTATCATTAACAAGATATGGGCTCAAGATGATTGATTCATTCACTAGGGTTTTCCAGGTTAAGAATAACCCTCACCAAGGACTCTGCCTATCCTCACCAAAGGTGTGGCGGGAAATGTTGTCCCTCACTAAAGGGGGGTATCGGGTAGGGTTACCTACCTCACCCAAAGCCTATCGGATAGGGCACTTAGCCACACATACCCATCATCAACACATCATCATATCATGCACTTATGCATAGAGTCAACACCAAGTGGTGTCATGCAACTTGAACTAAGAGATGTATCGTACACAAGTGACACACTCACCTATCGGTCATGACCCTATCGACCACTAGGGTTAGGGTTACCTATCGGCCATCCTCATCACCATATCATTCATGGACATATCGTCCAAGGCCATGGTGCCCAAGGGCAAACCCTAACGTCCAACCAGCACATCAAGATACTCAAAGGTTCTACTTCCCTTCACCATGTCACCCAAAACACCCTATCGTCCAACTAGGGTTTGGGTCCATGTATTGGCCAAGACTCAACCCTTCAACTTGTATCGTCTAAGGTACCATCCATGCTCAACACATATATCGGCCTAGATCTTATCTCTAGATCTATCCAAGCTATCAAGCACCTATTCATGATGAGTAACCAACCCAAAAGGAGACAAGTGATGGGAAAGGCATATCGGTCAAGAAATGGTAACACACCTCCATATGGGTTATCGACCAGGAACTTGACCCTGGTGTTGCCCCAAGCTAGGCACACCTACACACTTCCAACACTCTAGGGTTGATGATATCAGGCAGCATGTGAGCATCACATGTCAGTCACCACCATGGTGCTCAGGGGCCTATCGTCCAACTAAGGTAGGCACAACATATTGGTCAACACTAGGGCACAAATATAGGGTTTCACCACCCCAACACCATATCGGGCAACTCGAAACCAACCTATGTCGCCTAAGGCACAAAACAGAAGTATCTACTAAGCACCATGTCGGAAAAAGGCACAACGCCAACTAGGGCATGGTACATCTCGGTCAAGGCATATCGCCCAAGGACACCAACAAGGTAAAGGGGGTCATATTGGGCAACAAGGTCAACATATCATAACCTAGCATATCATCCAAGACAAAACCCTAGATAAGGCTATTGTGTAAAGCACCTCAAAGGGTATCGTGCAAAGCAAAAGGACCATATCGGTTTGGTCATCATAAACCTCAAGATCACCATCATCAAACTCTAATAGATCAAGAGAGTTAGATCACCTCTAAACAACCAAGAGAGAGGGGTTTTACACAACCTCCATCACATATTGGGCAACAGTCCATCCTCAACTAGATCATCAACAACTCATCTCTCAAATCCATTATGAGAGAAGGGTGTTTTCCAAGCAACTAGAGTATAGACTCACCTCTCAACAACCAAGTAAGAGGGGTTTTTCCTACACTACTAAAGCTAGAACTCACTTCTCAAAACCAAAGAAAGAAAGGGGTATTGCCCCAAAGGAAACCCTAATTCATAGGTTCGACCAACAAGGTCCAAGGACACATCTTCAACATCAACATGACCACTATATCTACAAGATTAAAGGTACATACTAGAGCAAGAAACATATCTAACAAGATGCATGACCGATCAAGATGTCATATAAGCATGCAACATAAAAAGGAAGTTGTATAGCTAGGGTTAGGAGTTATGTCACCCGCCTCAAGCAAGCTCCTCAACTCCAAATCTCTAAGTACCAAGCTTTAAGCTCCTAGCTCCAAAGCACACCACCTTTGGCCACCACAAGAAGAGAAGCAAAGCTCATAACCACCATGGCCGAAGAACAAGAAAGAAGGAGAAGAAGGTGCTAAGGAGAAAGGGGAGATGCTTACTAAGGAAGCAAGACCCTTCTAGGGTTTGGCCACCACCTAGAGGAAGAATAAGAAGGAGACTCTGCCAAGGAGATCAACCACCAAGCTCCATCAAAGAGGGGAATCATCCACCAAGGGAAAGGGAAGGAAACTAAGGAGCTAAAAGGGATCCCAAGTAAGTGAAAGGAGAGACATATATAGAAGAGGGTGAAGAGGAAACTAAGGCAAGGTGTCATCCCACCTAGGGACACTTGTCCAAAGCCATGCCACCTTGCTAAACCTCATGCACATGTCATGCCACCAACTAACAAAGGATCAACCACTTGTCCAAAGTATGGTGACACAACCAAGGCAAGGTCAAGGTGGTCACATGGGCGACACACCCCACTGGTTGACATACTCCTGGGCGATACAACCTTGGGTGATATATCCCTCTGGGTGATACAGAGATTCAAGCTCTCATATGCACGATACAAACCCTTATCAAGGCAGAGCAAAGCAAAGCAAGGCCCATCAAAGCTCATCAAGGCCCAAAACTACTCAAGCAACAATCCCAACTCATCCTATCAACCCTAAAGGATGCAAGGAGAGAGAAAACATCTCTCAAGGTGAAAAACTTGCACATCAACCCTAAAACTTGGATAATTTGCAAGTTGCACCTCCAACTCTCAATAAAGCACAAACAAACCCTAATCACCATCTTAGGTGATTAGCAAGCATCTAAACACAAGGTTTAGGAAAAGAAAATTGGGTAAACCCAAAACAAAGGTCAGGGTCCTTACAATCTCCTTCACTTGGAGATCTGGAATACCTTGCCTTCTTCAGCCTTGAAGAACAACAACTCCTTCTCCTTCATTCAGAGAATATCTTCAACCTTTTCTTTGATTGGAAAGAGGGTAGGAAGATGGTGGAGGAGAGATTTACATCAATACATGGAGCAAATCTCTTAAAAATGAACCTATCTCACTCATACTCATGATTTTAACTTGAAGATAGAGAGAGAAAGGGGCTCAAAGGGTTAGAACACTCGCAACTAGGCTAGAACCAAGCATGTAATGAATCAGCAACCTTAGAATGAACTCCAAGAGGTCCTATTTATAGTTGAGGGTGCCCTTTAAGTTGTGGGACACTTAGATACAAAATATAGCCATTTTTGCTCAAAGCAACGACTCTATTTTTGCTCAAAACACACACCAACAGTCACAATCACTTTTTGTGCAAATCACGTACAGTGCAATCGGTCGAATTTCAATAAAGGTAACTCGACCGATAGAGTAAAAGACAAAGCCGATATTCAAATCATCAATCGAGTTTGTCCTGGGGAAACTCGACCGACCAATGAAGATCGATTTGGTCAGGTACTTGATCGGTCGAGTTCTATGAAAACACAAATTGACTGATGCTATCTTTAGAAAACTGATCCAGGGGGATCGGTCGAGTTTGCAACTCGACCGATTGACCGTCTTTGATCATTTTTCTTAAGTACATCTAAAGTGATTAAAACTCGGTGTTTAGTATCCCAATAAATTTTCTCATCTAAGTTACAAGTCAATTCGTCATTACAAGTGATTACAAAAATGTTCTAAGGTCGTTTACATAGATTTCCAAAATTACACACTTGTATCTCTTTTGACTTGAACTTTAGCAAAATTAGGGATTTTGATTTTTGATCCTTTTCATGTACCTAACACCTGAAATCAATCTTGAATACACTTACTAGATACATATGAATGGAATGGTTAAGTCATTATTAAAATATGGACAATGTATAGCCTATAGGTCAACATCCTCCCCCTTTTTGACAATGACAAATCATTCCTCAAACATATTGAAAAGGATATAGAACTTATACCTTTGACTTGTGAATTAAGGGGATTCAAGATGTGAATAATGTGAATTGCTCCCCCTCAATATATGCTTCCTCTAACCTACATGGCTAGTCTATCTACGCATAGCAATCATAACATATATGTACTATGTGGTCCTTTGCAAGTCACATGATAAAACAATAAATGCGCAAGAAAAGGATCTCATAAGAAATAAATAATAGTATAACAATGAATAACAATATGCTTGAGTTTCAAAACTTTGAAATATCTCTCCCCCTTTTGACATTATCAAAAAGTAGGGGGGTTAGAAGAACATATATCTAGGTCTTCTCCAAAACACAAATTACGAGAGATACATAAAAGCAATCTCATATCATATACCAAACAGAGAAAAAGCAACATACAATCTCAGTCATAATCAAAATATGGTGAAAGACGTCACTAAGGCATAAGATATATCAGAGTAAATAGTAAGAGTGCACATCACATATATGACAACTCAGATGCATGTTCTCAAGAAAGCAACTACAAGCAAGAAGTGATGAAAATAGAAGATAAAATAGTACAACTCAGATAATGTGCCTAGATGTTTCTTATAAAAAATAGCCTAGAAAGATGTATATGATCAACATGCTAGACTAAAAAATAAGAACCAAGCTAAACATCTAAACTATCTATATCAACAACAACATCATCATCGACTCCAGACTCGTAGTCCTCGTCTCCATCAGAGGGTGTAGCAGTAGTGCCTTCATCACCAAATCCATCACCATCACCATCACCATGATCAGAAGCATCCTCTCCATCACCATCTTCGTCATCATTAGCCTCAACATCATTAGCCTGGTCAAGCATCTTCTCATCAGCCAGAGGAACGAACACGCGATCGGGCCAACGAGCATTTTGCTTAGCTCAAGACATACTAAGAGCGTGAAGCTCATTGGCCCGAGGATAGGACAGAGCAGAGTCACCAGGGATGGCAAGCAAGGTGGCCACGGGGCCAACAGGAAATGGGAGGTAGGTAGGAGTGGAGCTACCAACAGTAAAGGATGGAGGTGGAGAAGCAACGGAAGGCTCGGGAGCATGTTAGTAATGATTATATGCATATGAAGCATGATCACTACTTGGGTAGGGTTGGTAGGTGGGGTAGGGTGTGCACATGATAGGTTCATGGTAGACATGATAGAACACAGATCCTGATGCAGGTGGTCCTGAACCTATTGATTGTATGCTTGTTGGTGCATCATGTAGCCCATAAGGGTTTCATTAGATACACAGAAAGAATCACGACTAGGTCTAGGAGGAGGATGAGGAGGTGGAGATCGGGCTGAGGAGGTGGGGGCTATAGAAGATAAGGCAGAGGGAGAAGCACCAGGGGTGGAAGAGGGAAACACAAACACATACTTCTGAATCATGGTTTCACTGATACAAAAACCTTTTCTGGCTACTTTGTAATAAAAGTGAAAAGAGTGATTTCTCAGTAGTGAAATGAAACAAACCACAAATGAGGGCTGGGTAGGGAGGGTGGGTGCCTTTAGTGTTCTTACCAGTGTCATAGCAGGTCATATGGTGTAGAATGTATCTGGCCCACTTGATACCGATGTTCTCTAAGATGCAATACATAATGAAAACAGTGTTCTCTGCAATATCTGCTTATTTTTTCTTTGAGTGGATGCTGTAGTTGATCACTAATGCTAGAATGTACTTCATAAGGTCAAGCGATGAGGAAGGAAAGTTTCTCTTTTTCTTGTATGGAACATCATGTTTCTTCAAGTAACGATGAATGCTAGGGAAGAGTCAATTCATTTTGCTTGTAGAAACCTTTGCGATCCTAAAGATTGAAATACTCTCCATAATCCTTGCGCCAAGTATCATTTTCCTCATATCCAGAAAAGAATACATTTAATATATCCTCAGAGATTTGGAAACACTTACCTGCGATCATCGAGGTTAGGATTACTTGAGCATTCAATGGGGGTACGAGGGAGTCATAGTTCTAACACAAATTAGCGTAGAACTCGTGAACTGCTTTAGTACTGGTCATGTAATTATGAAAGAAATCACGTTCGACGGTGATGCGATGATTTTGAGTCGCGTTTATAGACCTATTTCATATGTGTTTTGTGCCTTAATTACTCGTTTTCATGGATAATATCGCATAATTCACTTAATTTGGTCTTTGCCATCATTTTATATCAAATCCCCTTTGTTTCACTATTTTAAGCATTATTGATCATCTTATCATAAATCGTGTGGATTTACTTGGTCTTGTTGTGAAATTTCAGGAAAAACAAGTATCTGCTTCCGTCGATACCATCGACGGAAGTCGATACCATCGACCAAGCCACAGGTTGTCAGCCGAGAAGAGCAATACAGAGTCGATACCATCGACACCCATGTCGATGGCATCGAGATTACTCCAGACTGCTGGCGAGGATGAAGTCGATACCATCGACGAAAGTCGATACCATCAACGAAAGTCGATGCCATTGACACTAGGAGAGCTACAACGTCGCTAGAAGACAAAACCGACGCTACAGGAGTCGATACCATCGACATCCCAGTCGATGGTATCGAGATCACCACAGACGCTCAGAATAAAGGAAAGGAAAGCTGCCGCTAATCTGCTGGGTCGATACCATCGACCCGCGTCGATGGTATCGACGCCGGCAGATATGCGTTGGATCTATTTTGATCTCGATCGGACGGCTGTCATTATTTGACGACCTAATTAGGGACTTATACCTAATGACGGCCACCTGGGAGCCAGATCATCTCGTTTTTGGATTGCACGAGTGCCGAGGAGGAGAGAAAGGAGAACGGAGGCCGAGAAGCTCATCCCGGGTGATTCGGACGCTGCCGGAGATGATTTCCACCACCACGAGGCGGGGAAGCTCGTGTTCTACGCCGAGGATCCACCGGTTCTTCTCCGTTCAGGGGTTTTCCCATTTATTTCCCATTTTTCTTATGATTTCCCCAATTTCTACCATGTATTCGTGTGAGATGAACATGAGAGGCTAAAACCCTCAATCTTTAGGACCGGGAGTAGCCCGGGGATACATTGTATGATGATTTTATAGTGATAATTCATATTTTTCTCTCACATCTGTGGTATAAATTTGTTTTCTCTATTGCTATTGTTATGCTTGATCACCATAATAATAAATTAATGCCCTTAATCACTTCGACAGAATGATTAATGGTTGAAAAGAAACGAATTCTACATTAATTAATAAAACCCTTGACAAAGGAGTTGTACAATTAATGGTGGGCACTGAGGGACCGTTCTTAATGCGCTTAGTTTAGGGGAATGATTACTACGACGGTGGAATCAACCTAAATCTAAGTAGTGGATTACACCACGACAGTGGGTAATTCTCATTTCAGGCCACTATCCGGATAGAGAGAGAAGTGTGAGGAATTATATGAAATCTAATACAATGTTAATCTGCGGTGAAACCGCCATCCTAAAGATATCTCTTTAAATTGATTAAATTAACCTTTAATCGATTGTTTTCTTTGTTTGATTTTTATTTTCTTTTTAATTTAAACAACAAAAACCTACTTTGTTAATCGGTCTAGCTGATTGTGATTAGTTAGTAAAAGTCTCCAATAATTCACGTATCCCTGAGTTCGACTCGGGCCTCACAAGGCCTATATTACTCGACGCGTATACTTGCGTTTAAGCACGTAGTAAAATACACGTCAAGTTTTTGGCGCCGTTGCCGGGGATACGGCGAATTATTGGCACTTTGAGTGCTAAGAGCGGCCACTCTAGGCCACCACTTTTATTTTATTTTAAAACAATTTCAAAATTCCTTTATTTCTCTATAATTGTGTTAACTCGTTCAAAGCATTGTACTGAACTCCTATTTCCATATTGCAGGTACTTTGCATGGTGCACACACGTAGTCGAGACTACGTGAATCGCACACTGGAGGTTCCATCTGCGGGACTAGAGGACGAGGACAACTACGAAGAGGAACACCTAAGCGATATAAATTCTGAATCTGAGCAAGAACAAGAAGAAGAAATGGCTGAAGCACAGACAATTTGGGATAAGATCAAGGCGTCTTCTTCCTCAGCATCAAAGGGGCCCATAAAGAAACAGGGGCTAAACATTCCAACTTACAAGATCGATCCAGCATTGATTAACCTGGTTAAATCAAACGCATTTCACGGGCTGAAAAATGAAGATCCAGTGGCACACATTAGTCAGTTTGTGGAAAATTGCGACATGGTGAAGATTGATCGATTTCCGCAGGATGTGCTGTACCTCAAGCTATTCCCCAGTTCCTTAGCGGGAGGAGCAAGAGAGTGGCTCCACAACCTCGACGACGAGTTTGTTGAGTCATGGGATCACATGGTAGAGGTTTTCTTCGAGAGGTTCTTCCCTCCTGAGAAGACCAATGATATGATCCGGAAGATCCACAATTTCACCCAACAGGCGGGTGAGACTTATTCTGAGACTTGGGAGCGATTCCAAGTCATGTTGAGGAGATGTACACATCATGGATTGGACAAGGAAACCCAAGTGAAGATCTTCTACTTTGCTCTCTCCGAGCATGATAGAAGCAACTTGGACTCGGCCGGTTCTGGATTCTTTCTAAATAACACTGATACAAGATGCTGGGAAATACTGAAGAATATGGCACGAAAGCAATCTTGGGGAGAGAGAGAGCGAGGCCCAGTTGAGCAAGCGAGAGTTGCCAGTGAGTCAAAGGCAATGAGAGAGATGAATGAGAAGATGGATCTTCTCGCTAAGAAGCTGCTACAGAAAGAAGACAATGAGTCCGAGGATGAGGCTCAGGTCAAGTACATAAGGCAACAGCAGGGGTACAGGAACAATGACTATTCATGGCGGAAGGACAAGAAATTTTCATGGAAGGATCCAAACAACTTCCTACAAGATCCAGACGCCAAGCCTGCACCGGCCACGGAGGATAAGAGCACAGAGTTGCTCAATCAAGTCATAAAGCAAAATCAAGAGTTGATGAACACTTTTGGGCAGCAAATAAAGCAACAAGGTGAATACATGAACCAGTTTGGGCAGACGTTGCAGAGCCACGGGGCTCAAATGAGGACTATAGAGACTTCCATGGCACAGATGGCAGCGGAGATTGCAAGCTTGAAGAAGCCGACACATCCGGGTTTTCTGGGGAACACCAATGTTCCCGGGGGAAACCAACAAGCCAAGGCTATCTTGTTGAGGAGCGGTAAGAAGGTGCTAAATCCAAGGGCGGATGACACAAGCACACCGCAGGACACAGTCGAAGAAGCAACCGCCAAAGAGCAGCCCGCACCAGTCATAGAGCAAATTGAAGACACAACCAAAGATGGCAAGGAAGGACAAGCAACTGAGGAAGAACCGCAGAAATTAACTCCCTATGTGCCACCTCATCAAAGGGCACATACTGTTCGGGTTCCATATCCTAATAGTGCAAAGGCAAGAAAGGTGGACGCACAGTTTAAGAAATTTCTGGACAGCTTTAGGAAGTTATCTGTGAATATTCCCTTGCTAGAGGCAATTGAACAAATTCCGTCTTATGGGAAGTTTCTTAAAGATGTAATCACCAAGAAGAGGAAAATACCCGACACTGAGGTCGTGGTATTGAAGGAGCAAGTGAGTGCTTTTATTATGGGCACTTTGCCGCCAAAGAGACAGGATCCCGGTTGTTTCAATATTTCGTGCTTTATCGGGAAGTTCAAATTTGGTGAGGCACTTTGTGATTCCGGGGCAAGCATCAATCTGATGCCCCTTTCTACATTCAAGAAACTTGGATTGAAGGAGTCAAGGCCAAGCAACATGACTATACAATTGGCCGATAATTCTGTGGTGAAACCATATGGGATCTGTGAGGATGTTTTGGTAAAGGTAGACCGCTTTGTTTTTCCCGCTGATTTCGTTGTGATGGAAATGTAGGACGAACACGGCAATGAGTTACTTCTTGGTCGCCCATTCCAAGCTACAGCTGATATGATCCTGGAGATGGGGAGAGGTCGCTTGACCTTAGGCATTGCGGATGATCGCTTTGAGATGGTCATGCCCAACAGCAATACATCTAACAAAGCAAAGGCACAGTGCAACATGGTGAAGCATGTGGAAAACAATATCTCACTTTGTCTCGGGAAGCCATTTTTAGATATGGCCCATGTGATGAGCAGGATAGAGAATGGGACCTTGGCGGTGGACCTTATGGAGCAAACGAAAGTTGTTTCTTTATGCAAGGCTGTCGGGTTTCCAAATGATGCGAATGAGGACATTCCACCTTCGTGGGAGGATGATGTGATCATTACTTCTGTTTGTGATGCATATCCGGAGTTGCCTCTGGAGGCGTGCTTGCTTAATGTCACTTATGATTGGATGCGGAGTACTTCACTCAAGGAGTGTGCCAAGATGCTTCAAATGCTTCCATGTTTCTACACGAGGCACTATGAAGATTTGGGTACACTGCCCCCACCGCTACAATCATCGCTTATATGCCCACCTGATCTGGAGTTAAAGCCATTGCCCCCGCATCTGAAGTACGTCTTTCTAGCTGAGGAGGACAAGTTGCCAGTGATTGTTTCTGCATACTTGAGTGCGGATGAGGAGGAGCAGCTACTGATAGTGCTCAAGAACCACCGTGGAGCCTTTGGGTGGTCTGTGGCGGACATCAAGGGGATCTCCCCAATGTTTTGTCAACATAAGATTCGGCTTGAGGAGGGAGCCAAGTCAGTCATACAGCCTCAAAGACGTCTAAATCCAAGCATGATGGAGGTTGTCAAAAAGGAAGTCATTAAGTTGCTTGCTGCAGGGATTATTTATGCCATATCCGATTCGACGTGGGTGAGCCCCACACATGTAGTCCCTAAAAAGGGGGGAATCACTGTCACTACAAATCTGTTAAATGAACCTGTCACCACCCGATTGGTAACCGGGTGGCGTGTATGCATTGATTACCGCCGATTGAACGCCGCAACTCTCAAAGATCATTTTCCATTGCCATTCATTGATCAGATTTTGGAACGCTTATCCGGTCGGTCGCATTTCTGTTTTCTAGATGGTTATTCGGGGTACAACCAGATTTCTATTGATCCTTTGGATCAAGAGAAGTCTACGTTTACATGTCCCTATGGGACTTTCGCCTACCGCCGTATGCCGTTTGGTTTATGCAATGCGCCGGCGACTTTTCAACGCTGCATGCTCGCCATATTCTCTGACATGGTGGAGCGGTGTCTTGAAGTCTTCATGGACGACTTCTCGGTGTATGGAGCATCTTTTGATGAATGCCTTTATAATTTAGATAAGGTATTGCAGCGGTGCGAGGACACACACTTGGTCCTCAATTGGGAGAAATGTCACATGATGGTGACGGAAGGAATTGTGCTAGGACACAAGGTGTCTAGCAAGGGTCTAGAGGTAGACCCCGTAAACATAGAGGTGATTTCTAAGCTACCCCCACCAAATTTTGTAAAAGGGGTGAGAAGCTTTTTAGGACACGCTGGGTTTTATCGGCGCTTTATCAAGGATTTTTCAAAAATTGCAAAGCCATTGTCGGAATTGTTGGAAAAAGACGCAGTTTTTGATTTTAATGAGAAATGTCTTCACACATTCGAGGTTTTGAAGGAAAAGCTGATTTCGGCTCCGGTTGTTCAAACGCCGGATTGGACAAAGCCTTTCGAGTTGATGTGTGATGCGTCCGACTATGCTGTGGGAGCTGTTTTGGGGCAAAGGGTAGATAACAAGCCAGCTGTGATTTTCTATGCCTCAAAAACACTTAATGATGCTGAATTAAATTACACAACCACGGAAAAGGAGTTACTTGCCGTTGTATTTGCTTTTGAGAAATTTCGGCAATACTTAGTGGGTTCTAAGGTGGTTGTGTGGACGGATCACGCCGCAATAAAATATTTCATGGAGAAGAAGGATGCGAAGCCTAGACTAATTAGGTGGATTTTGCTCCTACAAGAATTCGATATTGAAATCAAGGACAAGTCGGGAATTGAAAATGTGGTGGCTGACCACTTGTCTAGGTTAGAGAGGGTTGATGAACAAGGTTTGCACATACCCATTACCGAGACCTTTCCCGATGAACAACTTTTAAAAATTGATTCTAAAGAACCATGGTTTGCGGAAATTGTGAATTATTTGGCTTGCGGGATCATCCCGGAAGATTGGTCTTATCAAGAGAAGAAGAAATTCTTCCATTCATTGAGATATTATTTTTGGGATGACCCAATTTTGTTGAAGCAATGCAGGGATGGTATTCTTCGCAGATGCGTGCCGGAGGTAGAGTACGAAAGTGTTCTACATCATTGTCATGCGTCGCCTACGGGAGGACATCATGCTAGCTCACGGACAGCAGCCAAGGTGTTGGAGAGCGGCCTTTATTGGCCCACTTTGTTCCGGGATGCCTATGATTTTGTTAGGCAGTGTGACCCGTGCCAGCGTGCAGGTAATATCTCAAGGAGACAAGAAATGCCCCTGAATGTGTTTCAGGAAGTTGAGGTATTTGATTTATGGGGCATTGATTTCATGGGACCCTTTGTGTCCTCAAATTCAAATCTTTATATTTTACTTGCTGTAGATTATGTGTCGAAGTGGGTGGAGGCAATCCCCACAAGGACTAATGATTTGAATGTAGTGTGCAGGTTCGTCAAAGAGAACATTCTCTGCAGGTTCGGGATTCCTCGAATGATCATTAGTGACGGAGGCACACATTTCTGAAATCAGAAATTTGCTTCACTTTTGAAGAAATATGGGGTGAAGCACAACATTGGCACCCCATATCATCCACAGACTCAAGGACAAGTGGAGGTATCAAATAGGGAAATAAAGAAGATTTTAGAAAGGACTGTAGCATCTACACGGAAGAACTGGAGTGCATTGCTACCGGATGCGCTTTGGGCTTATCGAACGGCGTACAAAACACCTATAGGCACTACGCCTTTTAGGTTGGCATATGGCCGGGCGTGTCATCTTCTGGTAGAATTGGAGCACAAGGCCCATTGGGCGCTAAGAAGGCTGAACTTGCGCTATGACGAGGCCGGGAGGAAAAGGATGTTTGAATTGAATGAATTGGATGAGCTACGCATGACGGCATATGAGAATGCCCGTATCTACAAGGAGCGCACAAAGCTGATCCACGATCGCCACATTGAGATGCGCACGTTCAAGAAAGGAGACAGTGTCCTATTGTTCAACTCTCGTCTCAAACTGCATCCCGGGAAACTGAAATCCCGGTGGAGTGGACCCTTCGAGGTGGAAGAAGTGAGACCACACGGAGCGATTCTCGTGCGTGATGGAGAGGCCACGTTCTTGGTGAATGAGCAACGCTTGAAGTTGTACTTTGGTGAGAACTACAAGAGGAAAGTGAATGAGGTTAAACTCATTTCACTTGTACATGAATGAGAAGAAGGAACGACGTCTAGCCTAAGACGCTAAAGTAGGGCGCTTGTTGGGAGGCAACCCAACCATTGGTACATTAGGATAGTTTAATGTTAGGTGTACTTTGCTTTTATTTTGTTTACATTTTAGTTTAAAAATGATACCTTGATCCGTTTGTTGAATGTGCAGGAACAGGCAGGGACGATACCATCGACACACCCGTCGATGGTATCGACATGGGTTCAGGTTGACACCAGCAGAAATCGCACTGCGTCGATACCATCGACGGCCGAGTCGATGGTATCAACATGGTCACAGTCAGGTCGCAATAAAAGTGTCGATGGTATCGACACCCCAGTCGATACCATCGAGATCTCTGGAGATATTCAGACGAATTTTTCTCAGTCAACTCGATACCATCGACGGCCTCGTCGATGGTATCGACATCATCATAGGTTGAATGCAATAAACGGAGGTGTCGCAATAAAAGCAAGTCGATACCATCGACACCCGTCGATGGTATCGACGGACATGTTACCAATCCGCACACAGACATCGACGACGATCGCAACAGCCACGTCAGCGATCCGGGTGCTGCGTCGATACCATCGACTTTCGTCGATGGTATCGACACGTCAGCAATCCGGGTTTCTCGATCCAGCAAACGTCAGCCGTCGATACTCGCGAGGGAGGCTGCTACCCACGAGACGTGTCGATACCATCGACCCGAGTCGATGGTATCGACGGGTCAACAGGGGCGCCGATCAAGCCTATTTAAGGGGACTTGCAACGTCATATGACGTCACACCCTCAGAGCAAGTATCTCCAATTGCGCCGAGCACTCCTCGAGCACGTGTGGCACCACGGAAGCGTCCTAGGATGCATACGGGTGCATCTTCATCATCTCAGCCCCCGCCGCCATCACCACAGCAAGAGCAGCCAGCTGCGGATCCCTACTCCATGCAAGGGATGTATACCATGCTACAGGACATCCAGCAGACTCAACAGCAGCACATGGCTTTGTATACCGACATCCATGAGACAACGGGCCGGTTGCTTGATAATCAACAGGCTATGTTCGAGAACGAGCGGCTCATCCTCGCCAACCAAGAGCAAATGCACAACCAGTTGCAGCGGATAGAGACGCAGCAGGAGCCCTTCTTCGACCACTACTGGAGTCGAGACTACTTTGGAGGTTATCCCCAGCCTCCGCCGAGGACCCAATATGATCCAAGCTTCCAGGGGGAGTACCCGTCTTGGGATCCTACGACACCACACTACCCACCACCGCCTCCACAGGACTGATCAGGGTATCACTGTTCCACCCTTAAGTTGGTTTTTGACTATGAGGCCATAGTCGAATTCAAGCTTAGGGGGGTGGCTGGAACAATTTTATCTTTTATCTTTCTTTTGTTTTTCTAGTTTTTGCTTTGTTATTTATTTTTGCAATTTTAAGTTTTTATTTAGGATCCACATCTATCTAGTGTAATCGTGGATGTCTTAAAAATTGTCATCTTGCTGTTTTCATGGGAAATTAAGGGAATTTTAAAAAAAAAATTTCTATGTCTTTTGGATAGCTTAACTTGGTTGTCCTTGGGGAACTTGTCCTATGAAAATGATTGATTATGTCAACTTTGAAGCAATATGTCACACCCACACTCCTTTTGACTCATGGAAAGTGGATAGTAACGGTTGTTTGAGCCTAACCTAATCAAATGGTAATGAGACCTTAATCAGATGTAAGAGAAAGAACCCTTTGAACTACTACACATGTCAGTAAGGAGGGACACATAATACTCTTCTAAGGTTCAGTCACTTAATCTTGTGATCTTTCCACCTCATTTTCCATAATCCACCCAAGAATTGGAAGTAAAGTACAGTTTTAATTTCTTTTGCGTGCATATCATGTAAATAGGGTTTGCATTGTTATTTTCATTTTTTTTTGCATAAAACATAAAAATATATAGTGATACATGCACATTACCCTTAGGTGCATGTCATGTAGTAGCACTCATAATTTCATGATTTTCATGCATAAGTACACCATGTATCTCAGTTTTCCTAAATAGATGATCTAAATTGTTCCATACCCTCGAAATAAAGCAACGATCTCCAATTGGAAAGAAAATGGCCTTATACATGTATCTCTAAGCAATTATGGATATGTGGGAAAGAAAAAAAAAGAAGGAAAAAAATTCTGAAAATATGAAAAAAATTTTAGAAAAGAAAAAAAAGAGATGTTGGAAAGTAAAGGAATAAGAGGGAGAAAGGAATGATATCACTTGCATAACAAGGGAATTGAGTACATGATGTGGCTTGAGTAGATTTCTATCTCATTTTGAGGTAGAAGGTTAGTGCATGCATCATTCCACCCAATTTTAGGCATTAGGGCATTCTTAATGTGCATTTGCATCATTTAGGGCATTTTGTTATATGCATACTAAAACTGTGTAATACTTCCATATTCTCCCATGAACCACCCATTCCATCCACCCGTTGCTCGGATTGGTAGGCCACCGTGATTTTCTCCTCACTCATGATTATAAGGAGGACTGCTTCCATGTAGATGGTAGTTAGGGCAAGCAACGTAGTGTAGGCAATCACAAGATGCATCATGCCTGAATCGACGAACTTTATTATGTTAACTGCCTTATGTGATAGTGCTCCTCGGTTTGAAGGATAATTTCTTTTATTTATGATTATTGTCGCCTATAGGGTAATTACTATTCTGTGATTAGGAAAGGCCGGTTTGAGAACGTCCAGTGGGAGTCATGGGTGATGGGGGTTTGTATGTTGATTGTTAGTTGACATTTGCATTCTATTCTAAGGATTAGTTGCTCGAGGGCGAGCAATGTTTAAGCTTAGGGGAGTTTGATGCGATGATTTTGAGTCGCGTTTATAGACCTATTTCATATGTGTTTTGTGCCTTAATTACTCGTTTTCATGGATAATATCGCATAATTCACTTAATTTGGTCTTTGCCATCATTTTATATCAAATCCCCTTTGTTTCACTATTTTAAGCATTATTGATCATCTTATCATAAATCGTGTGGATTTACTTGGTCTTGTTGTGAAATTTCAGGAAAAACAAGTATCTGCTTCCGTCGATACCATCGACGGAAGTCGATACCATCGACCAAGCCACAGGTTGTCAGCCGAGAAGAGCAATACAGAGTCGATACCATCGACACCCATGTCGATGGCATCGAGATTACTCCAGACTGCTGGCGAGGATGAAGTCGATACCATCGACGAAAGTCGATGCCATCGACACTAGGAGAGCTACAACGTCGCTAGAAGACAAAACTGACGCTACAGGAGTCGATACCATTGACATCCCAGTCGATGGTATCGAGATCACCACAGACGCTCAGAATAAAGGAAAGGAAAGCTGCCGCTAATCTGCTGGGTCGATACCATCGACCCGCGTCGATGGTATCGACGCCGGCAGATATGCGTTGGATCTATTTTGATCTCGATCGGACGGCTGTCATTATTTGACGACCTAATTAGGGACTTATACCTAATGACGGCCGCCCGGGAGCCAGATCATCTCATTTTTGGATTGCACGAGTGCCGAGGAGGAGAGAAAGGAGAACGGAGGCCGAGAAGCTCATCCCGGGTGATTCGGACGCTGCCGGAGATGATTTCCACCACCGCGAGGCGGGGAAGCTCGTGTTCTACGCCGAGGATCCACTGGTTCTTCTCCGTTCAGGGGTTTTCCCATTTATTTCCCGTTTTTCTTATGATTTCCCCAATTTCTACCATGTATTCGTGTGAGATGAACATGAGAGGCTAAAACCCTCAATCTTTAGGACCGGGAGTAGCCCGGGGATACATTGTATGATGATTTTATAGTGATAATTCATATTTTTCTCTCACATCCGTGGTATAAATTCGTTTTCTCTATTGCTATTGTTATGCTTGATCACCATAATAATAAATTAATGCCCTTAATCACTTCGACAGAATGATTAACGGTTGAAAAGAAACGAATTCTACATTAATTAATAAAACCCTTGACAAAGGAGTTGTACAATTAATGGTGGGCACTGAGGGACCGTTCTTAATGCGCTTAGTTTAGGGGAATGATTACTACGACGGTGGAATCAACCTAAATCTAAGTAGTGGATTACACCACAACAGTGGGTAATTCTCATTTCAGGCCACTATCCGGATAGAGAGAGAAGTGTGAGGAATTATATGAAATCTAATACAATGTTGATCCGCGGTGAAACCGCCATCCTAAAGATATCTCTTTAAATTGATTAAATTAACCTTTAATCGATTGTTTTCTTTGTTTGATTTTTATTTTCTTTTTAATTTAAACAAAAAAAACCTACTTTGTTAATCGGTCTAGCTGATTGCGATTAGTTAGTAAAAGTCTCCAATAATTCACGTATCCCTGAGTTCGACTCGGGCCTCACAAGGCCTATATTACTCGACGCGTATACTTGCGTTTAAGCGCGTAGTAAAATACACGTCAGACGGCCAAGGCAGAAAGGTGGTGAACGAAAAGCAACCTAGCAACTTGATCTATAACTGCTTGATGCCTAGGGCTTGGCTCAAACAAGGCTTGAAAGGGAAAAGGACTCCTAGGAAGAAGTTCCTTGTACCAATTAATAGCCTCTATTGAGACAAAAAATATATCATCAAAAGGAATCAAGCAATTAGATGAAGAAGATGAAGGTGCATTTCTTGGAGAAGATCGTTTTCTCCTTTGGGTGGCCATGGAGGTGAAAAAGAGAAAGATAAACAAAAAAACACACAAAGCAAACCTCAAAAGTCGTCCAAACACCACCAGGGAGCAACCGACGATGTCTAGGTCGAGCTATCTAGGTCAAGATAGGGCTAGGATAAGGAAGTTTAGGGATGGGGGTGAGAGATTAGGACTAGAAGAAGAGGAATCAGTCGTATATTCTCTAGTTGAGAGGGAGAATAGTCGGACGGTCCTAACTTAAAGTGACTTCAGCCCAAAAATCGGTCGAGTTCTGAGAGTCAGAACCTCGAGATTGGTCCTCTGAAGAACAACTCTCGGCCACTGATCGGTCGTGTTTGTCCTGGGGGAAACTCGACTGATGGTCAACCTGACCTAAAACCATCAAACTTAATTTCTAGCCATATACATGCCAATTAAATTCATTTTTTGAGTCTATTATGTATATTGAACATAATTAGGAACATATCTCTCATCATTGGGTACTATTTTGTGATAAAACCAAGAAATTAGAGAAAATCCCAAAAACAAGTGAAACTAAGCATGTCAACAAGCAAGTTAAACACATTTTAAGTATTTTAAGGCTAGCAAGGTGAGTAAAACATGAGCAAGACATATAGGAGAGAAACAACTAGCTAGATCACATATCAATATCATCTAAAGCACCAATTAGCAATTTAGATCGAATAAAATTAAATTTCTCTCTCGTTAGAGGTTTAGTGAAAATGTCCACCAACTGATTTTCCATTTCCACATACATGATATAAATATCCTTCTTGGCAATGTGATCACGAAGAAAGTGATGGCGAACCTCTATATGTTTAGCTCTACTATGCAATATAGGATTATAAGAAAGATTGATACTAGTATTATCATAATAGATAGGAGAAGCATAAAAATGTATGTTAAAGTCTTGGAGCATTTGCTTTATCCATAGGACCTGGGCACAACAACTCCCGACTGAAATGTATTCAACCTCGATATTTGATAATGCCACAGTGCTTTGTTTCTTGGAAAACCAAGACATCAAGCATGGTCCAAGAAGGAATCCAATGCCACTTGTGCACTTTCTATCAACTAAACAACACGTGTAATTCACATCACTATATGCTACAAGAGTAAAGTCCCTTGACTTAGGATACCGTAGTCCAAAATTTTGAGTTTTGGCTAAGTACCTCAAAATCCTCTTAACAACAATAAGATGTGATTTCCTAGGGCTATATTAAAAGCGAGCACACAAGCCAACACTAAACATAATATTAGGTCTAGAGGCAGTTAAATAAAGTAAACTTCTGATCATACCTCTATAGAGCTTCTCATCTTCCTTCTCACCTTCTTCATCTCTATCAAGTTTGGATGCATTGGACATGGGTGTATCCATCGACTTCATGTTCTCCACCCTAAAGTGTTTGAGTAGATCATTGGTGTACTTGCCTTGGTTGATGAACTTTCCATCTTTTGTTTGATTTGAAAGCTGACAAAGAAAGTCAATTCACCCATCATGCTCATCTCGAACTCACCTTGCAAAGATCAAGATTAGTTCCACCAAAAATGATAATATCAACATAAATTTGAATTATAAGAAAATTGCTAGAAGTGTGTTTTAGAAATAAGGTAGAATTGACTTTGCCCATGACATACCCATTGTCTAACAAAAAGTTCTTTAATTTCTTATACCAAGCTCGAGGTGCTCATTTGAGTCCATAGAGAGCTTTTTGCAATAAATAAACATGATTAGGTAACTTGTCATTTTCAAATCCTGGAGGTTGAGCAAAAAATACTTCCTCCTCGATTGTACTATTCAAAATCGCACTTTTAACATCCATTTGATATAACAAGAAATTTTTGTAACTAGCAAAGGCAAGTAGAATTCTAATAGATTCAAGTCTAGCAACAGGAGCATAAGTTTCATCAAAGTCAATACCCTCATGTTGATTGTAACCTTGTGCCACTAACCTTGCCTTGTTCCTTACTACTTTACCTTGTTCATCAAGCTTGTTGTGGTAGACCCACTTGGTGCCAATGATTTTTCTGTCACTTGGTCTTGGCACTAGAGTCCACACATGATTCTTCTCGAATTGCTCCAGTTCCTCTTGCATGGCTAGGATCCACTCATCATCACCGAGAGCTTCTTTTATGTTCTTTGGCTTTAGTTGTGAGATGAAGGTGTTTTCTTCTTATTCTTTGTTGTAGGAAACTCGTGTCTTCACTCTCTCAAATGGGTTTCCAATGATCGGCTCTTTGGGATGATTCTTTGCAAAGTGAGGAGTGGGATCCTTCTTTTCTTCATCTTCTGCTTCTATCACCTGGTTACCTTTATTGTCAATGTTGAGGTCTTTCAAGATAGGAATCAAGTCATCTACAACATCATTATCAACAACATGCTTGCCAACAATAGGGTTAGTTTCAATAAACTTAACATTGATAGATTCTACAATTTTAGACAATTCAATATTAAAAACTCTATAAACCCTGCTTGTAGTGCTATAGCCTAGGAAGAAAGCCTTGTAAGATTTTCGATCAAACTTGTCAACAGAATCCTTCGTATTCAAAACAAAACAAGGACATTCAAAAACATGAAAGAAATCAATGGATGGCTTTCTACCACGCCATAGCTCATAGGGGGTTTTCTTCAAAGAAGGATGTGTAAAAACTCAATTCTGCACAAAACAGGCAGTGCTAACATCTTTGGCCCAAAACTTCTTAGGAATGTCATATTCAAGAAGCATTGTCCTCACCATCTCTTGAAGTGACCTATTCTTTCTCTCTACTACCCCATTTTTTTGAGGCATACGAGGATAAGAGAAATTGTGTGAGTAACCGGATTTTTCATAAAAATGCTCAAAAAGATCATTTTCAAACTCTCCCCCATGGTCATTGCAGATAAAAACAATCTGACAATAGGCTTCATTTTCAACCCATTTGCAAAATCTCGAGAAAACATCAAGAGTATCACTTTTTGAAATGAGAAGGAAGGTCCAAGTATATCGAGAGAAATCATCAACAATAATAAGACAATACTTGGAACCACAAAGCGTTTGCATTCTCATTGGTCTGAATAGATCAATATGAAGAAGCTCAAGAGCTCTCTTGATACTAAGGACTCCTTTGGATTTGAAGGAGGACTTGGTTTTCTTGCCTTATGTACAAGTTTGGTATTCCTCATCCATTTCAAAATCCAATTTGGGAAGTCCTTGAACCAAATCGTTGTTGCCCAACTTCTTCATTTGATGCATATTCACATGACCCAAACGACGATGCCAAAGAAAAATATCATCGTTATCCACAACCAAGCATATATCAAGTACGGGCTTTAGAGCATCAACAACAATAACATAGAGATTACCATTTCTAGTTCCCTTATATATGACATTGTAAGTGAGGGAATCTACAAGCAAACATTCTAAAGATGTAAACAACACAAGATATCCATTATCACAAAGTTGACTTACACTTATCAAGTTGTGATGTAGGCCATCAACAAACAAAACATTCTTGATACATAGCTCATTGCCTACATGACCCTCACCTATAACCTTACCCTTCTTGTTGTCCCCTAAGGTCACCAATCCTCCTTTTTTCATGAATTTGTTGAAATGGATGATTTCACCTGTCATATGTTTTGAGTAGCCACTATCAACAATCCATCTCTTTTTAACCTACAAGAAGGAAGGATGTCGGTACCCAACTCAAACTTTGGGATCTGGGGTTATCTTAGGGACCCATTTCATCTTTGGGTTGGTCCCCTTGGGCTTGTAAGGACAATAAGTAGAGTAATGATCATCACCTTTATAATGAACACATACCATAGGGTTCTTAGAGCCAGAAGTTTCTCCATGGAAGGTAGGAGGTTCCGCACTCTTCTTCTCACCCTTGTTCTTGCTCTTGCTCTTACCCTTGGGAGCAGTCCCATCATATCCTAAACCACTAGTACCAATTTGTTTGGTAGAGTGTTCTAGGACAACATTAAGGGATTTCTTCCCCGTAATAAACTTTTGCAAAGAAGCTATTAGCTTAGCATTATCATCACTAAGGTTAATAACAGTAGTAGATACACTAGCAAGATCATCTCTAGCATACAATAGATTGACCTCTAAATAGAGGGCTTTAGTATGAAAGGAATCACGTTCTAAAGCTATGCTAGCAACCTCATTGCTTTGCAAAATAGGTCTAGAAGATAGATCATTAACTTGAGCATGCAACTTGGCATTTTTAGATTTATGTAACAAAATTTCTTTTTGATGAACATGAATTTCTTACTTCCTAGCATCATCAATGAGATTTAGTTCTACATTTTTAGTTTTAAGAACATCTATCTCATCTTGGCATCTTTGGTTGACTTCCTTAAGATCTGCAATAGTCTTAAGATATATCCCATTCTCAACCTCTACTCATTATGTTGAAGCTCAAGATCAAGAAATTATCCTTGCAAAGAATCTATGCTATCAAGGAGCAATTTTTCATTTTTATCAAGAATATCAATTTTAGTATAAAGATCATCTACTATCTTGCCTAATCTTTTCCTTTTAGATTTGCATTTAGTAAAGGATGATCGGAAATCATTTATCATATCAATAAGAGTTTCCTTAGATAGCTCATGCAAATTGACATTACTTACGTCACTTACCTCACCTACATCTTCACTTGCAGAGGCCATGAGAGCAAGGTGGCATTCTCCATCTTTGGAGCTTGAGGAAGTCTCCTCCCAAGCTGCATGAGATGCATCTTTGGTTCTTCTTTCTTTCTTTTCCTTCCTCTTATACTTGCCTTCTCTCTTGTACTCCTTGTCTTTCTTGTGGATACTCTTGTGATGGATCTTCTTGGCCTTTGGGTAGTCACTCTTGTAATGTCCCTTTTGGCCACATTCATAGCATCTAGTAGTTGATGAAGAAGGCTTCCCCTTTGAGTGCTTGCCCATGGATTAGTTTGCTTCATGCTTATTAGGGCCTTCATCTTCACTTGAGGAAGGAGTAGGGGACTTGAGAGCTAGTTGTTGCTGCCACATCATCTCTTCAATTTGGGCTTTGAAGGCTATGTCCTTTATCTTCTTGGACTCCTTCTCTTCTCTCTTCTCTTACTCTTCTTGCTTATCAAGCCTTAGTTCATGGGCTTGAAGGTTACCAACCAACTCCTCAATTGACAATTCACTTAGCTTGTACACCTCTTCAATGGATGTAACCTTGGGCTCCCATATCTTAGGAAGACATCTCAAGATCTTGGAGTTAATAGTGCCTTTGTACATCACACTCCCAAGGGTTGCCAATCCATTGATGATCACGTTGAGCCTAGTCTACATATCCACCATTCTTTCATTCTTACCCATCTTGAAGTTCTCAAGTAGCCCACCAAGCATGTAGATCTTGGCTTCCTTTACTTGCTCCGTTCCTCATAGGTGATACATAGCTTGTTCCAAATTTCATGTGCGGTGTCCCAAAAAGAGATATGGTTGAACTTAGATGGGGTGAGGGCTGCGTAGATGATGCTCACTGCTTTGGCATTGAGTTGAGATTGCTTCATTTGTTCTTCCATCCATGTGGAGATTTCCCCCTTTAGATCTTCATACTTGAGGTGCACCACCTTTCACATCTCATAGCTCACACCTTGGAGGTAGAACTACATTCTTCTATTCCAATATAGGAAGTTGGTGCCATCAAAGACTGGAGGTCGCATGGAGAAGCTCCCTTCTAGGTTGAGGGATCCAAGAGACAAACCACCCATCTTCTCCTACTTGTAAAAGTAGCTTAGAGAAGACCTGCTCTGATACCACTTGTTGGATCAAGGGCTCTAGAGGGGGAGGGGGGTGAATAGAGCTTCACAATTCTCACAAGACAGATTAGACCACCATATTATATTAAGTACATAAACTTAAACAAACAACAACTTGAAGTCTTAGCTAGCATGCACAATAAGTATAAGAGACAAGGAAGAGAAAGCACTTGGACAAAGTGGTTTAGAGTGGTTCCACATCCTAACTAGGAGCAATGTCAGTCCACTACCTAGAGGTTCTTAATCTCTAGGATTTGCAATCTTAGTACTCTTATATTCCATCATAAGTTTACAAGACACATCAACCACAATCATCCAAGGGCTTAGTACCTCAAGCAAAGATTTTCAACCTATAGAAGGAGCTTACCCACTTGAACCATGGAGTCTTCAACCATCAACATAGACTTACCCACTCCTTCTTCAAGTCTTTAGCCTTCAAGGGATTACCTACCTTTCTTAAGCACTTGCATTGACTATCTCCTTCACTTGGAGATCTGGAACACCTTGCCTTCTTCAACCTTGAAGAACAACAAGTCCTTCTCCTTCACTCGACGAAGATCTTCGACCTTTTCTTTGATTGGGAAGAGGGTAGAAAGATGGTGGAGGAGATCTTTACATCAATACATGGAGCAGATCTCTACAAAGGAACCTATCTCACTCACACTCATGAATTTGACTTGAAGGTAGAGAGAGAAAGGGGATCAAAGGGTTAAAACGCTCTCAACTAGTGTAGGACCAAGCATGTAATGAATGAGCAACCTTGGAATGAACTCCAAGAGGTCCTATTTATAGTTGAGGGTGCCCCTTTAAGTTGTGGGACACTTAAATACGAAATATAGCCCTTTTTGCTCATAGAAATGACTCTATTTTCACTCAAAACACACACCAATGGTCACAATCACTTTTTCTATAAATTCTGTACAGTGCAATCGGTCAAGTTTCAATAAAGGTAACTCGACCGATAGAGTAAAGGACAAATTCGATATTCAAATCATCAGTCGATTTTGTCCTGGGGAAACTCGACCTACCAATAAAGATCGATTTCAGGTACTCGATCGATCAAGTTCTATGAAAACACAACTCGACCGATGCTATCTTTAGAAAACTGATCTAGGAGGATTGGCTGTCTGTGATCATTTTTTTAAAGTGCATCTAAAGTGATTAAGACTTGGTGTTTAGTATCCCAATCAATTTTCTCATCTAAGTTACAAGTCAATTCATCATTACAAGTGATTATAAAAATGTTCTAAGGTTGCTTACATAGATTTCCAAAATTGCACACTTGTAGCTCTTTTGACTTGAACTTGAGCAGAATTAGGGCTTTTGATTTTTGATCCTTTTCATGTACCTAGCACCTGAAATCAATCTTAAATACACATATTAGATACATATGAATGGAATGGTTAAATCATTATCAAAATATGGAAAATGTATAACCTCTAGGTCAACAATAACATCTAGTAGGTACCTCAAAACCCCTCTTTCTAAAGTTGATTTTGTTGTTCATGATGAGCCCAAAAATAATTTGAATTTTTACGCCCATTTGGTGTTCCAACAAAGTGTAAGGTCTGCCATAAGTCCTCTATAGGTGAGGAAGTGGTAAGAGTGATTTGGCGAGTATGGTTTTCCCTAAATCCAAGAAATGGTGTTTTCGGTGTTGAATTCAAGAGTGTGAATGATATGCTCTAAAATATCTGGGTTGAAATGATGTATGAGGAAGTCTTGAGTATGTTTTGCATTTTGTTGGTTAGTAAGTGGAGAGTTTTGGCCTTGTTGATATTGATCAAGTTTTGAGATCACATATCTCAAACCATTTTGTTATGGTACCATGGATCATTCCAAAAGTTGATGTTTGTGAAGGCATGGGGAGGTATGTTCATCATATGCAAGTTGATGTCCATGTGTTTATAAAACGTCCACACTGGTGAAGCAATAGATTTGTGAGTCTGGTTCCATGGGTTCTTCTTACTGTAATATTTATGAATGATGAGTGGTTTCCATATTTTTGGAGTATTGGATGTAAGACCATGAATGATATTTGTGATGAGATAGATGGCATGTAAAGACAAATCTATAATTCCTCATCCCCCATAATCCTTTGGTGCATAGATGGTTTCCAATTGATCAAGTGTATCTTAGTTTTCTCAGAGTTTGGATGGTAGTGATTCTATAAGAATTTTCTTCTAATGGAGTCTATCAAGTTTCTAGTTTTGGCTAGTAGAGGAATGCAAGTGAGGCAATGTATGGTCATAGGAGTGATAGCATTGTTTAGTAAGGTGATCCTTCCAACCAAACTGAGGAAATTGTTAGTCCATGATGTAAGTCTACGGTTGATTTTCTCAATCACCGGTAGCCATAATTTGTGTTGAGCAGGATGTAGTGTGATGGGAAGGCCCAAATACCAAATTGGAAATGACTCAGTTCTGCATTTGAGGAGGGTTTAGTATCGGATGATGGTTTCAGGTGGAGTGTGAAATTCTATGATGGATGATTTTCTCAAGTTGATCCTAAGTCCAGAAATGTAAGAGAATAATCGAATTATATGTATTTGTTAAAATGGTCTAATCTTCAGGTCTGATTAGAATCATAGTGTCATCCACATATTGGATAATACTTTCAAAGAATTCTCATGGAGATTGAATATGACCTAGAGAAGAACATATTTTAATCATAGTCATGAGAAGAGATGTGGCCATTATGAAGATATAAGGTGATAAGGGTCTCCTTGTCAAAGATCATTAGTGTTTTTGAAGTGACCAAAGGGCGAGCCTCTAATGATAGTATTGAACATGTTGGTCAAGATGAAAGCATGAATCCAATTGATCCATTTTGTTGGGAAATCATTGTAACACCCCTGACCTGGGTTATGAACTAACCCTAGAAGTTTTGCCTAAAAATGTAATTATATACTTGTGAAAACTCCCTGGCATGTAATTAAGTTCCCCAGGAACATATAATTTTCAATTTTGCTCCTTTTTGAATAAAGTTGTAGCATTGTGTTGTATGCAGGGACCCATGTGCAAATTACCCAGTTTAAGGGTTGAACATGCAAAACTCACAAGATGAGATGTATCTCTGATGATTGAAACATCATGAGGATGCCTATGATGAAGTTTGAGGGATTTCCCAAGCTTGAGCACCAAGGTGCAGCTGTGGAAGCAATCCCCATGCTTAGAAACCCTAATTTGGGGTAAAGTGCAATTTACCCAAATTGAGGGATCCAACTTGTAATTCTTAATATCTAGAACATCTTTTATGACTCTTGACATCATTTAGAGTAGAAATGATGAAAGGGATACATCATTTAATAAAAAGATGAGAAATATGATCTTTGTGATAGAAATCACCTAAAATGGGTATGAGATCCTTTCATGTATGTACCCTAGTTGAAGGTTGGATTTCTTTACCCTTAGATCTAGAGTTTTCATGAGACTTGCACAAGGATTGATGAGTGGGACGTGCCTTTGAGCAAGGAGGGACCCAGATGTGATTTCCAATCTTGTGAGGTCCTTAGGTTGTAAAAGAGGCTAAAGTATAAAAGCCCTTTTCCCTTGCAATTGAGTGAACGATCCTTCCTTTCCTTCATTCTCTTCTTCTCTTGCTCAAACAGCCAAGCAAAGCTCTGGAGCTCAGGGGGGAAACGACCAACCTGTTCTAGGTAAGGAACCCCACCATCTAGCTCGAATTCATGGAGGAATTCACTTTCTAAGGTTGGTCTTATGGTTAGCTTACCTAGTCTTCTTGTTCTAGCCGACCAAAGCAACGTTTCCTTGGAGAATTCACCTCTGACCAAGTTGTGGAAGCTCAAGGACGCCATTAAAGCTTGGAGCTTGAAGGCTTGGAGCTCTAAGATCAACCTTTAGGCGGGTTTTATAACTCTAAACTTATGCTTTATATGTATGCTCAATTCTTGCAATTTGCTTGGTAAATTCTCCTTCTACCACCCTTCTTCCTTGCACGTTTGCAAGCAAATCAGTGGAGAAACCGACCTTGCTAGAGGTTGAAGATGAGGGGCGTGATTCCCTATGTTGCTTTTTCAAACGACCTTGGACCCTTTTGGTCCAAATGGTTGCAAACCGTTTGGGTTCAAACGGTTTCAAACCGTTTGCTCTCAAACGGTCTTGCAAGACCGTTTGGATTGAAACGGTCTCAAGACCATTTGAAAGAGTTGACCAAGGGACGACCGTTTGAGGGTCTATTCCTAACATATTGAATTTCATCTCTGCAAAGAATCAAAGTCTAATTCTTAACCAATTGAGAGTTGAAGGCACTTCAACATGAAACCCTAATCGGGTGGAAACGTGCTGATTTAACATATAGATCTTGTTGAGTTTTGGGTTGAAGGACCCAAACGGTCTCAAGACCGTTTGGGGATTCCTCCAAACGGTCCTAAGACCGTTTGGGCACAACCCAAGACCGTTTGAAGGTCTAGGGTTGAGTTAATCTAATGGTTTGAAGGTCCAATTGTAGGAAATTGATGAATTGATGAAAATTGCTGATTTTGACCTAATTGGACTTCAACCTTAGTCAAAACGATTTGGATCTTGGTCAAACTTTGGGCAAACGGTCTCAAGACCGTTTGGATGATGTCCAAACGACCTCAAGACCGTTTGGGCCAAGTTTGAGCCCAATTGGAGGTCAATTGATAGGTTCAACCTTGAATTGATTCACATTGTTGAACATTGATGACCAATCAACTTGAAACCCTATTTGAGAACGATTGAACCCTAATTGGCTTGCAATTGAGGGTCAATTTGATGTCTAAATGGCTAAGGATAACCCTAATTGACTCAATTTATAAGTGGTTAGCATAGCTTTGATCAATTGAGGGCTTCAACACACATATCCTTGAACTTTGGTGACCTTTGAACCCCTTTGGAGGTCCAAACGGTTTGAGCCCATTTGGACCAAACGGTCTCAAGACCGTTTGAGTCCAAACGGTCTCAAGACCGTTTGAGACCAAACGGTCTCAAGACTGTTTGGGGCCAAACGGTCTCAAGACCGTTTGGGCTCAAACGACCTCAAGACCGTTTGGGCTCAAACGACCTCAAGGTCGATTGGTCCAAACGACCTCAAACCGATTGAAGCTCCAAACGGTTTGGAAGTCAACCCTTCCAAACGGTCTTCACCTCCAAATGGTCTCAAGACCGTTTGGGTCAAACGGTCTCAAGACCGTTTGGGTGGTTGAAATCGTTTGAAGGTTGAAACCGTTTGGAGATTGGTGATGGTTTGTACTTAACCATTTGATGGTGTAATTAGCTCAATGATGATTCAATCTAAACCCTAATGGTAACCTAGGTCATTAAGGGACTATGTGATTAGTGATTTAACCCATGATGGTGATCATGTGGCAAATTACCAAAATACCCTTGAGGGGTCTAAAGGGGTAAAACCTTGTTCTAATCAAACCCTAATCACATGATGTTGATGTTTTGGCTTATGTTAGCCAATGGAGACTTATCTCAACCTGATCTAGAGTGGTGTTGTCACCATCTACTAGTGAGAGGAGAGAGGAAGTATTTTTCTAGAGAGAGAAAGTATCCTAGAGAGAGAAAGTACCCTTTTTAAGGAGGAAACCCTAGTGAGATACTTCATATACACATGAATGTGCATGATTAGGGAATGACCCACCTATGTGAGGTCATGGAAACCCTAATTATGATATCTAATGGATCTTAATCCTAATTAAGAGCCTTAATGATGATGTTTCTCTTACATGATGATGTAATGAGTACGATTCACCATGGAGTGAATAGTAAACCCTAAGTTTAGGGTGAAGACATGAAAAATGAATAGTAAATCCTAATTGATGACCAATTGAGGGTTAATTAAGGGTCAAATCAGTTGAAGGTTGACCTATTTAACTCAATTGAAGTATGAGGGTAGGTCCAATTGATGACTGGTTCCATGAATTCAATGATTGAAGGAATCAACATTGGAAACCCTAATTCAATTGGATGCTTTATGTAATGGAGGTTCAATGTGATTGAATCTCTTGAGAATCAAGATGATGAATGATCCATTGACCCAATGATGATTAGTAATGATAAACAAATAAGGTACAAAGGTTGAAACCCTAACAGTATCTAAGGGACTAGTACCAATTAAGGAATGAATCCCTAATTGCTTTTTGGGCCAATGACTTGATACACTATGTTAAGCAGAGTTGTATGCTCTTGATTGAAGGGTTGATATGACCTAATCAATTTGAGATGATGTTAATATGAATTCATATATGAATATGATTCATGTGGTGATTAAGGGTATGATCCTTAAGAAGAGAGATCATGAAGCCCTAATCATGAATATAAACCCCAATTGACAGGGCTTTTGGGTTTTTAACCCTAAGTGAGGGAAACTCTAAATGTCACCCTAATCCAGGGTGAGGATGTAACCCTAAGTCAGGATAATGATTTGTGAAACTCCAATTTAGGGAAATGAGATGTAAAACCCTAATTGGGATGAATAGTGAATCTCTAATTATGGACAATTGAATGAAATCCTAATGGAGATGCATAGTAAACCCAATTGTGGGTGACTAAGGTGTGAACCCTAGTTGAGGGTGATTCCATGTGAATCCCTAGTTGAGGGTGATTCCATGTGAATCCCTAGTTGAGGGTGATTCCATGTGAATCCCTAGTTGAGGGTAATTCCATGTGAATCCCTAGTTGAGGGTGATTCCATGTGAATCCCTAGTTGAGGGTGATTCCATGTGAATCCCTAGTTGAGGGTAATTCCATGTGAATCCCTAGTTGAGGGTGATTCCATGTGAATCCCTAGTTGAGGGTAATTCCATGTGAATCCTAGTTGAGGGTAATTCCATGGGAATCCCTAGTTGAGGGTAATTCCATGTGAAACCATAATTGAGAATGCATCCTTAATTGTTGAATTGTTTACTATTATCTGTTGAATGAACCATGCAGGTTGTTATGAGATGATAGGCATATCCAGGTAGGGAATGCCATGTTATATTAATGAACCATGCAGGTTGTTATAAGATAATGGGCATATCCAGGTATGGAATGCCATGTTATATTCATTGAAAGCATGTCTTAAGCTTTATGAATAGTAATCCTTGTTGATGCACTGTGAGTGACATCTTTTGTGATTTATGGGCTGTAAGAGCCATAAATGTTATCAAAGTCATGCTTGACAGATGACTTGAGATGAAATAACTGATGATTGTGAAAAGTTAGGCCTGCTACATTTTAGTATTCTCATATATAGCTGTGTTATGGTATGATGATAAGAATACTGAATGTACCTAACTAATCAAGTGAAATGTAGAGCCCTGATCATAGATCCATCATTGTCAGAGTCTAAATGATGGTGAAACAGGCTTTCCTAAGGGAACTCCTGGATCACATACTTTTGAGTATGTGGGGTACATGGATGTGTAGAACCTGACATCCTAGTGTAGGTATTTGATGTAGATTCTTGTAGTCCGTCATACCTTCACTAAAAGAGAAATGGTAAGAGGAATTGATGTAGATTCTTGTAGTCCGTCATACCTTCACTAAAAGAGAAATGGTGAGAGGATTTGATGTAGATTCATGTAGTCCATCATTCCTCACCACACAGTCTAAAAGGTGAGATGCATCCCTACACTCCCTTAAAAACATAATCAACAGCGTAGTATATCTGTTAGAGTTATCTACGAGTTATTTGATTGATGTTACCTTGAATAGCATAGATGTTCTCATATTTTTTAATATTGATTGAACTCTTGCTTATCATCAGAACTGTTAGTGAATATCTTGAAGGCTTTTATTGCTTTAGTTACTCCCTGCCTTGCTTATAAAGCCTAGTGGAGAGTTATAACTCTCGCTGGGGCAATTATGTATAATTGTCTCACCCCGTAGACTTCTACTTTTTAGGTGGTCGTCGAAGACGGAGGGACAAGACTCAGGTGACCAATCCCAACAGCATCAGGAGCAGTAGTTATCTCAGGTGGAGATCCAGCCTGCTTCATGATGTAGTATAGAGTCTGTCCTATGTGTCCTCTGTACTCTCAGGTCCTGGAGTGTTTTGAGTATGAATTCTTGAGAAGTTTTGTATCATGTTGTATATAATTACTCAAGAAGTAATTGTCAGTGATGTAAACAGTTAAATCCTTTTCTATGGAAAAGTTTTGAGGTTTCAAGCTCTTGTCTCAAAAAGTTTTAATTTCCCGCAATTTTTGGTCTTCTGCTGTTTACTGAATGCTTCCGCACATGTTTAAATCGGGATTAATTCGTGGTTTGGAGATCGGAGCCCACAATAGCCTTGTATAGTATGGATTAGACAGATCCAACTGACATAGTCAAAGGCTTTTTTGAAGTCTAGTTTGATAGCTAACACCAGGGTCTTACTTTTTCTAGCATAGGTGAAGACTTTTGTTGACCATGATGAACACATCATGAATGTTTCTATTTATCATAAATGCATTGTGTCTGTTGTCTATAATATGCTCTAAATGAGGTTTGACGTGGTTGCTGGGATTTTTTTTCCAATATTTTATAAGATGTGTTGATAAGGTTGATAGGTCTGAATTGTTGTATAATGTCTGTTGTTCTAATTTTTTTATTAAGGCAATGTTGGTGTGATTTAGAACCTTCATGTGTTTATAGTGTTGTCATTAGTGTGTATCGTATGTATGGGTTGTAGGAAATATTGGTTGATGGTGTCCCACATAGTCAGGTAGAATTTTTTATTAAGTCCATCTGGTCCTGGTGATTTGTTTTTACCCAAAGTAGTGATGGGATCTTTGAGTTCTTCCATTGTACATTTTTGTATCGTATTTTGTGGGGTACAAATGGTTTTTTTACAGATGTATTTTGAATAAATGGAATTGAGAATGATAGGATCTCGTCTGGTGTTGGAAATGTGTTTGAAGTGGGTGACAATGTGCTTGGTGATAATGGTTTTATTTGATGTGTTAACCCCATTGATATTGAGTCTGGTGATGATGCTGATTCTGGAATTATTTTGCAGCATTTGTTAAAATATTTTGTGTTTTATCACCTTCTGTGAACCATTTAATCTTATCTCTATGTGTCTAGATAGTGTGAATATAGTTCTAAATATCATCTATGTATGCTTTGATGGGTAGGATTAGGGATGGGTCTGCATTGGGGTCGCTATCCACATATAGATGTTGTTGTTCTAGACCGGAAAGCCTATACGTGATGTTGCCGAATTTAGTCTTCTGGCATGTTTTAAGAGCCCTCCTAAAATTTGTGGTGTTGTTATGTATGTGGAATCCTGGCTAGTTGGATGTCAATTGGTATGTAGTCCAGTTATCTTTACATATTTGAAGACATGATGGGTCCTTAAGCCAAAAAAAAATCCGAAAAGGTTTGTGACTTCATATGATATTTGTGGTATCCAGGATGATGGGAAAATGGTCAGAAATGGGTCTATGGGCAACTGAGACATTTGAGTGGGGATAAAAGTTTTCCCACGAGGGCAAGCAAATAAAGTGGTTAATTTTGGCCTATGAGTGTTGTCTATTCCGAGTGTAATTTGCATTAGATGGTATGATGTCAATCATGTTGTGTTTAGTGATGTTGACTATGAGAATTATATCGTATTTAGTCAATGTGCCAAAGGGATTGTATTGATTTAACCTGAAGTGTGGGTGATCTCCACCAATAAGCCAAGGATGTGGTGAGTAAGTATGGAAGAGATGAGCAACTTCAATTATGTAAGGTTGTTTATTTGAATGAGGCTCCCCATAGAGTCATGTGAAGATCCATTTCTTAAAATTTGATGAATTAGTGATATGAAGAGTTATGGTGTAATCCCGATATTCAACATTTGTGATGTTAAAGATATTGTTGTTAATACCTATGAAAATACCTCCTTTAAAGCCATATGGAGGAAGTTGGACCCATTGATTTATTTGTTTCCCACTTACGCTTTTCAGCCTAAAAGGGGTCAGAGTAGTTTTTGTTTCGATGACGGTGATGACGTTGATGTTGTTTTTATAAATGTGTCGTCTAATGTGTTTTCTTCATTTAACATTTGATGCACCACTTTCATTCCATGATGATATCTTCATGATATAGTATGATAGAAGAGACCCTAATATAACTAGTCTAAACTAATGTTAGTTTATCTAGACATGTATAAGTGTTGTGAATGTGTCTCTGGTTTCTCCATCCCATAATATTTTCTATATTGTCTAATGTAGAGTGGGAATCCATATCTATTAAAGGTAATAGCTAAAGTGTTGGCAAAGGTTGTGAAAGTGTGTATGTCTGGATAGGATGCAATATCTTCTATATTATCAATGGCAATCTCATGTTCTCTATCATCAAGTGTATCGAAAAATAGTTGTTGCGGAAAGTGTGAGATGAGTTGTAAATCTAATTTGTTACCTATAGTTGTTGCGGAAAAATAGTTCTTCTTGGTGAGTCCTTTTGGTGTAGTCATCAAACTGCTGAAAGTTGAGATCATAGCTAGTGCCTTTCCTTTGCCCTTTTGTTTGGGGCTCTGTGAGGTTATGATCTCCTCTATGATGGACAATTTGATTTTATCGACCATGTCTGTGATAACCCATTGCAGAAAGCGATATTACTCAAATGTCAAACACAATCAAATGCTAATAAATCATGTCACTTAAAAGAGGGTTAATTAAATCGATTTAAATTTTCACAAACTTACGCAAAATATTTACATAAAAGCCCAACATATCATATTATATCATAAATCACACCAAACATCTCTTATATCGACTCTGTGGCCTTAGCCACCACATATGCACATGATATATCATCTACATGTATAATGTCAAAATACTACGAAAGCTTGAGTCGATAAAATACCATATACAAAACTTTCTCGCCCCAACCTTGAGAGTACAAGGACGACTCTAGGACACGCTAAACATCTAATCAACTTCTTATGTGTTCCATCCCATCACCTCCTCACTGCCACATGATTGCTACTGCTACTGACGATCACCTAAAAAGATTGTGGTGACCCATGGGTGAGACTCATGTCCCAATGAGAATAGAAGTATGTAAACATACATGTTTAGTAGATTAAGTAGCTTAAGCATGTAGATAGATAATGCGATAAAATAGAACTATCAATTATGATGGATTTATTAAGAGTCAATTCTAATCAAAGTATTAGAATCTAGCATTATTTTCAACTACCACATGTAGATTTAACTATGAGCATAACCATCTTCATGAGCCTAACTAGCATCATGATTATTGATAACAATATGAGCATATTTGAATAGTAGGAGCATGCCTTACAACATATCATGTCTATCAGGATAAGCACGTCTACATCATAACAAGACCTAACAACATAATCAAAACTACCAACATAAGTATGATTAGCAATATAAGCATACCTAACTACATAAGCATGAATATAAGCATTTCTAATTACATAGGCATAACTAATAGTATAGGCATGATTAGCAGTATAGGCATTACTAATAGCACAAGGTAACTTACATCATAAATATAACCAATAAGAACATTATACCTAACTACATAAGCATGCCTACTTCTCTTATTGCACTATACATCATTCATATGTGAAAAATAAAACAAGGGTTATCATTCAATGTGAAGTGTTATGTGTAACCCTAACAGATATACTACACGGCTAGATTACATCTTTTATTAATCCCTAGGGAGTTTGAGTCGTACTACCCAAACTCCAAATGACCATTGCTAAGTAAAAATCAATTCTGCACAAGATCTAGGATGACCAAAATCCTAAGATCTTGTCCATCCCAGGTCAATACAGGTTCACCACAGTGACACATAAGGTCAAGCTACAAAACAACCTAGTCCGCCCTTGGTACAATTCATGACACTAGTGAAATAGAGATACGTCCACAATCATTCTCTTACTGAGGTATGATCTCATCCAACCTCAAAATATATCACAAATACTGAACCATATCATCTAAGATACGACCTCAGCTGATCCCCTGCTAGGATATGACCACAGCCATCCCTGTGAACATGTATATACTCGATGTGATACGACTCCGACCTTCCATGAGGAGAATACTCATTTCTCCATCCAATAATGCATGGCATTGGAATTGAGTTACGACACATGGCATTACATGATTAAGGTTTCACTTGATTGGTTAATGTGAATTGAGTGAATTAAGGTTGAATCAAACAAGTGGGCAAACAAAACCTAATACATTTCTAGCAAGCATTAATGTGTAACAACTTTAGAAGATATAAAATGTATGAGGCTAAATTCTTATTTCAATATCACAGGGTGCTATTTCATTTCCATTTATGAGAATCTACTTGTAATCACACCAACACAAGATATAAATCCTTATCACATTATCCCAGGGTACCAAATCTTGTTACATCATGAAGAGAATCACACCTCTGGGGAAATGGTTGACTAAGTGGAGGGGCAATTGATGGGCGGTAGCCAAGGCAAAGGCGGTGCCTGACCCTCCATATCCTGACATTGTGGAGGCTCTGGTGTCTTGTAACATCCCAAAGGGTGTAGCGGGGAAGGTCTTAGTTGTGGAAGAAACCGGACAATGGTCAGATCTTTTCAAGAAGGAAAGGGTTGGTCCTGTAAGCTTGAACAAAATGGAAGTTTTGTTTAGTGGATGGGAAATTTATGTATCATAAGGAGATTATAGATACGAACGTAGCTAGATGGAGTAGAACGTACACCGAATATGTAGTGGGGTTGAAGCCACATTGACCGATGCTCGCTCGCCATCTTGCCTAGATCTAGAGAGCTAAAGGTTCTATTGATTAAGATAAAGGGACACAACTTCTTCATAGTTATGTTCTCCAAATGATGAAGACGTCGCTATAACAGTGGATGGAGGTATGTGGTTCGTTGTTGGGAAGCCATTGATTATAAAGAAGTGGGAGCATGGGGAACCATTGGAGAAATTGAAGTTCACAGAGTTGCGGATCTGGATGAAGATTCATAACTTACCCCTGGAGCTCTAGGACTGCTGAGATGGTCAACTATATAGGTTCTTATCTTGGCAGGCCTCTGCGTCTTGATAAACTCACATCAGAATTTTTGTAGGCTTGAGTATGACAGGATGCAAGTGGTCATTCCCATAGACTTTTTTGTTTCCAAAGGAGTTGTAGATCATTTATGAGGATGACAATGTGAAACCATTGAATTTGAGTATGAATGGGAGCCAACAATATGTTTGTCGTGTGGTATGTTTGGGCATGAGTCAGCTCTGTGTGGCTTGCTGAAAGATTTGTATGAGGGGATAACAAAGAAGAAAATAAGGAAGGTATGGATGGCTAAATCCCATAAGACAGATGAAGACAATGAAGTCTTTATAGATGTTGAAGAAGATGATACAGTAGTATCTACTATCCCAATAGAGAATGATTCATCAAAGTGGATGGTGGATGTTACTTCTTCTAACAAACTAGTTGTAGGTGGAGAAGTAATGGTCTCTCCTATTATTGAAAATAAGTTGATGACCCCTATTCATCCCCTGAAGTTGGTTGGGAGACAAAAAAGAAGAAATCTAGGTCTCCTACCTGGGTTATTTCTAAGAAATGCTACCTCGAATATCCCCAAATAAGTTAACAAATACTCTCCTCTCTCGAGTTTTATGGATAGTGAAATTCAGAGTGAGGATGTGTTGACACATCAAGATGATAGAGGGGTTAGAGGTGTCCTTACCTCCAAATGGTTAAGCTGCTTACTATTGTTTCTTGGAGTGTGAGGGGTGGTAGCAATAAGATCCCTCATTATCTGAAGGAGATGGATAGAATAATGGCAGGTGTTTATATTTTCCTACACACTAGAGTCAGTAAAAGTGAGTTGAAAAACTTTGTTAATAAGATTTGTCAGGGGGCTAGCTTTGTAGACAACTCTGATTTCTATTCTTATATGAGGATTCTCATTCTTTGGTTTGACTAGGATATCAATAAGAGTGTGATTTATGCAAATGACCAAGTGATTCATTGGTCCATTATGAAGGATTTGATGTAGTTTGATTTGTTGTTGTCTATGGAGCCAACGGGGATTATGACAAAGTTCAATTATGGGACTCCCTTTTTTAACATTATACTTATAATCCTCCAAACTAGTGTCTTTTAGGTGATTTCAATGTTGTGAGGCTTAATGGTGAGAAGTTGGGGAAACAACCTCCAACTAAGAGAAGCATGAGGGAGTTCAATGAATCAATATCTAATTCTAATCTCACTGAGATGTCTACGAAGGGTTCTTTCTTCACATGGGATAGTCATAGAAGATTCAGGAAAAGCACATTTTCTAGAATTGATCAAATTTTTAGAAACCTTGGTTTTCTTTATTCCTTCCCTTACTATTAGGGTGAAGTTCTATATTCACTTTTTAGTGATCACATGATCATCATTTTGAGACTGGACGTTGAAAAGAAGGGACCAACTTCATTCAGATTTATAAATGCATGGACAAACCAATAGGGTTATAGGAAGGTGGTTAAGGAGGCTTGGTGTCAAATTGAGATTTTTGGTACCCCTATGTTTAGGGTTTATAGAAAACGAAAAGCTGTAGTTGAAGCTCTCAAAATATGGCATAAGGAGGTATTAGCAGTCTTTTATCAAAGTCCAAAGAGATGAAAATGTAAGTTTCTTCTTTGCAGAGGGAAGTTGAAGACAATTTGGGGGATAGTATGATACAAATAGCTTTATCATAGGATAAGGATGATGCTATTAAAGTTATGAAGGATGAATAGAGTTTAATTCGACAAAAAAGTAGAGTTCAGTGGTTGAAGTTGAGGGATGGAAACTCATCCTTTTTTATGCTTCTTTAAAATCTAGAAGGCTGGAAACCATATTAATGTGCCTACATATGAAGATGGGGGTATTGTTTATGATGTTGACTTGATCATGGATAATGTGAGGAACTTCTATAGTAATTTGTTTAACAATTCTCTGAACGTTGAAGTGATTTAGAATAGTGATTGGGTCTTACCTACTATATCAAAAGAGAAATTTGATGAGATGAGAAAAGTTATAACCAGATATGAGATTGAAGATGTCGATGAAAGATGATAAGGCACTGGGCCCAGATGGTTTTAATGCAGTGTTCTTCAAATCTGTTTGGGATATCATTGGTGAGGATATTATTTATGTTGTTCAAGGGTTTTTTATCTCTAGGAAATTATCAAAAGAGTGCAATAGTACTCTTACCACTCTGATCTCTAAAGTATAAAGGACTAGTTGTTTGAAGGATTTTAGGCCCATTTTGTTGGGTTTTGGAGGAGGCAGAGTAGCAGCGGAAACAAAAAATTTTCTCCCCAAACCCGGAACAAAAGGAATCGCGTCGACATCTATATGATAGGAAATAAGGTTTGTGAATCATACCTTGTCCCGAGGCTTGCTCGGCGACAATGCCACGCGCCTTGCGCGGTCTTCACCTCCGGTCTTGGACGGTGTCTGTGCAGCTCCTGGTCGCACCGGGACTGAAGACTCCTCCTCCTACCGGACTGTCGGATGACAGTTGTCCTCCTGAGCGGCAGTGTCCTCCCGCCTCTGAAGTAGTCCACACGGACCACCCGAAACTCCACTCTCCTTGTCCCACAAGGAAGTGGAAGGAGTCGCACCCTCCTGTTGACGTACTAGTCACCAACACACTCTCCTACTGTCGACTGCAACTACAGTTGTCCTTCCCTTGCCGCACCTCCCTTTGCGGGAAGCACTTGCTCGGGCTCTCTCTCGGTTACCAAAACCAGAGAGAACGACAACTTTGCAGAGCAATCAACTTGCACTGAGTTGTACTTTGAGAAGCCCCAATACCCCTATATATATAGGCGGGTCATGGGACAGGGTTCTCTGTGCCCGACAATACGGGACTAAAGCAGGAGTAGAAGGGTTCAGGATTTTCCACAAAAAGCAACTGTCTCGCAACCTGAACCGATCGGTTCACAAGTGAACCGGTCGGTTGGGGACCTGAACCGATCGGTTCACCAGTGAACCGATCGTTTGGGACCCTTGAACCGATCGGTTCACTCATGAACCAGTCGGTTGGGGTTCCAGGTTGGTTCCCGATTGACTTTCCTTGTTTCTTTCCCAATTGGTATCAAATACCAATATTATTCCCAATCGAATTGGGCAATTGAAACGAAAGGAAAATTCTCACCAATCCTACTTTCCCAAGTTGCTCGATTGCACCAGTTGAACCGATTGGTTCACCACTTGAACCGGTCGCTTCACTTTGTGCATGAGCCGATCGGTTCAACAATTGAATCGACTGGTTCAACAACCTCAGCCGACCGGTTCATCACATGAACCAATCAGTTGGGAGTGCAGATTGTGCAGAATCAGTCAAATGCGATTTCAATCAATCCGATACTCCAATCAATGCGTCCAACACCTTGAACCATATGATATTGAGCTATCGATTAATTGAGTGTTTAATTGAACTACTAAACTCCTTTAGTAATCAATCGAAACATTTCTTTGTGGATAAAACTCCTCTTCCAGGTTAGATCCTATGTGTGTGACCCTGCAGGTCCATTTCACGTTGGCAGTGACAGTCCATAACACTTATGACTTCACAAGCAATGAGCGGTGCCTAGTCACACATCATTGCTACCCAAGTGAAAGTAGAAAGTTGGAGAACAACTTTCATCCTACAATCCGTGAATGGTGTTACAGTGAATGTATAATTCCTTTGTCACTGATATCCAGAATGAACTCGAGGCATGGAACAGTCATCCTGTCAATGTTCATTCATTTCCTTGATCTCAGAGTAGACCGAGTGAGATGTGTATGACATCAATATCACATATTGATTCACACGTGCATGCGCATGCCTTTCTCAATCCTACTCATCAAGTGGCCAAGGATATCAAACTCCCTCAGGAGGGACAAATCCCATATCTATCACTCACCCCTCAAAAGCCCCATGTGTCAAAGCCACCAAATCATCACCTTTATAACAACCCATGTTTCAGGACTGTGTTTGATGATGTCAAAGTGTACCCAATGACATGTGTTGAGTGTAGTGATTTCAGGTCTAAGAATCACACTCACCACCATCACTGTGAGAGCTGACTGTGACTACCAAGTCATGGTTCCATGTGTCACTCTCACGGTGGGTCTGTCCGGTACCTTGTTCTCTAACAAGTACCTATGTGCTTGGTTTGATATCACCATATCATGACTAATGAGATTCTGTCATCAACCAACACACAATCTAGTCTTTAGTGTTATTGATGTCTATGGTTATTTCCATAATAACAACCGAGTAGGGACTATACAAGAATGTATACTCTTAACATCCGTATGATCTCATCGTTTAGGTCCTTAACCTAAAAGCATACGTCATTGAGTAAAACAATCTTTAGACATCTATCATGTTACACCATCATCTAAGAAATAGTTTAAACATATAGATTGGAAATTGCCTTTATTATTATTCAAATCAATTACAAAGTATCCCATTACAATCATCATATGACTTGCTCTATGGGCATACATACCAACAGACTCCCACTTGCACTTAGAGCCAGTCACCAAGGAAACGCAGTCCTTGTGACCTAGCATGACCATCATGCTTCTGCTGAGAAAGGGCCTTAGTCAGTGGATCAGCTATGTTGTCTTCAGTTGGTACTTTGCAAATCTTCACATCTCCTCGCTGTACGATCTCTCGTATGAGATGGAAGCGTCGCAGTATGTGCTTGGACCGCTGATGTGATCTGGGCTCCTTAGCTTGTGCAATAGCTCCATTATTGTCACAATAAAGCTCAATTGCATCACAGCTACTGGGAACTACACCAAGTTCAGAGATGAACTTCCTGATCCACACAGCCTCCTTTGCTGCATGTGAAGCAGCAATATACTCGGCCTCTGTAGTAGAATCGGCAACTGTTTCTTGCTTGGAACTCTTCCAGCTCACAGCTCCATTATTAAGGCAAAACACAAATCCTGACTGCGATCTGTAATCATCTTTATTGGTTTGGAAGCTTGCATCAGTGTAACCCTTTACAACCAGCTCTTCCTCGCCGCCGTACACAAGAAACTGATCCTTAGTCCTTCGCAAGTACTTGAGGATGTTCTTTACAGCTGTCCAGTGAGCATCCCCGGGATCTGAATGGTACCTGCTCGTCATGCTGAGAGCATACGAGACATCTGGGCATGTGCACAACATAGCGTACATGATGGATCCGATGGCTGATGTATATGGGATCCCATTCATACGCTCCCTCTCTTCACAAGATTGGGGACATTGAGCTCTAGAGACGGTAACTCCATGTAGCATAGGGACGTTGCCTCTCTTTGAGTTCTCCATGCTAAACCACTTCAACACCTTATCAATGTACGTGCTCTGACTTAGTCCGAGAAGCCTTCTAGATCTATCTCTATAGATCTTAATTCCTAGAATGTAGGATGCTTCTCCTAAGTCCTTCATTGAGAAAGTTTTCCCAAGCCAAGTCTTTACCTTCTCTAAGGCTAAGACATCATTCCCCATCAAAAGTATGTCATCCACATACAATATGAGGAATGTGGTCGAGCTCCCACTAACCTTCTTGTACACACAAGGTTCATCTTCATTTTGAATAAAGCCAAACACTTTGACTTCCTCATCAAATCAAAGATTCCAACTCCGAGATGCTTGCTTCAATCCATAGATTGACCTTTGCAACTTACAGACTTTATTTGCATTCTTTGGATCTACAAAACCTTCAGGCTGTGTCATGTACACATCCTCATGTATATTTCCATTAAGGAATGCGGTTTTAACATCCATCTGCCAAATCTCATAGTCATAGTAAGCTGCAATAGCAAGCATGATCCTGATGGAGTTAATCATGGCAACTGGAGAAAAGGTTTCGTCATAGTCAACACCTTGAATTTGTCGAAATCCCTTTGCAACCAATCTACCTTTATAAGTTTGCACATTGCCATCCATGTCGGTCTTCTTCTTGAAGACCCACTTGCACCCTATGGGTTTTACCCCTTCGGGTGGTTTCACCAAAGTCCATACTTTGTTGGAGTACATGGATTCCATCTCGGATCTCATGGCTTCAAGCCATTTCTTAGAATCTGGTCCCTCCATAGCCTCTACGTAGGTAGTTGGATCATCATCTATGATCAACTCTCCACCTTCCTAAGTTACAAGGTATCCAAACCTCTCAAGTTCAAGGCGAGTCCTACTAGATCTACGAGGTCCTTGTGTTACTTGGGGAGAATGAGATTCCACAACACCTTGTGAATCTCCATTTCCCTCTTGTACATCTACCGGTTCAATGTTTTCTTGTTGGGCTTGAACCTCTTCAAGCTCTACTTTCCTCCCACTGTTTCCTTTGGAAATAAATTCCCTCTCTAGGAATGCAACATCCCTGGCAACAAACACTTTGTTTTCAGTAGGGTGGTATAAGTAATATCCCCTCGTTTCCTTGGGGTATCCAACAAAATAACACTTATCGGATTTGGGTCCAAGCTTATCAGGAAACATTTTCCTAACGTAAGCCTCACAACCCCAAATCTTCATAAAAGACAAAACGGGACGCTTCCCATACCATATCTCATATGGCGTCTTTTGAACCGATTTAGATGGTACACGGTTAAGTGTAAACGCGGCGGTTTCAAGAGCATGACCCCAGAAGGAAATCGGAAGATCAGCAAAACTCATCATTGATCGCACCATATCTAACAATGTGCGATTCCTTCTTTTAGACACACCATTATGCTGTGGTGTTCCAGGCGGAGTCCATTGTGATACAATACCACGGGCTCGCAGAAGGTCCTCAAACTCCTGGCTCAAGTATTCTCCACCTCGATCAGAACGAAGTGCCTTAATACTTTTACCAAGCTGGTTCTGTACTTCATTCATGAAATCCTTGAACCTTTCAAGGGTTTCTGACTTATGCTTCATCAGGTACACATAGCCATACCTACTGAAATCATCAGTGAAGGTAATGAAGTACTGATACCCATTTCTGGCATTAGTTCTAAAAGGCCCACATACATCAGTATGTATGAGTCCTAATAGATCACTAGCTCTCTCACCTTTACCTGAAAAGGGAGTCTTGGTCATCTTGCCCAACAAACAAGATTCACATGTCTCTATTGATTCATAATCAAAAGAGTCTAGATAACCATCTTTATGGAGTCTAGAAATGCGCTTCTCATTTATGTGCCCTAGACGACAATGCCAGAGATATGTTTTGTTTGAGTCGTTGAGTTTTTGCTTTTTGGTGTTTACGTTGTATACACTTGTCTCCAAGTCTATCAAGTATAGACCATAAGACATAGGGGCACTGCCATAAAAGATCCCATCTTTAGAAATGGAACACTTTCCATTCTTAATAAGAAATTCAAATCCATCTTTGTCCAAACAAGAGACGGAAATGATATTCCTATTTATGGCAGGTACATAATAGCAGTTCTTCAACTCTAGTATTAGACCACTAGGTAGAGTTAACTCATAGGTTCCTACGGCACTGGCGGCAACTCTTGTCCCATTAGCAACACGTAGTTCAACCTCACCTTTCCCCAAAGGCCTACTTCTCTTAAGATCCTTCACATTTGAACAAATGTGAGATCCGCATCCGGTATCAAGTACCCATGACGAAGAAGTAGTAAAGTTAATCTCTATCACGTATACACCAGAAGTAGAGATCTCTATCTCTAACTTCTTCTTCCATTGTTCCTTCCATCCTCTCCATGTAGAAGAAAACGGTTTGGCGAGAGAACACTTCTCTCCCTTACCTACCTTCTTCTTCACCAATGCATTAAGCGTACATAGAGTGGATTCTAAGGCTCCTGGTATATCTGGATTGTGCAGAACACTTCTCACAGTCCTCAACCAGTTATGGAATTTATTCTCAATTAATTTGCCCATTTTAAAAGATGATTCTTTTGCCATTCTACAAGAGAAAATTTGCATTTGTCAAAACCTTTTTGATTTGATTTGAATAAAATTTGACAATAGTTAATTAGGCCTTTAATTAATTACCGCTCCCACTATTTTCACTCAAATTGATAGCCCTCACTATCAATTCGGAAGATTGCAGCGTACAATCTTCTAGTGGTTCAAGATCCTGAAATCCTCTGAACCATGGACCAGCTAGGGCTGTCACCCACAACTCAAATATCTCAGGTAGGTAACTCTTGCCAATTGCATCATATGCAACTCTTGAAAGATGTCATATGCAACTCCTTGCAATGATCATCTCCATGCCTCAAGGTACTAGATCCCATCTAGATCACCTTGTTAAGTCCGACCCAAAGCCAACACGATGAACATGCACCCTGCTAAGGCAGACCCACACATTCATCCTTCACGCTTCCACGAGATAGATGGTGCACCACGCTAGGGCGTGCCCACACTTGGTCGATCAAGCTTTTCACGTGTGTCGCATTTGGAAGGCATCTAAAACTTAATATTTAATGAGGGATTTGGTTTTTATATACATATACATATCCAATCACCACAATATATAGTACGTATCATATACATGCTATATCCCACAGAAAACATGCACAAACGATAAAAAGCAATGATTATGGCCATCCTATTTGTGATTCCTCGAGCCAAGAGGAATCACGGTCATCTAGGTCTACATCACATGCAACCTGTACAAGATGAAATCTGTGCCTGCCTTTCTGGGTTTGATCAACTCATCTCCATGACTGATCGGCTCGCCATCAGGTTGGTTGCTCGGGTGCCACCAGCCGATCGACTGGCGCCTCCAGCCAATCGGTTCACCAGTCATCGTGCATCTCCTCAGGTCGCCACCCGCTCATCTCGTTCCTCGAACCGGCCGTCTGGATCACCAACCGATCGGTTCACTCCTTGAACCGATCGTCTTCAGGTCGTATGCCGTTCTTTGACATAACATGAAATAAAATCTATCCTATTTACATTTGAATTGAGAGGGGAGCAAAGGTAGGAAAAGAATTCTCGAATTATTTTGAGTTACATCAGGAATATGAGAAAGGGAATCAGTGCGCAGACCGAGATGCAAGCAACCACACAAACAACCACACACAGATATAGGGGTTTATAGGCCATAATCATGCTACACATCCACCACAAAACTCGTTTAAGGGCGACGCGTATCGAGTGCATTAATATTACATATCATATATGTATATTAGGGATTTGTTGATTGGACATGTATAAAGCCGATATTATTCGCATCGCATGCAATAAATAAAGGCGACAAACCAAAATCGATCACATCGATAATCCTAAAATATAGAGAGGTCGACGTGGCTCTGATACCACTGTTGGGTTTTGGAGGAGGCAGAGTAGCAGCGGAAACAAAAAATTTTCTACCCAAACCCGGAACAAAAGGAATCACGTCGACATCTATATGATAGGAAATAAGGTTTGTGAATCATACCTTGTCCCGAGGCTTGCTCGGCGACAATGCCATGCGCCTTGCACGATCTTCACCTCCTGTCTTAGACGGTGTCTGTGCAGCTCCTAGTCGCACCGGGACTGAAGACTCCTCCTCCTACCGGACTTTCAGATGACAGTTGTCCTCCTGAGCGGCAGTGTCCTCCCGCCTATGAAGTAGTCCACACGGACCACCCGGAACTCCACTCTCCTTGTCCCACAAGGAAGTGGAAGGAGTCGCACCCTCCTATTGACGTACTAGTCGCCAACACACTCTCCTGCTGTCGACTACAACTGTAGTTGTCCTTCCCTTGCTGCACCTCCCTTTGTGGGAAGCACTTGCTCGGGCTCTCTCTCGGTTACCAAAACCAGAGAGAACGACAACTTTGCAGAGCAATCAACTTGCACTGAGTTGTACTTTGAGAAGCCCCAATACCCCTATATATATAGGCGGGTCATGGGACAGGGTTCTCTGTGCCCGGCAATACGGGACTAAAGCAGGAGTAGAAGGGTTCGGGATTTTCCACAAAAAGCAACTGTATCGCAACCTGAACCAATCGGTTCACAAGTGAACCGTCGGTTGGGGACCTGAATCGATCGGTTCACCAGTGAACCGATCGTTTGGGACCCTTGAACCGATCGGTTCACTCATGAACCGGTCGGTTGGGGTTCCAGGTTGGTTCCCGATTGACTTTCCTTGTTTCTTTCCCAATTGGTATCGAATACCAATATTATTCCCAATCGAATCGGGCAATTGAAACGAAAGGAAAATTCTCACCAATCCTACTTTCCCAAGTTGCTCGATTGCACCAGTTGAACCGATCGGTTCAACACTTGAACCGGTCGCTTCACTTTGTGCATGAGCCGATCGGTTCAACAATTGAACCGTCCGGTTCAGCAACCTCAGCCGACCGGTTCATCACATGAACCAATCGGTTGGGAGTGCAGATTGTGCAGAATCAGTCAAATGCAATTTCAATCAATTCGATACTCCAATCAATGCGTCCAACACCTTGAACCATATGATATTGAGCTATCGATTAATTGAGTGTTTAATTGAACTACTAAACTCCTTTAGTAATCAATCTAAACATTGCTTTGTGGATAAAACTCCTCTTCCAGGTTAGATCCTATGTGTGTGACCCTGCAGGTCCATTTCACGTTGGCAGTGACAGTCCATAACACTTATGACTTCACAAGCAATGAGCGGTGCCTAGTCACACATCATTGCTACCCAAGTGAAAGTAGAAAGTTGGAGAACAACTTTCATCCTACAATCCGTGAATGGTGTTACAGTGAATGTATAATTCCTTTGTCACTGATATCCAGAATGAACTCGAGGCATGGAACAGTCATCCTATCAATGTTCATTCATTTCCTTGATCTCAGAGTAGACCGAGTGAGATGTGTATGACATCAATATCACATATTGATTCACACGTGCATGCGCATGCCTTTCTCAATCCTACTCATCAAGTGGCCAAGGATATCAAACTCCCTCAGGAGGGACAAATCCCATATCTATCACTCACCCCTCAAAAGCCCCATGTGTCAAAGCCACCCAATCATCACCTTTATAACAACCCATGTTTCAGGACTGCGTTTGATGATGCCAAAGTGTACCCAACGACATGTGTTGAGTGTAGTGATTTCAGGTCTAAGAATCACACTCACCACCATCACTGTGAGAGCTGACTGTGACTATCAAGTCATGGTTCCATGTGTCACTCTCACGGTGGGTCTGTCCGGTACCTTGTTCTCTAACAAGTACCAATGTGCTTGGTTTGATATCACCATATCATGACTAATGAGATTCTGTCATCATCCAACACACAATCTAGTCTTTAGTGTTATTGATGTCTATGGTTATTTCCACAATAACAACCGAGTAGGGACTATACAAGAATGTATACTCTTAACATCCGTATGATCTCATCGTTTAGGTCCTTAACCTAAAAGCATACGTCATTGAGTAAAACAATCTTTAGACATCTATCATGTTACACCATCATCTCAGAAATAGTTTAAACATATAGATTGGAAATTGCCTTTATTATTATTCAAATCAATTACAAAGTATCCCATTACAATCATCATATGACTTGCTCTATGGGCATACATACCAACACATTTCTCTATTTAATCTTGTTTATAAATTCATCACAAAAATTATGGCTAACAGAGTGAAATTTATTCTTCCTACTCACATAGATCATAACTAGATGACTTTCATCAATGGGAGCAGGAATGGAGACACGATCATCTTAGATAATGATGTTTTGAGCACTTTTTTGGGTTCTAAAAAAACATGTGTATTAAGGATGACTTGGATAAAGCCTATGACATAGCTAGAAGGGATATATCCTCTTCCTTCTTTATAAGATGGAATCTCCTAGATGTTGGATAGAGTGTATCACTGTGACCTTTTCTTTAGCCTCTTATAGAGTATTGGTGAATGGAAGTCCTTTTGATCAATTTACTACCTCAAATGGAGTGAGACAAGGAGATCTATTATCTCCTTTCCTTTTTTAAATAGCAATGAAAGTCCCCACATCTATTATAAATGCTAGTGTGAGGAGTGGTAAGTTGAAATCTCTTTTTTCTTATGAAGAGATAAGTGTTTCACATATAATCTTTGTAGATGATCTTCTTCTTTTCTCTAAAACCAACAACTAGAATGTGATTTGTCTGAAAGATATTCTTGAGACTTTTAATGTGATCTCAGGTTTGAAACTCAATAATGTGAAGAGTAAGATCTTTTTGAGTAGGAGTGCACAAAAGAACAATATTTCTTCTATTTTAAACATTGAAATACATTCTCTTCCTGTTGGATATTTTGGCTTGCCCTTATTTATAGGTCGCTTAACAAAAGGGATGTGTTCACCTATTATTAACAAAATTAAAGGAAGGCTAGATTCTTGGAAGGGTCATTATCTTTCTCAAGCGGGAAGATTGGAGCTTCTTATTTCTACTTTATCTTCTTTTCATATTTTCTCATTTTCTACTTATCCACTTCCTAAGTCTATGCTTCAGAGCATCGAACATCATATGAGAAACTTCATTTGGAATGATTCAGAGGAGAAAAAGCACTTGCATTTTGTCTCTTGGAGGTTTATTTGTAGGCCAAATGATGAAGGAGGTATTAGTATTGGATCTATAGAAGACTGGTCTAATGGTGGTCTTCTTAAGAACCTATGGAGCTTAGCCACTAACAAAGAGTCTCTGGTGGTTAAATGGCTTCATGAATGATATGTAAAAGACAAGCCTATCTGGTTTGTTTAGGCTATAAGTAATTCATCCTGGCTTTGGAGGAAAATCTTGAGTCAGAGTGATAACGTATTGAAGGAGATTGATTTATGTGAGGGAAGTGGTGATAGTTTTCTACAGTGGAGAGACCCTTGGTTGAAGGGTAAGAAGAAACTAATTGATGTTTTGGATTCCCTTGTCTTTAGATTGGGGAGAGATGAATTGCAAAGTCAATAGTTGCATTGTTAATGGTTTGTGGTTCTTTGCTAACTTTAGAGGATCTGAAGCTCTCTATAATGTTCTTTTAGAGTAAGGTGAACCTTTTGTTATGAAGGATTACATTCATTTTATAGGTAAAATAGTTTTTAATTTGAAAGATGGTTGGGATATTTCTAGAAAGAAGTGTCAGAAGGTTCATTGGGGGGAAATGTATATGGTCTGGTAACACTCCTCAAGGATGTTCTATTGTTCCATAGAAGTTATTCCTGAAGAAGTTACCTACTATGGATTACCTATAGAGAATGGGCTTTCAGATTGTTTCTAGATGTCCATTATGTATGATGGATGTAGAATGTATTGTCCATATATTCTTTGATTGTGTTTATAATAAGGAGTTATGGAGATCATTTGATAGCAAGTGTGGTTATCTTTTGTGTTCCCCTGAAGATCTGCTTATGATGAAGAAGGAAGCTAAAAGCCTAGCTATTTTGCTCGCATACATGATATGGAGGGAAAGGAATGGAAGGATCTTTCTGGATTGCAATAGGGATACTGGGCTGATTTGGGACATTTGTCTCAATGATATGAAAACATTGTATAGTTAGTTTTTTGTTTTGTTATATAGTTATGATTTCTTTTGTATTCTGTTCTCTGTACAGTCTTGATTGCAACTTAGAATCACTACATACCCTTTTTGAGATGAGTAAAGAGGCACAACACCCTATTCAACACAAAAAAAAGAGAATAACACCTCCATTAGGGTTCCACCATGCCCAAAGGTCATTAAGAACATCAAATTATCTCCTACAAGAACATCATTATCTTCCCATACCTTCCAAAAAACTCAACAAACCATCATCACATTTGTGATACATATGCTCAACATAACATTGCAATAAAGAACTAAAGGATGTTCACATGATAACATAGTAAGGTTATATTAACATTAAGGGCCTTCCTTTATGGTACCGATCATTCAATGGAACTAGGTATGATTAACCACCATTATATTTGATTGTACTAGGGTTAGTTTTTAACTACGCAAGTTGAACTTAACATTTCAAACCAACTCTTTACAACAACCTTAGGTTGATATTCATTTGAGGGAAAAGGTAGGACTACAAACTAATGGGCTTAAAACCATTGATCTTCAATCATCAAATCCCACCATCAGATCAAGTGCACTATGAACAACCCATAAATCATAGATCACACATCAAACCATCAGGTTTAAGGCGATCAAAACACTTTCATTGTATATGAATCACCACAATTGAATCACAATTGCATCAAACATAACCATCGGATTAGGGAATCAAACCCAAAAATTCCACGTATAAATCCTCACCCAAGACCTTCAGATGTTAGATAGATAAAACCATCAGATGCAAAACATGTAAAACCTTGGGACGTTCATTTAGGAAAACCATCGTTTGAGAAACTAAGTGAACCATCATTCTAATACTTAGAGAAAACAATACATAACCTTTTAGGATGACCATCAGTTGTGCTACTAAAGATTACCATCGATCTAACACTTAAAGTAATAAGTAAAATAAAAATTAAGATAGACATCGATCGTGAATTTTGGTGAGACCATCAAATTACAACACTAGATGGAAAAATAGACTTCACACACAGAGTAAAACCATCAAATCGTTTGAGGGGGAAACCCATTGTTTGTCTAAGGTTTAAGGAACCATCATTTGAATAAAATATAGGAGAAACATGACCATCGATTCTTTGACCCATCAATCCATCAAAATAGCAACAAGGTGTGAACCATCAGTTGGTACAAGAAGCCCAACTATCGAGTTATGGAAGCAAGAGAAAATCAACTCAAAGCATTAGAGAGAAACCACCAGAGGGAGAAATAAGACCATCAACTTGAACCACCTGGGAGATCATCATGACCAATGTTTCTCAAGCATAAGAAATTCTAAAACAGAAGCTAAGTCCATGCCATTGGTTGGTAGAAAATAGTCAAACCAAACAATGCTAAAACCAACTATCAGATTGATAGACAATGAGGGGAAAATCTGCTCAAAACCTAGGAAAAATCATCGTTCATGAGGCTTGAGATAACCATGGATCATTCAGAGATGAAGACAATATAACCACCATTTCTCAAGATTAAGAAATCACCAAAATTTAGTCGAAGAACCATAATCATCCTTTCCTAAAGACCAACCTATCAGGTCACTCAACTAGTGAAAATTGTTTCAAGGCATCACGTAAACCATAGTTTCAACCATTCAAACACCATTAATTATTATGATTATGGAAACCATAGACCAATAAGATATAAGAACATTATGACCATGGCTTCTTGGGTATATAACAATGACATCAAAATAGTAGCAAAACACCACCATATTCTACACAAAAGACTAGCCATATGATCATGAGGTAAGGTAGAAATCAGCTCAAAACATATCAAGGACAACCATCGATTCTCACCACAACAACACCATGATATGCTTTAGAGTGAACACCAATTCCTATGATGATTATCCTAGAGTTTAACATTTTTTTACTTTGCAATTAAGGCTAGTATAAAGGGTCGATCCCATAAGGTAACATTTTAAAGATTGCTTCTCTAAACCCAATTGATTTTCAAACTTTAGTTCTTTTTAGAGTTTTTGAATATTTGAGCAAAACAATAAATTACAAGTTTTGTAGGGTGATTACTCTAGAACAAGAATGTAAACTACATATGAACATAAAGGTTACACTAATAACAAGGAAATGAAAAGATTTTACTAAGACAAGAAAAGGAAAGAGATTGTTAACACAAATAAAAAGATCATCTAAGGACAAGAACTAAAGTGCAAAAATGGAAGAAAGCAGTTGGAAAAAAGCATTGAAGGAAATAGTTGAATCCGATGGAAAAACATCAAGGCTTAGGGGTTTCACCACCTTATCCAAAGTGAAAACAAGATTGAAGGAATACACAACAAGCAAGATAGGAGAAGGTATGCAAATCATTCGTAAATGAAACACAAGAGACAAACTCCAGTTAAACTCATTGGTTCTGGCATTCACATATCCTAGTTCATCATCCTGAAAGGTATATCCCCATGTAATCAGTTTGGACATTCTAAATCTCAGTTTCCACATTCACATCTGTCGAGATTAACCCACCATAAAACAATTAATTACTTTGTTAAAATCTGTGATTTCTAAACCAAAAACCATCCATCTAAATTCCATATAAAACTCGATCTGATCAACACATGGCTAAGGGGATACTCCCCTTGCCTCGATAGGGAAAGTACTCATTATCCATGGTAACGAATGGAGAAATAAGGGGAAGAAGGTAGGAAGCCATAGACCAGAAGGACAAAGTCTCTAAGGAGACCAATATTGGTGAATATGAAATGGCTTGCTCTCTTAATCCCCTGCTCCAAGAGAAAGAACTAGAAGGAAGACCAAGAAATAAAGTGAGATCCAGATCCAAAGAAAAGGATAAATTTTTATTGTAGAATGAAGATTACACTAAGAATTGAAAGCAGCAAAGCTTAATTAAAAGGTGCATGTACAAAAACCAGGATGCCTTTTCTTAGTAGAGTGCCCCTTCTTTTATAGTGGAAGGAGGGGTGGAAACGCTAAAATATGGGGTTAAAGAAATGGGAGAGGCATATTATGATACATGCTGCTCACGAGTCGGAAAATGACCATCTTGCTAGCCGATACGGTCATCTGACTAATGACATGTAATTTCTTGAGGGGTAGTGATCGAACCCTAGGTAAGGGGGTGGCGGCAATCTTTGATTCCATTTATTAGTCTTGAAGTAAGACGTTAAAAATGATTGTTTAGGTGCGGGACTGTAACGACCCACCTCCTAGTAACCCCTAATCAAGGGATACCAAAAGGCCAGAGCCACTATCCCAAACAACTCTGGATCCATGGTTTAACATTTAATCAATAATAACTATTAAATTCTACTAAAACTATACTGGAAAGCTGGAATAAAATAAATCTCTTGCATACCTTGTAAAAATTACGAATTTTAAGACTTCTATCTACAAATGGAGTCTATCTATCTAATCCTCCTTGAACTGATTATTTGTATCTTCACAATATTTCAATTTACTGTTTGTTCTTTTCAACGATTGCACCTAAAACGTTGATGAACAAAACATCATTCATTATATTTCTATACCGGTATGTGGGGGACAATCAAATTTCACAATTAGATAACAACCTAAATATCACAAATTAGTTATTAACAATCCAAAGTTAAATTTTCAATGTGATTCTCAACTGCTTTTGCCCTAACCCTGGATCACCCTCTCTAGGGTTTTGTCCTTGCAAGGGACATAAGGCCACCTTCTCCATCCTAAGATTGGTGACTGGGATCACCTCTCAGTGCCCAATTGTCTTCCCTCTGGGGCTTGACCTAATAGACCTTCCCTCTGGGGCTTGGTCATGCATCATACATCAGGGTGGCATGTAGGTTCGAGAATACACATATATACTTAATTGTTATAATCATAGTGACTTTATAGATTACATAAATAAACACTCAACAGTTTAGGTTGCATCCAATTGATCAAACGTTCGAGAAAATGCCGTGAAACTAAATCAATTATTCATAAATAACAACATACTTGATTTGGAAGTCTCAAGGATTATAAGAGAATAATCAATCAAGCAATCAGATAAGACAAGTAGCCAATCACCCCAATCACTCAAGCACAACAAGAAACCTGGAAAACATGTGCAATTCAATTACTACATTTTCATCATGCACTTACTTTCTTGAATTGGGATTCCCTCCTAGGGTGTTCCTATGTTAAATTAGGATTTTCTTATAGTTCTTTATATTCATTTCTTAACATTTACCCTTTAGGTCAATTAAACCCTAAAATAGTGTTTATATATTTTAAAGCCCTAATTACTCCATTATTCATATTTAAGCCTCGTTATTACCAATTAAGATCAGTTCTAACTTCATCTTATACATAGGTTTTTCGAAATATAACTCATACAAAAGTCATAAATACTTAGATTAGGGTTTCTAGGTTCTCAAGTACATCTCTATTCTTATGAAACCTTAAAACATCCCTTTTTATATTAGAACTCTATTTACTCAAGTTATCTATTCCAAAGCTCCTTTATTCTTAATTAGACTTAGAATCATCATATCTCTGTCTCAAGTATGCATTTTCGAAATAAGAGCCATTAAAGTCATATTTAACAGCATTAGGGCTTTTAGGCCCATTAATGCATTTTCTTATTCATAGCACCCTAATTAAGCAAATCATGGGTTGTTAAACTCAAATCAGATTCATATTATCCATTTTATGCCAATAGGCTAAATGTTGATTCATAATGCCAACTTATGTAATTGAACTTATTCCTAATCAACATCTAGGTTTTTGATTACACTCAAAGCATTAAAGTTAATAACTTTATTCACTTTTCGAACTACAAGCAGAAATAGAGTCTGATTATACTTTTAATGGATTCCTTATGTTTTTCTGAGCAAATTTATATATTACATGTATTAATATGAGCTACCATTAATTAACTATGAATTTTGCAAGACTTATTTACTTGGACCAATGGGATGCTGACACATCAGTCGTCACATGTATTGCACCTCTATGTAACCCGACCGACTGAGAAACATAATGAAATGGCAATTTTGCCCCCGCACGATGATCTGGCTCTTCAAGCCTCAGGAGGGCATTTTTGTCCAACGGCCCACTCATCTTCTTCCTGGCAAAAACCCTCTGCTGCCGTTGTAGTAGAGGTCAGGAGCGGCGTTGCCTCTCCTCCTCTGGACCTGACGACCACCAGGGGGGTTCCTTCACCTTTGCTATGCACCTACGCATGTGGGGCCACCCTTGGGTCATACCCAAGATGGTCGGTTCAAGCCCTCCAGGTCTGCAATACGTGGACAAACTATTGCCCTCCTACTAGTGTCGCACAAGTGCTAGGGCACAAAGATGATAGTCGAGTTTTTATCCGGTGACGTGGGAGCATCGTGCTTCTATCATAATTCCTTCCACAACTCCTTGTTACTCTAGGGGTTGCACTACTCCCTGTTGTTAGGGTCAGAATGGATGCAAGGTTGAAGAAGACGTGAGATGCCTGAGATCTTCCCTATGGGTCTAATGCTTTTATAGGATAGGTAGCAACGTCCTAGCATGCTTACCCATGAGTAAACAAGTCCCTCCTTCTATAGCAAATGTACTTTCCTTATTAGGGTGTAATTTCACTTTTGATTACTTCCTTGTTAATCCACATTTCCTTGGTTATCAAGGAATCTCATATTAGAGTATTTATATAATGGAAAATCCAAAAACTACATCCAAACAATATAGATAAAACTCATAGAAAGAGAAATGAGATTGATTCTATATGTTTCCATTATTGTTTGCGTCTTGGACATTATTCCTTTTCATGTCCTTACAAGAAAAGAATATTGAGTTGGTATGGGTTCCAAAACCCCCAAACTGAATAGATTAAATTAAGTTGAGATATGACCAAAGACTCTAATTTGTATATCTTTATGTCTATCTCAACTTAACACAATGGGATAAAAAATTAATCCAAGTAATTAAAACTTCTAACTTGAAAATACACATCTTTAAATAAACATGCAGAGACAATTCTTTAAATAACTTGATTTGTATCCCTAAACCTCAAACCTAGAAGATTTGAATATAATTCAGTTGAGACATGACCTAAAAGTTCATTTGAATATCTAAATGCCTTATCTCAACCAAGTAGATAGATAAATATATTGACTCAAATTTAAAACTGGCATAAACAAATTTGCTGAAACAAACAGAAACATTCTCGGTCGAGAAATAGTTTGACCGAGACATACTCGGTCGATAAATTGTCGACTGACAGAATTCCTGTGATAAATTTGAAATCTACAACAAAATTTATAGTGAAAACAACAACTATTTCGATCGAAGAATTTTCGATCGAATCAAAACTCGATCGAGAAATTGTCAACCAAAGAAATTTCTATCTTAAGTCTGCATTTTCTGAAGAAAATAGTAAATTTATTAGTCGAGAAAGTTGTCGACCAAGACAATGTCAGTCAAGAACTTTGTCGACCAAGTGAAACTCTGACAGAATATTTAATAAAAACAAGATACCTAAATTGCAATCAACTTAAGTATGAAATGAACCTTACATATTATTGTGCTTTAAATCATCCTTATTCAAAAGGAAGAATATATGAGCATCAAAACTTAATACTGCTCATGATTAAATTGTATCTATCAAGAAGAAGATTGATTCTACTTAAGTTGCTACAAAAATTGTTGCTTATAAAGAAAAATGATGCTGATTGAAAATCTATACTCTTACTATAAGTAGACATACTTGATTGCAAAAATAAGTCATAAATATTGAAAACAAACTTCTCAAGCATATTAATAGTTTGCATCATTACAATGAAATCCTTATTGAACTTGATGTGAGTTACAATTTGTGAAATTCTGCAAATTGAAATTGATCATGCTTTCTTTGAATATTCAAATGTTATCTAATTTCAATTGCTACTCTCTTGAAAAAGATGATTAAGAATAAATGGTCTATCTTAAATCTAAAAATTATGAACCATGTTGATTTATTCAAGGAAACTACTATTTTATCATGATCTACATGGTTTTTCCTAAATATTCCTTGGTTTATCTATATAGAAATCATGTGTATTGAAGTTTGATTTTAAATAGTCATTGTATTTCATAAAATTATGGACATGACTTTATTGCTTCACCATGATCATTGTGTTTCTTCTTTTACTTGGTTTTCCCAAGATAATCTTTGATCTATATATATAAACCATGAATGCATATTGTTTTCAAAATGATCATAGTGATTCAACTAATTACATACAAAGATTATAGTATCATTGAAAGTGCCATCTTGCAAAAATGTAAAACTCTATGGCACAAATGCATCTTGACATAATAGATAATGATTATTATGTGCATGACCTGTGTCATCTCATGTAAAACATGAATGGTTTTCTTGATGATACTATGGCAAGCTAAATAGTTTGTTTCTTAGAACAAGAATATAAATGTTTTATCTAGTTGTTTGTTCTAAGTAATCAAAAGCAAAATCCTGATTTTAAGATATTAATCTTGCTTTCAAGGATATATGTTTCTAAAGAATCTTATGATTAATATGAAAATAAGGGTACAAGAAGGAATGGGGTTTGATATTTATGTACCCATAAGAAGGCTTAGGTGACATCATGAGTGTAAAATATACATCTTAAACAAAATAAAAGATGTATAAGTGTTGAAATTCATTATAAAATTGATCATATATACAATACTCTATGGGCTGGTATAAATTTATACTCAATCTTGCTTAGAATGTAAACACCAATGTCCTATTAAACACTAAAAAAATAAAAGGAATTAATTTCTTATGTGAAAAGACACAAACTTGCTCTTAGGACATAATTTTGCATCATGGTGGCAACATGACTTATGAAAATTTCTATTGATGCAAATAATCTTGCTTATAAATAAATAATTGAAAGTTACATTCTTCCTATGATTGAACATGTTGTAGGTGTAGCTCAATTGCTTTCTTGCAAGAAGAACAATCACTATGAATATCAAATTCCTTCTTGCAAAATTAAAACCTTATTTTATAAAGAACATACATTCTAAAAATTTGCTTAGAATATAACTTGCTCTAAGAAAAACAAGAACATCAACTTTATTGTGATGCCTATATTAATTTTTTAAATTGATAAAACTTCGTCAAAATAGGTATCACTCAAAGTGCTTCAAATTGATATTCATTTAATCTAGTTACCTACAGACATTATACTTCACATATGAGTGTTTAAAATGTAAATATGTAGAAAATGCCTCTTGGTTGAAATAAAGTTCAACCAAGGGGCGCCATGGTCGAAGTCAAGGTTGACCTAAAATAAGCTTGACAATATGCTTATTTGTAAATTACTTTCTTGCAATCAATATTAGTATATTGTAAACAAGACTTTAATGCATAACTCTCAGAAAAGATTAACTTATTATGATCTAATGATTATTATGACCTTAGAATCCTTAAATTATCTTGATTATAAGATTAAGGGGGAGTTCACAAAAACTCTGTAAACATCTTAAAGAAAAATTGAAACAGGTTAAGGCCTTAATATCTTTAAAGTAATCTTGGTTGTGACAATAAAGGAGTCTACAATATTCATGAATATCATGTTCTAAATTAAATTCTCTAAACAAATAAGGGCTTAACATCCTATGTATTTGGTTGGAGATACATTCATGTACTATACTATAAGCTTAAAGGATTCTCATATCATTTTCAGGGCTTAACATCCCTTGCAAAATGGATGAGAAATCAATATGTATCCATCATGAGCTTAAAGGGATCTCATATCATTTTCAGGGATTAACATCCCTTGTAAAATGGATGAGAAATCAATACACAAATGCCATGAGCCTGAAAGGATATCATATCATTTCAAGGATTAACTTCCTTTACAAATGATTGAGAAATAAATTTTGGCTAAATTTGACAACACATGGTTAATAAACTAGCCGTGTCTGTATGCACTTTTCAGAGTTAATAAACTAGCCGTTGCTAAAACAATTAGTAGATACCTAATGTCTAGTTGAGCACTTAGATCCCCCTAGAAATGTCTAGAACATCCTTAAGCATTCATAGGCCATTCCTATAAATAGGACAAGCCTTAGGACACCCAATACACACTTGTGCAATACTTGAGTATACATACTTGCAATTGGCAATCCTTTCTAGTGAGCAATTGAGCAACTCTAGCACTTTCTATTCATTTCCATTACTCTAATTTCATGTCCTATAGGCTAGCAGATCCTACCCACTGCACTTACACTTTCATACACATTGGTTAGGAGATCAAAACACTTGATATAGGAAATCAAGCCTTGTGCTACAACGGTAATTATAATTTCCTTTTTCCTTCTTGTTACTTTTTATTACTTGTACTCTCCTTGCCGCTCCTAGGGTTGGAGGATGCAGATTAGAGAGGGTTTATCTTCTCAGATGGAGAAGGGTATTCTTAGAGGAGAAGGTGGACTTTGGACTACTTCAAGAAGGCTGTCTCAACGGGAAGATACTTCAAGAGGAAGGCTACTTCAAGGGGGATCTTGAGGTTACTTCAAGGAAGGTTGCTTCGAGGTTGGTGGGACTAATTCCAGGTGAAGGCTGTCCAAAGGGTTTGGGAAGATAGTTGTATTTTATGTAACATACTTGCGAGGCAATAAAATACAGGTGCTTTCAAAATCCCTGTTGGGAAGCAACCGTGTAGTGGACTTACTCCCTTAGTATATGCTAAGGGTGGAACCACTCTAAACCCTGTGTCCCCTTGTCTAATCTTTTTGTGGTTGCTTGTTTCTTGAATTATTATTTTAAAATATTCATAAAACCCTATTCACCCCCTCTATTGGTTTTTCACTATATGCCCACAAGACATAAGTAAGTTTCAAAGCCCAATCTATCCTGGTGCAATTGACCATCTTTTCTAGGATGGAATTGATCTACCTATTCAAAACCTCAACCTGATTACTAGTTTGAGGGTGGTAAGGAGTGACATCCTTGTGATGGACCCATATTATTTTAATAGAGATTCAAAACTTTTTTCTAGAAATGGGACCTCCATCAGAAACCACGGTGCAAGGTATCCCAAATCTAGAAAACATAATGTCTTTGAAAAGTTTCTTCACTGGTTTGGAATCACAAGTTTTAGTGATGATGGATTCAACCCATTTCAAAACGTCGTCTGCTATCACCAAGATATATTTGCACCTACAAGAGGAAGGGAACAGGCCCATATAATCTAATCCTTAAACATCGAAGATTTCAATCTTTTGCCAAGAAGTCATGGGAATTTGGTCTCTCTTAGATATATTTTCGATCCTTTGACATTCATCACAAGCGAAGAAAATTTCATGTGAGTCTTTGAATAAATTGGGCCAAAAGAAACAAGACTGCAACACTTTCTTAGCGATTTTCTGAGAGCTCATGTGCCCTCCAGTGGGGTCGGAATGACACTGCTCAAGAATGTCACGAGCTTCTTCCTCTATAACACACTTGCGATAAAGTCCGTCAGAGCACAGTCTAAAAAGGTAGGCACCATCCCAATAGTAGTGTTTCACATCATGTAAAAATTTATCCCTAGAATGTCCCTTATATCCAAGTTGCAATACACATACAGCTAGAAAATTTACATCATCTACGAACCAAGGATATTGGGATTCCATTTTCAACAATTTCTCATTGGATAGAGAGTCATTGATGGGGATACCATCATTATCAAAGAAATCAAGACGACTAACATGGTCTGTAACTACATTATCACAACCCTTCTTATCAAGGATTTCTTAGTCAAACTCTTGAAGTAAAAAAGACCCAACGAAGAACAAAGGGTTTTGGCATCCTTTTTGGTCATCAAATATCTAATGGCCGCATGGTCTGTATAGACAATAACTTTGGGCCCAACTAAGTAAGAGTAGAACTTGTTGAAGGCATAGACTATGGCTAGCATTTCCTTCTCAGTGGTGATGTAGTTCTTCTAGACACTGTCTAGAGTTTTGGATGCATAGCAAATCACATGGTGCTTTTTATCAACACACTATCCAAGAATAGCACCTACAACAAAATCACTAGCATCACACATCAATTCAAAAGGAAAGGACCAATCAGAGGCCTGAATGATGGGGGTAGAAGTGAGAGCATCCTTCAAACATAGAAAATTGGCCATGTAAGCTTTGTCAAACACAAAGGGGTGTCTTTTTGGAGAAGGTTTGTCAAGGGTTTGGTGATTTTTGAAAAATCACGGATGAAGCAATGGTAAAAATCTGCATGCCCTAAGAAGGCATGAATGTCCTTGACAGGAGAAGGGGGTGGGAGTTTGGAGATGAGCTCAATATTGGCTCTATCAACTTCTATGCCAAATTTGGTGACTCGATGTCCAAAGATGACCCCTTTTGTCACCATGAAGTGACATTTGTCCCAGTTTAAATCAAGTGTGCTTCCTCACACTTTTCAGAAATAAGAGATAAATGTCGAAGACAAGAGTCAAACTTTCTCCATAGATGGAGAAATCATCCATAAAAGCCTTCATTACAGTCTCAGTTAATCCAACAAAGATAGTAGACATGCACTTCTGAAAAGTGACTGGAGCATTGCACAACTCGAAAGGCATTCTCTCAAATGCATAAGTACCAAATGGGAAAATGAAGGTTGTTTTCTCCTGGTCGTCAGGATGAATGGGAATATGATAGAAACATGAATATCCATCAACATAATAGAAATATTGTTGATGGGCAAGGCACTCAAGTACTTGATCTAGAAAGGGAAGAGGGAAGTGATCTTTCCTAGTTGCCTTATTTAGTTTCCTATAATTAATACACATCCTCCATCTTGTAACAGTATGAGTGGGAATGAGTTCATCTTTATCATTTTTCACAACAGTGGTTGCCCCTTGGTTGGTGACAACTTAGGCAACATTAAACCATGGACAATCAGAGATGGGATAGATGATTCCTAAAGTCAACAATTTGATAACTTCTAGGCGACAACCTCTTTCATGTTTGGGTTTAATTTCCTGTAAGGGTCTTGAGATGGCTTGTATTCCTCTACCATAGGAATCTTTTGCATGCAAATAGTTTAATTAGTTCCTATAAAATCAACCATTTTATATCCAAGGGGAACTTTTCTCTTCCTAAGCTCAGTCATGAGTTTGGATTCCTATTCATGTGTTAGATCAAAATTAATGATAACAAGATAAAGTTGTTGTTCAACAAGGAAAACATATTTAACACCTTTACAGAGGGGTTTCATGTCAGGTGCCTTGGGGGGTTCCAGTTTCTCATCTACAAGAGAGATCATCTTGAGGTCCTCAAACTCTTCATCATGGATCTCCTCAAAGGTGTCAAGATAAACTCTATATTGCTCTAATTGGTCCTCTATAAAACCACAATAAATGGGAGTCACTAGGACATTCTGAAGGGGATCCTCAACTATCTCGCATTCTTGTCTTAGCTGGTGGAGTTTCTCAACGTAATCAAATATATAATCCTCTTCTTACAGGCTTGGTCCGCACATACTTTTAGACACCCTAAACTGGAGGGTTTGTTTTCCTAGACACGAAAAGATGGTTACAACCTTGACATCAATCAAGGCTTGGGTGGTGGCCAAAAAGGGATGACCAAAGATGATGGGGGTAGTGTAAATATTCCTTTATTTCCATGATGAAAAAGTCATATGGGACATAAGCATCATTCCCAACCCTTACATGTATGTCTTCAATGATACTGATAGGTTTTGTCATGGATGAGTCAGACACATATATTGTCATGGTCATGGGAAGCATTTCAACAAATCCTAGCCTCCTACAAAGACCATAGGGCATGATAGAAATACTAGCACCCAGATTTGCAGGGCCTTTCCTACAAGCATTATCACCTAGGTAACATCCGATTCCAAAAGAACTAGGATCCCTTTTTTTAAGCACTTGCTTTGAATGATATCATAAGTGGTTCTAGAAAGCATTATTGTCTCATGCTCTTTGGTTGCATACATCTCGGTCAATAAAGTTTTGATGTAATTGGATTGGGTAGGATTATTAGGTAAAGCATCAAGAAAAGGAGTATCCACATGCAAATTTTTCTCGGCATCCCTAAATTTCATGAAATAGTTATTGAGCCTAGTTTAGTTCAGGTGGGCTTGGTATGGATGATGTGGTTCGTAAATAGGGATATCGGCTCATCAATCTCTAATGGTGGAATAATAGGAGAGGGAGCGACATGTTCAGGTGTAGGAGTGTCAATGACCATGATATCATCACCCTCAAAGTCCAATGGTACAACTGAGGGTTTCTCTGGAGGAGGGGGAGGGATATGAGTCTTCCCCAAATGAGTAGAGACAACATTAAGTTGTTTAGATGTTTTGGGTTGTTCTTGGGCTGTCTAGAAAAGGTGTCGGCATGGGGTTTCTGTAGGGCAATGAGGCGGGCTAACTGAGCCTTAGTTTCCTTCTGGTGAGCTTGTTGTGCAGGTATGATTTGTTTTAAGGTAGACACCCTATCATTAGTTGAGGGTGTGGGGACAATCTGTTGTTCTCGAGGTTGGGGTGGCAGCTGATTAAGGTTTTGAAATTGGTTCCCTTGGTAGTGCCCACAGTTTTGGAAATTACCCCTATAATTCCATTGGTTCCTAAATTTCATATGATTGTTTGTATGGGAAGCCTGGTGGTGGACGATTGTTGTTTTGAGGGAACAATGGTCTCTGTGGGGGAGGGAGTTGAGAAGAGTTTTGCGCTCCTAAAGGATTTCCATATTGAAATTTGGGATGGTTTTAGGCTTGATTATGATTGTAGTAAGCCTGGCTTGGGACACTATGGATTGAGTTTAGGTCCTCCACCTGCTGGCCAACTTCAGGATGCATGTGAGTGTTGTAGAGATATTAACATTGAAGGGTAGCATGATAATACCTTTGGAAAATCCTGTAGAGATATTCCAAAGCTCTAACTTGTTGTGGTTGCTTCTCATAAGCATTAAAGGATGACTCTAGGCGATCCTATTTTAGAGAAATCATCTTAAGGTCTTCAACAATGGTATTGATACCCAGATTTACCTCAGCCTTAGCTACCTCGAGGACCCCACAGGTTCCTCATCTGGCTTTGTTTTCAGAGGCTCAATTTACTACCTCCCAGACAGTACTTAAGTTCTGAAATATGAAGTTTCCTCCAGATGAGGAATCAAGTAATTTCTTAGTGTCATAATCAACACCACGGTAGAATATCTCAATGAGTTGAGATTGGAAATGTCGTGGTGAGGGTAACATCAAAGGAGTTCCCTAAATCTTTCCCAAGATTCTCCTAGAGGTACTCCCAAAACCATTAAGAAGAAAAGGATTTGTCCCATGATTTCATAGGTAAGGGAAAGAGGAAAGTATTTATTCAGAAACTTGGTTTGAAGAGCCTCCCAAGTGGTGACATGTTCTTCATTCTCCATGGCATTATCCCAAATGATGGCCTTGAGAGAGAGTATTTGAACAACCTAAGTCTAATGGCGTATTCATAAACACATGAGATCTTATGTAGGGAACAAAGGTCAGTAAAACATTGGAGATGATCATGGAAACTCTCACCCTTATTCCCAGAAAATGAGTCGGCCTAAATCACGGTGATCCATTGGATGCAGATCTTATATTGGGGGGTTGTAATTTTAGATGGCACAACAAGATGTTGTGCATATTGGATTTTAAATCTTCTAATTTTTTTTGTCTTTCATCCTCCCTCTGAGCAACTTTTAAAGTCTCTTGCTCAACTACATAGGCTGCACATAGAGTGACTTATTGAGTCACATGCTTGGACATCATGTGCTCTCCTTGAGCAGCAAGTTCTTGCTCAATCCTACAGTTAACTTCCTCCTCATCCATCCTAATACAATTTTGTATGTTCAAATGATGGAAGGTTATTTTTGGCTTTAGATAAAAAACTGGCGGCGTGAAATCAGCATTCGACAGGCGTCGCATGCATAGTTATAATTGATAGATATATTCAAGTGTAGAAAAAATATACTGCTAGAATGGAAACTCAATAGAAGGAGGATATAACACTTCCTGAATGGTACTTGGAAGGCAAAAAAAAGAAAAAAAGGTTTTGTTCAATAAAAATTTGGGGTCCAAGAAAACGACATGTCATCCTTGACAATGATGCTGAAATTGATATGCGTCGAAGTGCACACCAATTTACTAAGATGATTATCCTAGAGTTTAACCTTTTTTTATTTTCCAATTAAGGCTAGTATAGAAGGGTCAATCCCACTAGAAAACATTTTAAATATTGCTTCTCTAAACCCAATTGATTTTCAAACTATATTTCTTTTTGGATTTTTTTAATATTTGAACAAGAAGGTAAATTCTGAGTTTTGGAGGGTGATTACTCTAGAACAAGAATGTAAATTGCAAATGAAAAAAAGATTACACTAATAGCAAGGAAATGAAAAGATTATACCAAGACAAGAAAAGCAAAGAGTTTGTTAGCACAAATAAAAAGATCATCGAAAGACAAGAACTAAAGTGCAAAAATGGAAGAAAGCGCTTGGAAACAAGCGTTAAAGGAAATGATTGAATCAGATGGAAAAAACATCAAGGCTTAGGGTTTTCACCACCTTAGCCAAAGTGAAAACAAGATCGAAGGAATACATGACAAGCAAGATGGAAGAAGGTATGAAAATCATTCCTAAATGAAATACAAGAGACAAACTCCATGTGAACCCATTGGTCTTGGCATCCACATATCCTAGTCCATCATCCTAAAAGGGATTTTTCTACAGCCACATCCAAATCCCCATGAAATCAGTTTAGGCATTTTAAATCCCAGTTTCCATGGTCACATCCATCGAGATTAACCCACGATAAAAATGATTAATTACTTCATTAAAATTGGTGATTTCTAAACCAAAAATCATCCATCTAAAAAGTCGCTCGATCTGATCTACACATGGATAAGGGGATACTCCCTTCACCGCGATAGGGAAACTACTCACTAGAGATGGTAATGAATGGAGAAATAAGGGGAAGAAGGTAGGAAGCCATAGACTAGAAGGATAGAATCTCCAAGGAGACCAATATTGGTGACTATGAAATGGCTTGCTCTCTTAACCCCCCACTCCAACAAAAAGAACTAGAAGAAAGAATAAGAAATAAAGTGAGATATGGATCCAAAGACAAGAACACAATTTTATTATAGAATGAAGATTACACTAAGGATTGAAAGCAATAAAGCTTAATTAAAAGATATAAGTAGAAAAATTAGGATGCCTTTTCTTAGTGGAGTCCCCCTACTTTTATAATGGAAAGAGGGGTGGAAACATCAAGGGGGGGATAAATGGGAGAGGCGTTTGCTAATATGTGCAACTCACGAGCTGTGAAACAACTATATCATGACTAGCCAATACGATTGTCTAACTAATAACGTGGTGTGGCATGGCCTGAGGGGCAACAGTCAAACCCTAGGCACGGGGAGTGGAAGCACCCTTTGATTTCATTTCTTAGTCTCAAAGCAAGATGTGGAAAAGATTGTCTGGGTGTGGGACGCCTGTTTGGTGCTGCCTTGCATGTAACTATGGGTTGAGAATCCTAATATGAATGATGGTGCTTTTTGCTTCTTACTTGGTCCTTAAATCAACTCGACTCAGACGTCTAGGGTTCGTGAGCTAAGAGTCTGGGGGCCTGAGACGAGCATCTCACATGAATGAAATGTTTGGTTCAATCTCTTAAGTGAAGGTTGAGTCGAGGACTGAGTTGGTCATCTGGTTCTAAAATGTGGAGTATTTTAGGGATGAACCGACCGTATGGTGCTGCGAGACGGTCGTCTCGTGTGCTTAGAAGGCCAAAATTTTTCATTGAAGAGAAAACTTACAAAAAGTGATGGAAAAGATAAATATTTGCAAAATTAATCAGAAGTGGCTAAATTACAATTTGTCCTAGAAATTACTAAAAAAGATTTAAGTTCTAATAAAAAAGACTATGAAATATATTCAAAAAAATGGATGAATATGCATTCATCACGCCATCGATTCATGGTTTAGTAAGGTCTAAAGTTCATGTTTCAAAATAGAGAACATGCATAAAATTAAGGAGAGTAACAAGAAGATTATCCACTCAATATTCCTCATATATATGCACAACTTAACTAAGGATTCAAATTTTCTACTCATTATTATGTTTAGAGCAAGATTTGTTCATAGCAAGTTAAAAGCATGCAATGAACATGAATAGAGTTATATAACTCGCCCCAAGGATGAAGATGAGGCTCCAAATAGCAAGGTGACTATAGGAAATAGAGGAGAAAATCCTAGCTTTGAGCTCCCCACTCGTCCAAGATAGCTTTACTCCAAGGGCAAGCAACCTTAGATCAAGGAAGCAAGAAGAAAGGTATTCTACAAAAGTTCTAGCAGAAACTTAGACATGGAAACAATGGATATGACCAAGAAGAAGAGAGGGGAAAGTAGTACAATAGGGAAAATGAAGAAAAGAGTGAACTTCTTACTTGCTTAGGTCAAGAACAAGCTAAGGAAGCTCTACAAGCTTGAAGAGATGGTAGATCCGAGCTCTATGTGCACATACAAGTAGATCGACCAAGCTTCATCTACCTTGACTCCTTCTTCTCCACCAAGTAGGGGGGACAAGATCCAGGTAGTAGGGATGAAGAGAGGGTGATATAGGAGTGTAAAGAATTTGTTGGGATGAAAGGAGGGAAGTATAAGAAGCTAAAAGGGAGAGAGAAGGATGAGGTAAGGTGTCTAGCCAATCTTGCCAAGTGTCCAAGGTCAAGAGCATCTTTTCCAAGCAGACTAGTTGTCCAACATTAGTGATAAGTTAGAAGGCCCACCAAAACCTGATTTTCAGGTCATCCCTTGACCCCACTCACAAGAAAACCCATCAAAATATCACACAAGGTAGCCCAACCATGAGAGGAAATCCTAAGTTCAACCTTAGGTAGATGTCACACATAAAACCAAGGTGCATCTAGGCTCCCCATGGTACAACTAACTCCAAATTGGTATGAAAACATGTGAGGCACAACAAGCTTGTGAAAAATTGCAAGAAAAACCATAGATGTGGGCAATTTGCATAAAATTCCAACACGTTCACAAAATGACATAACTTGCACTAACATTGTCCAAACTAGATTAAACTTGAAACATAGCTTAATTAACTGATATCAAAGCATAAGAAAAGGTTTAATTAGGAATCTAAGCACCTAATGTGATGAACCAAAACTTAGAATCTTACCCTATTTAGTGATTAGATATCTAGTAAGATATGGTTTTCTAGATTTGACCAAACAAGGATAAAAATTAAAACACATTTACATAATGACTTAATTATGTGCCAAAATTTAATAAAATCATGAAATATGTTACAAGTATTTCCTTTACTAGCATACAACTAAATAAAAATGAATAATACGCTTTGGAGCAAAAATTCGTAATTCCATGATAACATTTTATTATTTAAATAAAAATGAAATTAATGCATTAAATATGTAAAATAAGTAAAATGTAGAATTTTATGAAAAATAATAATATATATTTAAAATTTACTAAATATAATCAGACTCAATTGAGTGGATATTTATAATAAAGGTATAATGTTTTGATAAACATAATGGTAAAAAGATAAACATTCTAATGGTTTCATAACTCATACAAGGGAATTTCAAAAGTAAAATATAATGGTAAAAATGTGTTCCTTGGGTCCCAATTTCCTTGGATGCCAAGTTTTACATTACTCACATAATGACAACTATTTTAATTCTATTTAGAGAAGAAAATAAGATTAAGATCCAAAAGTATTAAATAGTATTACTAAATTTTTCAAAATTGGAGATAAACTTCAAATATGAAATCTTCATGCCAAAATCAGTTTCTATGTGAATTTCAACAATATTTGGACATCCTAGTGTAGTTTAGGAGAGAGAATGTATACTAAAGCCCAAAGTATTACATAAAATTCTAAAAAACCACAATGACGTGTATTTTACTACGCGCTAAAAACGCAAGTGTACGCGTCGAGTAATATAGGCCTTTGTGAGGCCCGAGTCGAACACAGGGATACATGAACTATTGGAGACTCCTACTAACTATTTGCGATCAGCTAAGCCAGATAACAAAGTAGGGTTTGTTGTCGAAATTAAAAGAAAATAAAAATAAAACAAAACAAACAATCGATTAAAGGTTAATTTAATCAATTCAAAAGGATATCTTTAGGATTGCGGTTTCACCGCGGGTCAACATTGCATTAGGTTTCATATAATTCCTCACTCTTCTCTCTCTATCTGGGTAGTGGCCTGAAAACAGAATTACCCACTGTCGTGGTGTAATTCACTACTTAGGTTTAGGTTGATTCCACCGTCGTAGTAATCATTCCCCTAAACTAAGTGCATTACGAACGGTCTCTCAGTTTCCACCATTAATTTTACACCTCCTTTGTCAAGGGATTTATCGGTTAATGTAGGTTTCGTCTCTTTTCAACCGATCCTTCTGTCAAAGTGATTAAGGGCATTAGGTTATTATTATGGTGATCAAGCATAACAATATATGGAGAAAATGAAACTATACCACAGATTTAAGAGAGAAAATATGAATTATTAATATAAAATTGTCATACAATGCATTCCCGGGCTACTCCCGGTCCTAAAGATGGAGGGGATTAGCCTCGCATGTTCATCTCACACAAATACATGGTAGAAATAGGGGAAATCATAAGAAAAATGTGAATTAAGTGGGAAAACCCCTGAACGGAGAAGAACCGGTAGATCCTTTGCGTAGAACACGAGCTTTCCCGCCTCTCGGTGGTGAAATTCGTCTTCGGCAGCGTCCGAATCGACAGGGATGAGCTTCTGGCCTCCGTTCTCCTTTCTCTCGCTCCTCGACACTTGTGCAATGCAAAAATGAGATGATGATCTCCTCTGGGCGGCCGTCATTAGGTATAAGTCCCTAATTAGGTCATCAATTAACTCCAGCCGTCTGATTGAGATCAAAATGAATCCAACGCATATCTGCCGGCGTCGATACCATCGACGCGGGTTGATGGTATCGACCCGGTGTGGTAGCGGCAGCCTTCTTTTCTTCTCGTCCGAGTGCCTGTGGTCATCTCGATACCATCGACTTGGGTGTCGATGGTATCGACTCTCTGTAGCGTCAGTTTTATCTTTTATCGACGCTGTAGCCTCCATGCGTCGATGGCATCGACTTGGATGTCGATGGTATCGACAGCTTCCTCGCCAGCAACCTGAAGGGATCTCGATGCCATCGACTTGGGTGTCGATGATATCGACTCTGTGCTGCTCCTTTCGGCTGGCAACCTGTGGTCTGGTCGATGGTATCGACTTCCGTCGATGGTATCGACGGAAGCAGATACTTGTTTTTCCTGAAATTCCAAAACAAGACCAAATAAATCCACACAAATTATGATAATGTGATAAATAATGCTCAAAATGATAAAACTAGGGGAATGTGACATAAAATGATGGCAAAGACCGAAATGAGTGAATTATGCAATATTGACCATAAAAATGACTAATAAGAGCACAAAACACATAGCAAAAAGGTCTATAAATGCGACTCAAAATCATCGCATCACACAACAAGAAGAATTAATTGTAAAATCAGTTCCCTCATGTTCAATTTTTCTTGTAGGCTAAGTTTCACATATTTTAGGAGTTCTTTTAGGAGTTTCTAGATGCTTCAAATTCCTTAAGAAAAGAATATGAAAGATAAGGACAAAAATATTGACTTTATTATTAAAAGTAAAGCATCTAATATATTAAATAAATAATGTAAACCAACTTTTATGGATTGTTATAAATAAAAAATTGGTGTAACATAATGGGAAACAATATTATACATGCATGAAAAATATTGTCATAAAAATATGAAATTTATTTTATAAACACACTAATTAATACATATGTAAAGAATAGCAACACACTGATATGCACTACGTATTTATATGTACAATGTTAGTAGTAAAAAGTAGCAAGAGTATACATATTTTCCCTATTATATAATCTCTAGAGGATGTTATTAATGTTATAGAAATATTAACATGTGTTGGGAAACTACATTACTATTGTTCAAATAATTAAGAAATAAACATAGTTGATGATAATGAAGAGAGATTGAAGAAATATAAGATCATATATATTTTTTTCATGAGTGGAAAATTTCAAAAGTTTAATAAATACCTAATATAGTAAGTAAAATGTTCATCTATATGAAATAATCTATCATACAATTTTTAAACAAGAAAGTAATGTCAAATTTATTTCTTATGTATTAACATGTCCAATTGCCAAATCCCATTTTAATTGGATATTACTAGTGTCCATATGAAATTTATAAAATAAATTAACAAAATAATGCTAAAGGGATTCAAATAAAGTAAATGTCATATTGAACATCCCAAAAATGAAAACTAATATACAACTCTACGTCTTAACTAACCTATGTGTCAAAATGTATTTTATTTGGACCTTAAAATAAATTAAAAATAAAATATCCAATTGATAATATTAATTCTTAATTGTTTAATTTAATACATTCTATTGATATGAATTCTAATTTTCTTCCTATCATGATTTTATTTTCCTTTTTATTTTTTGTGTGGTACTCTCTTTCTTCCAATTCTTATTTTCCCTCTTCCTTACTCTTTTTCCTTTATTAACCTTTCCTTGATTTATCCTGCATCCCTCTAATGATATTTCACATTTTAATTTAGTTATTTTTCTCCTTTATCTTTTTGCAATATCCTATTTGACCAGTTTATGATAGTAATATATATACCCCAAGACATGCACTCTCTAAGTCATAGACAATGATTATCGGATACCACCATGCCTCTCTACAAAGTAACCCATACATGTTAACCTATATACAATCCTTCTAAGGACTTGGTTGATCACATGTTTTGTCTCCGATACACCTATCAGTACCCAGTTATCATCGTCCATCAACTCTTCACAACGACATCGTCCATCAACTCTTCACAACGACAAGTCCAAACCCTCTCACCCCAAAGTCATCACCACAGGCTCCGATGAAGGCCCTCGATGCTTTTCCTATACCATATTTCTTGATCACATCGTAGGTTCTTTGGGGGCTTATATTTGAATCTAGAGCTGACTTTGGACTTATGGAAACTCTATTTGAGGCATGTGCATCTTTTTTATTGTTTAGGCACTACTACTATGACCAAATATAATTTCCCATATGAGGCATGAGTTGATATTCTCTTTCATAATAATGAAATTCTTATTTTCTTTGACAATTTTTATGGGTCTTCTAACCCTACATTATTTGGATGATCTCATACCATTATTTTTGACTAAAATTATAATTACCTTTCCCTATTTTTGTGACTAGCTTTATTTCTTGTAGTGGTACATCTGTACAACCATATTTACAGGGGCATGCTTTTCCGTATGGATGTGCTTTTCCACCCATTATTTACAGATTCATACTTTCCACCTAGGGTGTGCTATCTCCACTCATGTTTTTTAGGTTGAGATCCAATAGTGTCTCATTCCCACTTGAAATAACTTTAGTATTTGTTTATTACATACATAATTTTTTTTTATAAAAGGAAGATTTTAAAGGTAAGAGCTCTCTAATTGATATTATTTAGTTTAGACATGCCTTATATTTTGGCCTGATAAAACCCTCTTGGAACTTCTTCTTTTAAACCTCTCCTTTATTTGATATCCTGCCTTGACTTTTCTCTATCTTAAGTGTTGCCTAGTTGTTTTTACTGCACATACTTAGTTTTCACTGACGTCCTTTTCTTATGTTTTCCTTTTCCTGGGTGTTTTTTTTTCAACCCACCCAGACTTAGCACATCCCGAGATTTGGGGATAAGAGGACTTGGCTCAGGACCAAGTGCTAGGATGAGTTCTGAGATGGGAAGGTTGTTCACCACAATATGATCCTTATAATTAGATTCATAATTTAGACTTTGCCTATGAGGCCCAATGTTAAGTTGAACAACGAATTCGTGTAATAATTGGATTTTCAATTCCGCTACAAAAAATTATGTTTTTCTACTCATCCGTTTGAGAAAAAAGTATTGCACCCTTTTCATTTGGTCATATTTGAGTTCATGATATTACATGCAAATTATTTTCTTGAATTAAGGAAGGAGTAGTCTCATAATGAGTCCCACTCTTTACAAGATGGTATCAGAGTATAATTGTACTTAGCAATCTAACTATTTCAGAAATTGATTCTTGGAACCCTTTCCCTTATACATTACACCTATATTTCAGGAAGACCAACCTGTTAGGATAACTCATACCTTTAACTAGGAAAAAATCTATTGGAACATAGTTTTCATACCTCATGCTACCCATATAGGGCAACTAGTTGGGTTTTATAATCTCCTCCCCTAGGAAGGGTCTTAAAGCCTTAATCTTTAAGAAATAGAAACTAATTAAAGATGTTGGACTAAAAACACATTACCTAACTTTTGGACAATCAATCAAACTAAAATGTCCGCAATAACTACATCCTAACTAGAGTAATTAAAATCCCTTTCTAAGTGGACCGACCACCTTGGGTAGACATATCTGACACCCAAAAGGTAACATTGCAACAATCAATAAAATAAAATATACTCACAATATAGGAGTATCCTATGGACTCTTAATTTAGTATATTTGGATTTCGGGGACAAATGGAGTGTAACGAATTAAAACTTATAATCTTATCCTATTCCATGATTAAATATATAATAAAATTTTGTTTCTTAGATTTTACCAAACAAGGATAAAATCAAAAGAAATTTAGATAATGACTTAACTATGTGCTAGCATGTAATAAAATTATGAAATATGTTACATGTTTCTGCTTTATTAACATAATGGCTAAATAAAAATGAATAATATGCTTTGGAGTAACAACTGGTAGTTATATGTCCATAAATATTAATAATGTTCTATTATTTAAATAAAAATGAGATTAATGAATTAAATATGTAAAACAAGTAAAATGTAGAATTTCATGCAAAACAATAATATATATCTCTTTAAAAATGTATTGAATATAACAATACTCGATTGAGTGGATATTTATATAATGTTTTGATAAACATAATGGTAAACATACAAACATTCTAATAGTGCCATAACTAATATAAGGGAATTTCAATAGTAAAATATAATGGTAAAAATATATTCCTTGGGTCCCGATATCCTTGAATGCCAAGTTTCATTTTATTTGCATAACGATAACTATTTTAATTCTATGTAGAGAAGAAAATAAGATTAAGAACCAAAAGTGTAAATAAAATTACTAAAAGTCTTCAAAATTGGAGATAAACCTCAAATCCTAAATTTACATGCCAAAATGAGTTTATATGCGAATTTCAACAATAAATCCCAAAATATCATATAAAATGATAAACAACCACAACAGTAAGAATTCATTGTAAAATAATTTTGCTCATGTTCAAGTTTGCTTGTAGGCTAAGTTTCACATCTTTTAGGAGTACTTTTAGGAGTTTCTAGATGCCTCAAATTCCTTAAGAAAACAAATTGAAAGATAAGGCCAAAAATATTGAATTTATTATAAAAAAGAAAACATTTATGATATTAAATGAATGATGTAAACCGACTTTTATGTAATGTTATAAATAAAATTTTGGGGTAAAATAATGGGAAATAGTATTGTACACACATGAAAAATAGTATCATAAAAGAAATAAAATCCGAAATTTAGTTTAGAAACACACAAATTAATATATGTAAAGAATAACATCGCACTCTCAGATGTAAAATGTTAGTAGTAAAAATTAGTAAGAGAATACACATTTCCCCTCTTATATCAATTCTAGAGGATGTTGCAATTAATATGTATTGGGAAACTAAGCCACTATTATCCAAAAGAAATTAGAAATAAATACAGTTGAGGATAATGAAGAGAGATTGAGGAAATATAAGATATTCTTTATTTCTCTCATGAGTGGAAATTTTTGAAAGGATCATAAATACACATTATAGTAAGTAAAACATTCATGCATATGAAATAATCCATTATACAATTTTTAAACAAGTAAGTAATGTCAAATTTATTTCTCATGTATTCACTGGTCCAATTGCCAAATCCCATTTTAGTTGGATAATACTAGTGTCCACATACAAATTATAAAATAAATTATAAAAATAATTCTAAAAGGATTCAAATAAAGTAAATGACATATTGAACATCCCAGAAATGAAAAATAATGTACAATTCGAATTCTACATGTCTGAATTAACCTATGTGTCACAATTTATTTTGTTTGGACCCTCAAATAAATTTGGAAAGAGAATATGAAATTGGAAACATTAATTCTTAATTGTTTAATTTAATACATTATGTTTGATATGGTTTCTAATTTTCTTCCTATTATGTTTTATTTTCCTTTTCCTTTTCATGTGATTCTCTCTTTCTTCCAATTCCTACTTTCCCTCTCCCCTCCTCTTTTTCCTTTATTAACCTTTCCATTCTTTCTCCTGCATCCCTCCAATGATGTTCACATTTTGATTTAGTTATCTTTCTCCCTTATCTTTTTGAAATATCCTATTTTACTAGTTGATGATAGTAATATATATACCCCAAATTTAGTCTCTAAATCATAAACAGTGATTACACACTACCACCATGACTCTCACCAAAGAAACCCATGCATGTCATCCTATATAAAATCTATACACAGACTTAGTTGATCGCATGTTTTGTCTCTGATATACCTATCAATACCTAGTTATCATCAGCTATCAACTCTTCACAATGGTGAATCTTGAACCTCTCACCCAAAAAGTAATCACGGTAGGCTCTGAAGAAGGCCCTCGATGCTTTTCCTATACCATGTTTTGTGATCACATCATAGGTGCTTTGGAGACTTAGACTTGAATCTAGAGATGAATTTGAACTTACATAAACTCTATTTGCAGAATGTGCATCTTTTATATTGTTTAGGCACTACTCCTATCCACAAATATAATTTCCCATATGAGGCTTGAGTTGATATTCTCTTTTTCATCATTACAAAATTCTGATTTTCTTGGACAATTTATATGGGTCTTCTGTCCCTACATGATTTGGCGCTCTCATCCCATTATTTCATTTTGACTAAACTTATACTTACCTTTCCCTATTTATGTGCATGCTTATACTAGCTTTATTTCTTGTAGTGGTACATCTGTATAACCATATATATAGGGGCATGCTTTTCTGCCCGAGTGTGCTTTTCCTCCCATTATTTACAAAGGCATGCTTTCCCACCTAGGGTGTTCTATCTTCACCCATTATTTTTAAGGTTGATATCCAATGCTATCTCAACCCTTCTTGAAATAACTTTAATCTTTGTTTATTACATGTACAATTTATTTTTGTTATTACTAATGGAAAATTTTAAAGTCAAGAATCCCTACTTCATATTCTTTAATTTAGACATGCCTCATCTTTTGGCCTGATAAAATCCTCTTGGAACTTCTTCTTTTGAAATTCTTCTTTTGAAATTCTTCTTTATTTGATATCCTGTCTTGAATTTTCCCTATCTTAAGTATGAACTAGTTGTTTTTACTACACATACTTAGTTTTCACTTACATCCTTTTCTTTTGTTTTCCTTTTTCTAGATGTTGTTTTCCAACCCACCTAGACTTAGCATAAGCCGAGATTCGGGGACAAGAGGACTTATATCAGGACCAAGTGCTAGGATGAGTTACAAGAAGGAAAGGTTGTTCACTATAATATTATCCTTATGATTCGATTCATAATTTAGACTTTGCCTATAAGGCTCAATGTTAAGTTGAACAATGAATTTATGTAATAGTCAGATTTTTTTATTTTTACTGCAACAAACTATGTTTTTGTGCTCATCTATTTGAGAAAAAAGTATTGCACCCCTTTCATTTGGTCATATTTGAGTTCATGGGGTTATATGCAAATTATTTTCTTGAATTAAGTAAGAAGTGGTCCCCTACTAGGTCCCATTCTTTACAAGATGGTAATAGGATAATTGTGCTCAACAATCTAACTATTTTAGAAATTCATTATTGGAACCCTTTCCCTTATATATTATGCCTATTTTTAGGAAAACCAACCTCTTTAGACAACTGATACCTTTGAATTGGAAAACATATGTTAGAACATAGTTGTCGTACCTCATGATACATATATAGAGTGACTAGTTGGTTTCTAAATTTTCCTTCTCTAGGAAGGGTCTTAAAAGGCTTATTTTTAAGAATTAGAAAACTAGTTAAAGATGCATGACTAAAAACATTTTCCCTAACTTTTGGACAATCAATCAAACTAAAATATTCAGAATAACTACATCCTAATTGGAGTACTTAAACAAAACTTTCTAAGTGCACCGCCTCGGATAGTCATATCTGGCACCCTTAAGGAAACATAACACCAATCAATACAATAAAACTATACTCACAATATAGGAGTGTCCTATGGACTCTTAATTTAAGATATTTGGATTTTAGGGATGAAATCCTCTTTAAAGAGTGGAGCGTTGTAACAAACCAAAAATTAGTATCTTAACCTATTCTATGATTAGAAATCTAGTAAGATTTGGTTTCTTATATTTGACCAAACAAGGAAAAAAGTTAAAACACATTTATATAATGACTTAATTATATGTAATAATCATAAAATATGTTACTTGCATTTCCTTTACTAACATAATGACAAAATAAAAATTAATAATATGATTTGTAGTAATAAATGGTAATTCCATGTCTATGAATATTAATAATGTTCTATTATTTAGACAAAAATGAAATTAATGGATTAAATTTGTAAAAGAAGTAAAATGTTTAATTTCATGCAAGATAATAATATATAGCTCTATTAAAATGTACCAAATATAATAAGACTTATTGAGTGGATATTTACAATAAAGATATAATGTTTTGATATACATAATGGTAATAACGCAAACATTCTAATGGTGGCATAAACTCATAAAGGGAATTTTAAAAGTAAAATATAATGGTAAAAATGTGTTCCTTGGGTCCCAATTTCCTTGGATTCCAAGTTTTACATTGTTTTCATAATGATAACTATTTTAATTCTATTTAGAAAAAAAAATAACATTAAGAGCCAAAAATGTTAAATAAAATTATGAAATGTCTTCAAAATTGGAGATGAACCTCAAATCCAAAATCTACATGACATAATTAGTTTATATGTGAATTTTAACAAAATTTGGACATCCTAGTGTAGTTTAGGAGAGAGAATGTATATTAAAGCCCAATATATTACATAAAATGCTAAACAACCTCAACATGAAGAATTAATTATTTCCTCATGTTCAAGTTTTCTTGTAGACCAAGCGTCACATATTTCAAGAGTGCTTTTAGGAGTTTTGAGATGCCTCAATTTCTTTAAGAAAAGAAAATGAAAGATAAGGCCAAAAATATTAATTTTATTATTAAAAATAAAGCATCTAATATATTATAGGAATAATGTAAACCAACTTTTATGGATTGTTATAAATAAAATTGTGGTGTAATATTATGGAAAACAATACTGTACACACATGAAAAATATTATCATAAAAGAAATAAAATTCGAAATTTATTTTATAAATACACTATTTAATACATATATAAAGAATAATATCACACTCGTATGTACCAAATAATTATATGTAAAATGTTAGTAGTAAATAGTGTAATAGAATACAAATTTCACCTCTTATTTCATCTCTAGAGGATGTTATTAATATTATGGAAATAATTTACATTTATCGGGAAACTAAGGTACTATTATCCGAAAGAAATTAGAAATAAATATAGTTGAGGATAATGAAGCGAGATTGAGGAAATATAATATATTCTTTATTTCTCTCATGAGTGAATTTTTTTGAAAGGATCATAAATACCCAATTTGTAAGTAAGACATTCATGTACATGAAATAATCCACTATACAATCTTTAAACAAGTAAGCAATGTCAAATTTATTTCTCATGTATTAATGGCTCCAATTACCAAATCCCATTTTAGTTGGATAATACTAGTGTCCATATACAAATTATAAAATAAATCAACAAAATAATTCAAAAATGATTTTAATAAAGTAAATGACATATTGAACATTTCAAAAATGAAAATTAATGTACAATTAGAATTCTACATGTCTTAATTAACCTATGCATCAAAATTATTTTATTTTAACATTTAAATAAATTTAAAAAGAGAATATACAATTGGAAACATCAATTCTTATTTTTTTAATTTAATACATTCTATTTGATATGGTTTCTAATTTTCTTTCTATTATGTTTTATTTTCTTTTTCCTTTTTCCTATGGTACTCTCTTTCTTCCAATTCCTACTTTACCTCTCCCTTATTCTTTTTCCTTTATTAACCTTTCCTTTATTTCTCCTACATACCTCCAATGATATTCACATTTTTATTTAGGTATTTTTCTCCCTTATTGTTTTGCAATATCCTATTTGACTAGTAAATTATAGGAATATATATATATATATATATATATATATATATATATATATATATATATATATGCCCCAAGATCTGCACTCTTTGAATCATAGATGGTGATTACCCACTACCATATTGCCTCTCCCTAAATAAACCCAAGTATGTTAACCTATATAAAATCCATTCAAGGACTTGCTTGCCCACATGTTTTGTCTCCAATACACCTACTGATACCCACTTATAATCGACCTTCAACTATTGACAAAAGTGGGTCTCAAACCCACTCACCGCCAAAGTCATCAAGGCAGGCTCCGTTGGAGGCCCTCGCTACTTTTTCTATGCTATGTTTCCTGATCACATCGTAGGTGATTTGGAGACTTAGACTCAAATCAAGAGATGAATTTGGACTTGTGTAAACTCTATCTGAGGTATGTGCATATTTTATATTATTTAGGCACTACTATTATGACCAAATATAATTTCCCATATGAGGAAGAGTTAATATTCTCATTTTTATCATTTTGAAATTCTTATTTTCTTAGAAATTTTTTTTGGGCCTTCTGAACCTACATGATTTGGATGCTCTCATCCCATTATTTTATTTTGACTAAACTTGTAATTGCCTTTCCCTATTTTCCTATATGATTGGACTAGCTTTATCTCTTGTAGTGGTACATCTATACAACCATATTTATAGGGGCGTGCTTTTCTGCCCAGGTGTGTTTTTCCACCCATTATTTACAGAGGCATGCTTGGGTGTGTTATATCCACCCATTATTTTTAGGTTGAGACCCAATGGTGTCTTAACCCTACTTGAAATAACTTCAGTCATTAATAATTACATGCACAATTCATTTTTGTTATTATAAATGGAAAATTTTAAAGGTAAGATTCCCTACTTGATATTCTTTAGTTCAGACGAGCCTCATCTTTAGGCTTGATAAAATCCTCTCATAATTTCTTCTTTGAACCTCTCCTTTATTTTATATATTTCCTTGACTTTTCTCTATCTTAAGTATTGCCTAGTTGTTTTTACTACACATACTCAATTTTCACTAGTTTCCTTTTCTTGGTTTTTATTTTTCAACCCACACAGACTTAGAATAGCTCAAGATTCAGGGAGAAGAGGACTTAGCTCCAGACTAAGAGCTAGTATGAGTTTCTATATGGGAAAGTTGTTCACCACAATATGATCCTTATAATTAGATTCATAACCTAAACTTTGCCTATAAGGCCCAATGTTAAGTTGAACAATGAATTTATCTAATAGTTTTATTTTTAATTTCCGCTGCAACAAACTATGTTTCTATGCTCATTTGTTTGAGAAAAAAATATTGCACCCCTTTCATTTGGTCATATTTGAGTTCATGGGGTTATATGCACATTATCTTCTTGAATTAATTAAGGAGTGGTCCCCTACTGGGTCCCACTCTTTACATATAATTAAGATAATCAAGCATGATTAGGCATTAAGCCATGCTAGGAGTCTTACCATGTCTTTGTCGAGGTTTGTTGACATAGCTTGATTGTTGTGGAATGGGAAGGGTTTATTGGAGTCGAGGAAGGAGATATTGTTACTTTCAATAGATGGCATTGCAAGTCTAGGTCGTTTGTTAGGGATACTAGGGTTGAAGTTTCCTATTGAGATGCTATATGAACTCTTTCTTTCCCAGACCATTTTCCTATCATTGGGTTTTCTTGGGGTGATAATTGCTATTATTTAATTGATGGGTAGTACCAAGATGATGGGTGTAGTGTGATGTTTGAGAAGGTTTTCAGTGCATTGGTAGGGTTTTACCAATAAGATTATTATGATAGACTTTCTCACCTAATCAAATATGATGGATGTTAGTAGGGTGACAACATGTTTAACAGAGAAGACACAAAAAGATTTGATATAGTTGGAAGGTTGTAGAGTGTCATGGATAACAAATTGTACAGTTGCACCAATCGAGTATGCAATCACATGGAAGATTTCAACTTCCCATAAGTGTGGAGGGAGGTAATATATGGATACCCCTCTATATTTTCCTGATCCAGAAAGGGATGAGCCATGTTCTGGTGACCACATCAAAATGTTGGCTTGGACAAAGCTGGATCCACCCATGATCATCATTGCTTGTCCGACGAGGTGTTCAAGTTTGGTACCCTCAAGAATAGAGTAAAGGAGCTGGGTGAGTGAAAGAATTTTTGGTTTATGGAATGTATGTACAGGAAGGAGAAGAGGAGTGACTCAGTTGACATCAAGGATATTGATAGTATTGTTGTTGATGTTGTTTCTGATGGTAACATGGATACTATGACTGGTGAAAACATAGAGCAGTCTCATCGATTTGGTTTGAAGATCAATGGAAAATTCCTTCCTGAAGTGGACAGGAGGAGCCATGGTGAAAGGAGAGGTCTTGGAGGGGCATTAGGATGGTATATTAGATGCATGATATAACTCAATAGTCATCAATGGTGATGATGGTGGTGGTATATGAAGGTAAGGTTCTACATGAAGGGTAGGTGACATATTGCATGGTGGTGGAAGGTTGGAGGCTAGGATCTGAGGGTGGTTAGGAGAGGAAGAGGTGGATACAGGCGATGGGTGTGAGATCATATCTAGGATATAGAGACATGAGAAGGATTATGGTCCTTGATAGATGGCAAGAAGGATTGTGATTTTTGGGAAGGTGCGATGATGTGCTTATCCCTACTAAATCTATAAGAAAAGTTGTTATTATCATGTAAAGAGGTGTTATGCTTGGTCTTATATCTAAAAAAATCTCGAGAATAAGGGTTTTTTGTGGGTAGTGGTAAAAGAGGTGGCCATGCAACCTATAGATAAAGCAAATAAGGGGTGATATACATTGGAAGTTAGAGTTCCGAGATCTATAACATCAGGTACAATGAGTTTTTTGGGAAGAAAAATTTCTTCGGCACATAACGAGTGTCCATATCTTGTCATTGGTATCATTGTTGAATGATTGTATAACTAGGTTTGTAGCAGTGCAAGTCAAAAGTGGTGGGAAGTTAAGATCATATGGAATTTTTTTCAAAAGGTTTGGTGTGGTATGTGAGATTTTTATGGGTTTTAGATTGATGAGATGTATTGAAAACCAGGGAGTGGATGTAGGAACAAACTTGGAGTAACCCAATGTGATCTCCTCTATAGATATGTCCATATCTTTTATAGCTGAAGAAGTTTGGGATTCAGTAGTGGAGGTGATCTCTATCCGGTAAGCGAATGTACCCAATTTTGGTTGAGGTACATTGCAAACAAATATCTGATCCGTTGAATCTGAATCTTAAAACATTGAGTCATTCCAGCATTCTAAACAATGGGTTCAACTCCGTTGGTTTTTCAAAGAAGAGGTTTGTGACCCAAACCATGAGAGTGTAGTGTTCTATAGGTTTGAGACCCAAGCCATGATAGTGTAGTGTTCTATAGGTTTCAGGTAGATGATCCAATCCCTTCTTAAACGTAGTTCTTCTATCATATATGCCCATACTTTGATGATGATCATATTGGAAATATTATCAGTGGTAATGATGACTTTAAAGCTTCTTTTTCTGATCTGTATGACGTTACTACTGGGAAGAATGCCGAATTTGAGGTATTTCCACTTTGAGGGTAGTATGACTGAAAATTTGTTGTCAGAGTCAAGAAGTTATTCCATGAAGGGAACTCTAAAGTCTTGGTTGGTGAAGTAAGGCCGAAGGAGTGTAATATGGAGGGTTTTAGATGTATAATTCTTCCACTGTAATAGTATGGTCTACTTATAAGGAGTGGTGTAGTTCCTCTACATTTTCCTTTATGTCTCAAGGCATTGTAGAGATGTCCCCCTATCCTCATCGCAGGAGGCAATGAAGGTGAGTATATGCCCTGTAGGTTTAAAAACTTCCCTGAAGGGTAGCTAGAATGGTGTTCCTAGATCAACTCAGAAGCTATATGTAGCATCAGAGCAACCAACTTATGAGCTATCTGTAAGAGCATTGTTTAGTTTTCGATAGGGTATCTCTGATGGTGTGATGTTAGTGAAATTGATGCCCGACGTGTGTATGTTATTAGTGTGTAATAAAGGTGTTGTCAATGCGGGTGGCTGATGGGTGGGCGATGTGATGTGAAGACGACTGGTTGCTGATGGGTGGTTGTTGTTACTCAACAATGTTCTTCGACATTAGTATATGTTGTAGGTGTGATTTTATGGTGAAGATCGCAGAGAATAAGCCTGAGAGAGAAGGGAAAACTCAGAGCCCTAGTTCTGGTGTTGTTTGGGTGATGGTGTTTTAAGAGAGAAGTTGGAGCTTTCTCTCTCTAATTTTTCTTAGTGTCATACATATCTATTTTCTATTCTATTCCGTTGTACTTAAAAGATGTTATACTTTTAGGGATCTATCTTATCACTCCAATTCCATCCACATTTGAAAAGGAAAATGATATGTGGACACTGAACGGAAGCCCAAACGAGATACTTTTTGTCTCTAACTGACTCACTCCAGTGTAGCTTGGCATTCTATCTAGGGCGTGTGTGTTGATTGAAAAGGTGGGAGAGAGAGTGGGCAGAGAGGGAATGACTACATGGATAGAGAGTAAAAATAAGAATGAGACATTTTTTTGCTAATAACTTTTAAAATCATAGAATTTTTTTTAATGCAATATAAAATGTGAAATTCCTCACAAATAAAATAGATTCTAACAAAATAATGTCAATATACTTTTGAGAAATATAATACATGATAACCTCCAATTTTGGATGGTTATCTTAGTCATTTTCTTTAGTTTTCCATACTCTTTCTAAATTAAAATTATACATAATCCCTAATTTTTCCCTTTTATTGTAAATATACCATCATACTAACTTTTCCCTTTTATATATACAGAAAAACACAAAAAAAGATCATAAAAGACTAACTCAGCCTCAAGACCGCATGGACTCAAACGGTCCCAAGACCGCATGAAGCCAATCGGTCCCGAGACCGCATGGAGTCAAACAGACCCAAGACCGCATGAAGCCAATCGGTCCCGAGACCGCATGGAGTCAAACAGTCCCAAGACCACATGAAGCCAATCGGTCCCGAGACCGCATGGAGTCAAACGGTCCCAAGACCGCATGAAGCCAACTGGTCCAGAGACCGCATGGATTCACATGGTCTCAAGACCACATGAAGCCAACCGGTCCCGAGACCGCATCGAGTCACACGGTCCCGAGACTGCATGAAGCCAACTGGTCCCGAGACCGCATGGCGTCACACGGTCCCGAGACCGCTTGAGGTCCAAACGGTCTCAAGGTCCAAACGGTCTTGAGGTCCAAATGGTCTCAAGGTGCAAACGGTCTTGAGGTCCAAACGGTCTCAAGGTCCAAACGGTCTTGAGGTCCAAACGGTCTTGAGGCCCAAACAGTCTTGAAGTCTAAACGGTCTCCAAACCGTTTGGACTTCACTTAAGGCCTATAAATAAGACCCCAAGGGTCCTCTACCAGATATCAAGTTTCAGATGTCCAAAGGCTGCCTCAATCACTCCAGAACTCTTAGGACTTCCATCCTCCGCCCTGGGGCTGCCGGTCTGAGACCCATACTCCATCTCGAAGATACTTTCTCTCTCTCTGCCAAAGAAGGTGGGAAGAGGGAGATCTCGTCATCACACAACCTGTGAAGCTGGTGGATTGTTTCTCTCTCTCCAAGGGGTTGACTTTCCTCTCTCCTTTATGGGGATGATGCTCTCTCTCTCTCTCTTCTTGCCTCCTTCTTTGTCCTAGTCATGAGCGAGTAGTCTCTTTCACTAGGGTGCAGGGAGTAGCCCCGCTACCCATGTTTTCATGTCATGTAAATGTAATCCATAATTTGTAATATAGAGTTCTTATCTTTTCAGTTCGACATCAAACGTTTAATGAATGCATGTTGCTTGATCTCCAAATTGTGTTATCCTTTATCTTTTAGTATGAATTGTCTACGTTTGTACTATTAGATTCCAAGACAAGGTGGCTAAGCAAGTTGAGCATATCAACAACCACTACAACAACTTGCCGGAACTGGTCCTTGGAGCGAAGTGCCAGCAAGAAGCGACGGCAAAGCAAGTCGATGAGATCTATACACAGACTCAACCTCTGCCTGAGACTCTCCGCAAGCTCCAGCAACAACTAGCAATTCTGAGTATGCGCTTGGACACCACCAGCAGCACACTCACACAACTAAATAATCACCAAGAGGAGTCAACTAATAATGACATTCAACAGCTACATGCTCAAGTTACAGATCTAACAACACGTCTTCTCTCCGCCGAGGGTCGATATAATGACCTCAAAGAAACCCATGACACACTGCTTGAAACACACAAGCATCTGCAAGTGGCTTTTGATGAGTTACAAGCCACCCATCGGTGGTGCAAAAAGACCGCAAGTAAAAAGCCATCAGACAAGGCAGTGACCGACAAGGATGGTGATAGTGACGAAGAAGATGACTCCGACTCATCTGCTGATTCGAACAAAGATACCACCTCCTCTGGTGATAAATCTGATGATGGAGAGAACCCAGGCAATGCAGTAGAACCTTCTCACAAAGGTTCCGACAAAGGTCACCATGACGGTGAACATCACCCCAAGTCCCCACACAATGATAATGTTAACATGTCATATGGGGACCAATTCCTTGATTATTCCTCTCTAGGATCCATCGGGGAGGCTGCTAAAGACGCGGCTTTCACTGAGTTCCACCAATGTATATTAGGAACCAGCACCAGCCCACCCACAACAACCACTCCACCTTTCTCAGCACCCTCCCCCCACGACCAGGACGAGGCAGAACGAGTAAGCTTAGACACAGATGAAGACCTGGATTCTGCCTCTGACTCTGAAGATGACCTACAAGGCCATGCAGAAGCCTTAATACAACCTGCTTCTCCCCCTCCGCAGGAGCTTCCCCCGCCACCACCTCTACCGCACAAAATGCATGACCTGGATATGGCGGCCATCTCCACATTAGATGCTCAAGACATTTTTATACTGAACACTATTGTGGACGATGCAAAGGCAGGGGAAGACATTATCTATCATAATACCAGAACTAAGTGCAAGATGACATGAGAAGACTTCCGCAACATCCTGCGACCTCGGTCCACGATGCCAATGGCAATCTTCCGTGTCCTTCTCGCCAACTGTATAGAAATGTACATAAGTTCTAAGAGGCAACAACCGATTTTCAACGCCTCACCTGCTCTGTCTATTGGCCTTTTATACAAAGACATACGAGCAAAATCAATCGAGCGGCTGTGTGCCGGTTTAGCACGACATGCACGTTATATTACCGTGCCCTTTCAAGTCTCAGATCATTGGCTATTTATGATTGTCGAAACTGAAGCTCGGGATGCCAAGGTCTATAATTTTTGCGGCGCTAAGCTACCCGTCGGAACAATAAACTTTGTTGGTGAAGCAGCAGGTGAAGAGAGATGTATTCCCTTCCGGCTGCTTAAGTTAATTCGGGCTGCACGCCCATCTCTCCGCCAAGACTGGAGCCAGCCTTGGTTCCAAATAATAAACCCTCAAGTTCAAACTGCTGAGGGATCTGGGGACTACACTTTCTGCACCATACATCACATCCAAGCGCTAAACCAGGAAATCCCATTTACTGACCTCGTTGCTGAAGAGTTTCACTCTTTGCGAGGGCGTTACACCATGGAGCTCATTTGCGATAGAAGGTTCTTCAAGGACCCAACAATGGCACCAGATGAGGTCCCTCGTTATCTTTTCTCAGCTGTCCAATGCCCACAGAGGCGACCTTTCCGCCACAGTCTGAAAAAATTGGAAAAACCCAAGGAGCCGGCTTTAACTGCCGAGCAAAGGAAAAGCGACATCGATCCTTTGTCTGCCATAGAACCAACCTTTCCTGACTTAGATCACAGTGCTTGCAAAGGTTTCTTAGACATCGAACTACATCTCATTATGGCGCGACTTTCAGCCGAGAAAGATGAGCTCGTATTCATGTCTAGGGACATTCTAGTTATGGCAGACACACTTCGAGAGACTTTATAGATTAAAGGATCCCTCTCAGTAAGCTTAATGACCTCTTATCAATTCCTACTCGGCCAAAATAACCCCACAACATACATGGCGTCCCCTTACATGAAGGATGATCTTCTAAAGTTAAAGAATTTCGGCACAACTGAAGCGCTGGCCTCCTTTCTACAACACACAACGCCGAAGTTCATCATGTTACCATTCCTTTATCATGAGCACTGGATGCTCCTGGCAACAAACCTACCAGAAGGAACAACTACAATATACAATAGTTCCGATAGCCAGTACAATCCACGGTAGAAGAACTATGTCGTGACACCAAGGATGCCAACAGAGGTAGTGGTGAAGGAATGCGCTGACAAATTAATTGCCTTTCTAAGTCAGCATACAAGGGCTTACGACAAAGAGCATTTTCATCGCCCTTCTTTCAGCCACAAATGTCCCCAACAAATCCGAGAATCAAACGACTGTGGCTTCCACGTCCTCTACTGGATGTGCACCATCATCGTTCTTCAAAGACCAGTAGAAGATATGACTGATGTGGATTACCACACTCTACGAGGACAGTTCGCAGCAAATCTACTTCAATCAACAGGGGCAAATTTAGAATTAACTTAGCCGGCAACCCTTGTCATTGTACTTCTCAACCTATCACTTTGACACTCTGAGTATAGAGTGAGTTCTTAGTTAGGGGGGGGTACATTAGACAAGGGTGAGGTATAATTTCCAAATCCCTCTTTTTCCATTTCTCTCCTTCCTCTGTTAGTACATATTTTCTCTTCTTTCTTTTTTCCTTTACACAATTCTTTTTAACTTAATTCTTTTGGAATGAAGTCACCCCCAACTAACCTCAGTGTCATGTTAGTCCCCAAAAATAAATAGCACTTAGACATTTAATGGCGATTTAATAATGTCCCTCCACTATTGATTTTCATGCTTTTGCTTCACTTCTTTATCTGACTCTCCACAGGTCAATATCAAGGAAGAAATAAGCCAGGCTCTCAAGGATGAGAGGGGCATCAGGCAACTTCCAAATCAAGAAGTTCTGTAAAGTGGACCACAAACCAAATAAGTGCATGTTGAAAAACTCTAAGAACATCTTTCCTCTCTTCAAAATAAAAGAGGCTTGGCCGCCTAAAATAATTTCCCAAACAAAACCACAAAACCCAAGCCTGCGAGTCATCAAATAAAAGCCAGAGAGTCAAATAAAATTATGAGAGTTGTGCCATAAATAAAGATCTATATAAAGAACCGATGTAGGTCTCACCCGGCCGGCACATTCAGCTGCCCTCACAAAGGCAGATGTGTCGTGCTCGATAGTGAAACCCTAAGGTATCTAAATATATGAAAGGCTTATAAAGGACTCACCCGACCGGTACATTCAGCTGCCCTCACAAAGGCAGATGTGTCGTGCCCGATAGTGAGATCCTAAAAGCATAGACAACCCCTCCCCCACTTGAAGGGGGAGTTACACTTCAAGCCTTGAGCCAACCCTCATACCCTCTCTAGCTTCCAGTAGGTCCTTTCGAGAGGTATAAAGCTGATTAGAGTCAACAACATGCACATAATAAAGGTGGTCCCGATGCGAGCTACGAGATACGGAAAGAACCTGAGACCCAAGCAACTCTCGAAACCTGAAAGAGTCAAGGCAAGCAATAAGACTTGATATGACCTTAGGAGAACTCAAGTTAAGAATTGAAGCAAGAGTATGGAAATCCTAACTAAATAAAATCGCCTCGCAATTACATGCCTCGGCTCTATCTAACTTGAGGAGAAGCTAGACTCTAAGTTGGGGGGGGTGATAAACTCCAATTTTGGATGGTTATCTTAGTCTTTTTCATTAGTTTTCCATACTCTTTCTAAATTAAAATTATATATAATCCCTAAATTTTCCCTTTTATTGTAAATATACCATCAGACTAACTTTTCCCTTTTATATATACAAAAAAACACAAAAAAGATCATAAAAGACTAACTCAACCTCAAGACCGCATGGACGCAAATGGTCCCAAGACCGCATGAAGCCGATCAGTCCCGAGACCGCATGGAGTCAAACGGTCCCAAGACCGCATGAAGCCAATCGGTCCCGAGACTGCATGGAGTCAAACGGCCCCAAGACCGCATGAAGCCAACCGGTCCTGAGACGGCATGGAGTCACACGGTCCCAAGACCGCATGAAGCCAACTCGGGAACCAGTCCTGAGACCGCATGGAGTCACACGGTCCCGAGACCGCATGAAGCCAACCAGTCCGGAGACCGCATGGAGTCACACGGTCCCGAGACTGCTTGAGGTCCAAACGGTCTCAAGGTCCAAACGGTCTTGAGGTTCAAACGGTCTCATGGTCCAAATGGTCTTGAGGTCCAAACTGTCTCAAGGTCCAAACGGTCTTGAGGTCCAAACGGTCTTGAGGCCCAAACGGTCTTGAAGTCCAAATGGTCTCCAAAGCATTTGGACTTCACTTAAGGCCTATAAATAAGACCCCAAGGGTCCTCTACCAGATATCAAGTTTCAGACGTCCAAAGGCTGCCTCAATCACTCCAGAACTCTTACGACTTCCATCCTCCGCCCTGGGGCTGCCGGTCTGAGACCCATACTCCATCTCAAAGCTGCTTTCTCTCTCTCTGCCAAAGAAGGTGGGAAGAGGGAGATCTCTTCATCGTGCAACCTGTGAAGATGGTGGATCGTTTCTCTCTCTCCAAGGGGTTGCCTTTCCTCTCTCCTTTATGGGTATGATGCACTCTCTCTCTCTCTTCTTGCCTCCTTCTTTGTCCTAGTCATGAGCGAGTAGTCTCTTTCACTATGGTGCAGGGAGTAGCCCCGCTACCCATGTTTTCATGTCATGTAAATGTAATCCATAATTTGTAATATAGAGTTCTTATCTTTTCAGTTCGACATCAAACATTTAATGAATGCACATTGCTTGATCTCCAACTTGTGTTATCCGTTATCTTTTAGTATGAATTGTCTACGTTTGTACTATTAGATTTGAAACTCGTTTGTATGTTGGTTCTTGGTGCATGTATCCCCCATACATCTATTTCAGTATCTAGAAGTGTATCTCAAGAAGTGGAGTAAACTCACTATCATTCGTTGCACTTTCATACTATGAAATGGAATCAGTTGACGTATAAAAGTGCAACCTTGGTAAGTCGAGGAACACACTTTGTGGGGGGAATGATGCAAAGTAAGTGACCATTTGTTCAGGATTGGATGGCGTTACAACATTCCCGCACTTCTCGTCGTTAGTTCTCCAAAAGGAAACTAAGTCTATAAAGATACTAACTGACTAGACTCTTTTTGCAGGTTATGTTTTGCTTTGCATGTGCTGATCCATGTGTAGTGGCGGTGAAAAACCGATCACACCCTAGTGACTTTTATCATAGTTTAACTCCTTAGATTTACTTGCTTTCTTTACTTTATATGTTCTTAGTTTAAAACAACAAAACCCAACTTTCCATTTAAGTGCCTACTAGTAAGTGATTAAGTGAAATTCTAACGTTTTCCATCTTGTTTCTTGCAACAAGACCGTTGTCATGAGGATTCAACCCTTAACTATATTACGATAAGACTTCCACGTATCTTAGCATACGTGGGTGGAGTTCTTTATCTAGTATATACAAGGCTAAACCTAGAGACTTACTATCTTTAGGATTTTTAGTTGGTGCACGCAATTCCACATAAGTGGAAGCTCCATCAAAAATTAACGCCGTTGCCAGGGACAACGGAACGTTGTAATTTCATTTAGTACCTTCCTAGTTGGTTAGGATTTTACACTTTATTTTTAATCATAAAGTCTATATCTTCTTGAAACCATTATATCTTTACCATTATCTAAAGGTGTTTTATTTTCTCTACTCAGGTAGAAAACGTGCATGCAATCATCGCATAACTGCGGATTCTCCCCTGATCCGAAGTTTGACTCTGAGGTAGAGAGAAGTTTCCATCTCCGCATTCGTCTCAATCGCCAACGAGCCAGGAAAATGGCCAATGAACAACACCAGGCTGCTTTGGTGATGGAGAGGGTAAATGCCGCCATCGCCGCTCAATGGGCACAACTCATCGCGGACACTCATGCCAAAATCCAAGTGGAGATTCGTGCAGAAGAGCAAGCCTGCATTAGAGTTGAAACTGAGGCAGCAACCCAAGATGCTCAGTTGGAGTTAAGGAACAAGCAACTGAGGGACTACGCTGTCCCAAAGAACTATGAGGATAACCACCCGGTCCGACCTCCGATTATTAATATTCCCAACTTTGAAATTCGGACCCAGTGGATCCAGATCATGCAAGGCATCTCTTTCTGCGGAGGTTCTGGAGATGATTGCATGGATCATCTGAAAAGGTTTAAGGCACTATGCCGCCTGGTTCTGCAAGTAGGAGTCGCTTTTGATGCGATAATGCTTCATCTGTTCCATTTCACTCTGTTTGGGAGGGCCCTGAGTTGGTATAACTCACTTGACAGAGAACCCATAATAACCACCTGGGCTCCCCTAGAGGAAAAGTTCTTAGAGAAGTTCTTTCCCCCCTCATTGACTTATGAGATCAGAGGGCAGATCAATCACTTCTCTCAACTACCTGGAGAAACCCTTGCTGAAGCATAAGAAAGGTTTAAAGAACTTTTGCGGAAGTGTCCCCATCATGGAATCTCCCAGAACCAATTGATAGAAACCTTCTATCGGGGAGTGAGCGATGATATCAAATAGTTTTTGGATTCCTCATCTGGAGGAAACTTCATGAGAAAGAATTATGAGGACGCCTGGAAAATTGTTACACTCAGAGCTGAAAACCAGTCCAACTCGGGACGGTCAGCCGGTAAAGGTGTCCTCAAGGTCTACAAAGCTGAAGAATCAATACAGATGAAGGAAATAGCTGAAGCCTTGAAAACCATAGTTCATAAACAAGAAGCTCTCGAGACTTCTCTCGGAGAGTTTGATAAGAAGAAAAATCCTCTAGTTCAATAAGTCAAGGATGCCACAGGAACCTGTGAGGCCTGTCATGCTTCTGACCATCCGATCCTTTCCTGTGGTCTGCTTTATAATGTGATGATGGATCTGCATCCACCACCACAACCATATGAACCTATCACTGACCAGTCGGAAGAATAACTACCGGAACAAGTCAACTCTATCCACTCTATCCCTGGACAAGTCTACTACAACCCTAATCAGCTAAGGAATCATCCAGGATTTCAGTATGGAAACCCTGTTGGGACCGCTAATCCACAGCATCAGACGTAGGGAGGATCCTCTAGTAGGCTACCACCTGGGTTCCCCAACAATTTCAACCAAAATCAAGGGAATTCCAGGAATAACTTCCCTAGGGATAACTACCCCAGGAACCAATCGGCCTACTACCAGTACACTCATCCTCCGCTCCATCCACAGCTGCATACTCAGCAACCTCAGCTGGCACTACCACCACAACAATCTCAACAAACCCAACAACAAAGTCCTTTGAAAAACACTCCTTCTCAACCGGAAGATGAAATATCCTTAATAAGGCAGATGCTGCAATCTCAACAGACTATGCTCGCTAATTAGCAAGCGCAGCAAAAAGCAGTAGAAGCCCAGCTTGCCCAGATTGCTGCACAATTGAAGCCTCCGGCAGGCACATTTGTAGGGCAGCCCGAATCAAATCCTAAGCATGGACAGAATAGACATGAACAGTTGAATGCTGTCACCACGAGATCGGGATGCACTCTTCATCAAACTACCAAGATCACTCTGGATAATGATGATACACCTGCTTTTATGATGAATGAGAGCCCGCAACAAGGAATGGAGAAGCCCTCAGAGGGCACAAAGGGCAAAGATAAAAACCAAGTGTCCGTAGAACCCAAAGTTTTGCAATATAAACCAAGAATCCCATATCCGGGTAGACTGCGAGAAACGAAGATGGACACCAGGTTTCAAAAGTTCAAGGAGGCGATGAAGAAACTGTACATTGATATCCCACTCCTTGATGCTCTTTCCGAGGTGCCGGCCTGGGCAAATACCTTAAAACCTTATTATCAAGAAAGTACATCACCGAGGAGCAAGAAACTGTTAAGATTGCTCAGACCACTTCTGACATCATCTTAAACAAAACGCCAAAAAAGAAGAAGGACCCAAGTTCCTTCGGAATCCAATTTTGCATTGGAAATGCATATACTAAAAAGGGATTAGCTGACCTAGGGGCCAACATATCCATCATACCTTATTCTATGTGCAAACGTCTGGGTTTCACCGAATTGCTGCCTACAATAATGACTATTCAATTAGCTGATTCCACCATAACAACACCTCTGAGGATCATTGAAGATATTCCAGTAAGGATAGGCAAGGATGCCTACGTTCTGTGTGACTTCATTATCATGGATATTAAAGAAGACCGGAGATACCCAATTATTTTTGGCAGACCTTTCCTCGCTACTTCCAGGGCACTTATCGACGTGGAAGCTGGTACCATCATTCTTAGGCTCGAAAAAGAAGCAATTCAATTCCGAGTCCTTAATAACATGAAAGGCCCTAGTATCCAAGAGGAGGTTTTTCTTCTTGATGCAATACAACAAATGTCTCAGTTAGAAATATCCGAGCCAGCTGACGAACTAGAGAATGTCCTAATCAATCCAGATGTCGAATTCTATGCAAATGAACTCGTTCCACAGTGTCTGCAACATTTAGAAAAGGCCGAAGAAGCACCAACGACCACTTTTGAAGAACTTAAAGCCTTACCATTATATAAGCAGCTGAGCCACCGAAAGCCCCTGAAATGAAGACTTTACCCACATGGCTTAAACATGTTTTCTTAGATGAGTAAAAACTATGCCCGATCATCATCATCTCTACCCTTACAGAAGATCAGGAAGAAAGGCTTCTGGATGAGCTGAAGAAGCATAAAAAGGTCATTGAATATAAGATAACTGACCTAACGGGCATAAATCCAGCCCTGTGTATGCACAAACTTCCAATAGTTGAAGAATTCAAGCCCTCTCGCGAACATCAAAGAAAACTGAATCCTAATCTCAAGGAGGTGGTTTGCCTGGAGGTCCTCAAATTACTCAAAGCTGGCATAATCTACCCTATTTCTAACTCCCAGTGGGTCAGCCCTGTCCAGGTTGTTCCAAAAAAAGGAGGCACTACTGTAGTGCTTAACGACAAAAATGAGTTAGTGCCCACTAAGACTGTAACAGGGTGGCGTATGTGTATTGACTATAGGAAGCTGAACAAAGCCACAAGGAAAGACCACTACCCTCTACCCTTCCTCGATGAAGTCCTGGAATGCCTAGCTCATCAGAATTATTTCTGCTATCTCGATGGTTACTCCGGGATTTACCAAATACCCATACACCCGGAGGACCAGGAAAAAACTACCTTCACCTGTCCTTTTGGGACATATGCCTTTAGAAGAATGCCGTTCGGGTTGTGTAACACACCCGCTACGTTCCAATGCTGTATGTCTGCCATCTTCGTCGGTTTAACTGAATCCGTCATGGAAGTGTTTATGGACGATTTCTCAGTTTACGGAGATTCCTTCGATAACTGTTTAATCAATCTTGGACAAGTTCTGCAACACTGCGAGGAAACGAACCTTATCCTGAATTGGGAGAAATGCCATTTCATGGTAACGGAAGGTGTCATCCTCGGGCACAGGGTGAGTGACAAGGGGATTGAGGTATATAAAGCAAAAATTGATGTTATCTCGAAACTGTCGCCACCGAAAGATATAAAGGGAGTAAGAGCTTTCTTGGGTCATGCAGGGTTCTACAAAAGATTCATCAAATATTTTTCGAAGATAACAAAGCCCATGACCCAACTCCTGACTAAAGATACTGAATTCATCTTCAATCAAGAATGTATGCAAAGTTTCTCCACCCTCAAGAATGCTTTAGTTTCCGCACCTATTCTGAGAGCCCCAGATTGGTCGCAACCTTTTGAAATCATGTGCGACGCAAGTGATTACGCAATAGGGGCTATTTTAGGACAACGAATTGATAAGAAACCTTACGTTATCTACTACGCATCCAAAACGCTATATGAAGCACAGAAGAACTATACTACCACAGAGAAAGAGTTTCTGGCTGTCATCTATGCGTTTGAAAAATTTCGCTCGTATTTGATTGGTTCTAAGGTCATTGTTTATACCGACCACTCCGCCATTTGATACCTGATTCAAAAGTAAGATGCCAAACCCATGCTCATCCACTGGGTGCTGATGCTTCAGGAATTTGACTTGGAAATTAAAGATAAAAGTGGAGTGGAGAATGTTGTAGTTGATCATCTCAGCCATATCGAGGTTGAAGAAGAAGATAAAATCCCTATCCGAGATTCTCTTCTAGACGACCAGCTTATGAAGGCCACCCATGGATTCCCTTGGTATGCGGATATCATCAATTATCTAGCCTCATGGATTATCCACCCCTCTGCTTCCTACCATGACAAAAGGAAGTTCCTTCATGACATAAAACAATATTATTGGGATGAACCCTATCTGTTTCACCTTTGTGCTGACGGACTTTTCCGTCGTTGCTTGCCAGAAGAAGAAATAACCCCGGTCCTAGAGCATTGCCATTCCGGACCCACGGGGGGCACATGAGTGCTAAGAAAATAGCTATAAAAGTTTTACAATATGGTTTCTTCTGGCCCACTATATCAAAAACTCCTATGATTTTGTGAAAGCCTGTAACAAATGCCATTTTTCTGGCAACATATCAAAAAGAGACAAAATGCCCCTCACAATGTGGTAGGAAATTGAGCTTTTCAATGTGTGGGGGGTAGACTATATGGGCCCTTTCCCTTCCTCATATGGATTCTCTTACATCTTGGTCGCGGTGGACTACGTCTCAAAGTGGGTTGAAGCTGTACCCACCGTGTCCAGCGACGCCAAGCCTATTTTTAAATTGTTCAAAGATATTATTTTCCCAAGATTTGGAGTTCCCAGAACTGTCATATCAGATGGCGGGACCCATTTCTTAGAACAAAGTTTTGAAGCCTTACTGAAAAAGTACGGAGTCAATCACAAAGTCGCAACGCCTTACCATCCACAGACTAGTGGTCAGGTTGAGGTATCTAATAGACAATTAAAGGCGATTCTTGAAAAAATGGTGAATAAAAACCACACTGATTAGTCCACCAAACTTCCTGATGCCCTTTGGGCATACCAAACTGCATATAAAACACCAATCGGAACAACCCCGTTCCGTTTGGTGTACGGGAAGTCATGTCATCTTCCAGTAGAGCTGGAACACAAAGCCTGGTGGGCCATCAAACACTTAAATTTTGATCTCAAAAGAGCAGGAGAGAATAGACAACTTCAGCTGCAGGAGCTAGAAGAGCTCTGCATGACAACCTATCAGAGTGCCAGAATCTATAAGGAGCAGACAAAAATGTGGCACGACGATCATCTCAAATGGAAAGACATCTCCGTCGGTGACAACGTACTCCTTTTCAACTCCAATCTCAAGTTGTTTCCCGAAAAACTTCGAACAAAATGGTCCGGGCCCTTCACCATAAAGCATATTTATCCAATTGGAGTTGTGATAACTATCTAAAACAACGGAGGCGAAAGGACGGTCAACGGTCATCGTTTGAAAAGATACTACTCTACGACAGACAAAATGCCAAGACAAACCATAGAAATCAAAGACGCCACGCCGTCAGCATAACAACGTCACAACTTCGCCGAGCCAGCGACGTAAAAACTAGGCGCTACTTGGGAGACAACCCAAGATTTCAATATCTTCCTTTAATTTCCGTTCTTTTAATTACTCTAGGTCTATCTTATGAAAATATAAAAAAATTCATATAACCAAAACAAACAAAAAATAAGCAAAATCAAATAACATAAATAATATATATAAACCAAAACAAACATAAAAATATAAAAAAAACCTTTTCAACATTTACCTCACCAAATGGTCCTGAAACTGTTTGGAGCCAAACGGTCTTCAAACCGTTTGGAGCCAAACGGTCCTGAAACCGTTTGGAGTCCAAATGGTCCTGAGACCATTTGGAGCCAAACGATCCCGAAACCGTTTGGAATGCAAACGGTCGCTAAACCGTTTCCTATAAATATAAACCCTACCCCCTCCTTCTCATCTTTTCAACTCTCGAGTTTACAAGCTTTCGCGCAAGAGCTGTTCCATTGCCTTTGCACCCTCCTTCTCCCGCATGATTCGCCTCCGATGACCTGGTTCCCGTTCTTCTACACGACAACGTCACCTCCGTTCCACCGTTGTCTGCATCTCCGCCGTCGACTCCACCAACTGCTGTAAGGTAGTCCGGCCACCACGACAACCTGGCCAACTGTTTTTACTTCATCAAACTTTCGCAACCCTCTGTACCGAAATTTACGACTTCGGCGCCGCCACGAAATTTCCCCTTCTCCAACGCCGGCGCCACCTTCGTCATCATTACCGTAGGACTCGTCGCAATCCTCTTTTTCTACGTCTTTATCGCCGTCGGCTCCTTCCGTCGTCACCTTCATTTCCATCGCCGACGGCCTTTTCCATCGCCGACGCCTCCGCCAGCACCGGACCAAACGGTCCTTAAACCATTTGGGACCAAACGGTCCTGAAACCGTTTAGCTTTCCATAATCTCTAAAAAAAAATATATACATAAAACCACATAAATACAAATAAAATCTAAATTGTTTCTAAACATGTTGTTCTAACTCATGATCTCCCATTTTGCAGATATGGCACCACCAGCAAAGGAAGCCATCAAATCTGATGACTCTCCAATCTGGACAACAGAGCAACTGATGGTAGAACAAGATAGACTCCAGAAGATCAGAGATGACTTCAACAGGACTGGAAAGGCGCCACCTAATATTAAAATGATGCAAGTCTTGTACGACCTTGATCGCCTTGACAAGTGCCTAGCTGGGGCACCTGAAGAAGAAGTTGCAATCTCTTCTGATGATGATGAAGGCTCGGAGTACAATCCTAACTCTGAGGAGGAATCCCCAGCCAAAGAACAAAAAGGGAAACACAAGATCTAGGAAACTGCGACCGAACATCCCTCCAAGAAACAAGCAAGAAAACAAGTTCGCCCTGCCTCTGCTATGGATCAACCCCTTGCAACACCTATCACCACCATCCCTGTTACCACCCCCACCTTCCCTCCCGTCACCACCACAACACCACCACTAGAAAATCTCTTCATACATACCACCCCCTCCACTGACAAAATTCTCAAACCCACTAAGTACGTTTTCTCCAGCGTACTAATTAAGATGGGGATCTATGACATAATCTTCAACACGCTAGACAAAGCCAACCTTGCAAGGCTATGTTTAGTACCTGAGATCTCATACTCTGAGCCCACTACTGAATTCTTCACCTTTCTTACAAAAGAACCCGTAGATGTCATGGATAGATCACGGGATGGAGGTGACAGAAGTCTGGTCACCCAAATCTTCGGCACCAAGGTTGTCTTAACAAAAAACATGTTGAAAAAAGTTTTTATTGACAACCAGGAGCAGCTAAATAAAGCCAAGGCTGTGGGAACTGAGCACCCTGAGTTCAACAGACACACATTTTAGAAATCTCTCACCGGGCTCCCCACCTATGATGCTAAGATGTGCAAAGCATCGAACATACATTCTGGATTTGTGCGCACCCTACATAAAAATCTTGCTGGCGCACTCTTCCCCAGGACTGAAGGGGGAAACGTTATAATTTCAGATCTCTTTGTTCTCTGGTCCATTCTAAATGGAAGGCCAATCAACATTGGACGACAGGTGATCTAGAAATTATCAGCTTACGCCCTGGGGAAGGAGATCTGCATGGGGGACCATGTCACATCCATCATAAAATACCTTAAGATGGACAAACCCCTACCTCGCTACACGCAAATAAAGGGCGACATCCTTACTAATGAACAAACTTTGAAGAACTCCTTCATTATTAAGAAAAAGGATGCCAAACTGCATTATGTCTTCTGCCCTACAGTCAAGTCATCAAGAACTCTCCTCCCGCTTCCGGAGGTCACAAACTATGACACAGAAAAACTCCTCTTCTCCGATGAGGATCTTACACAACTCTTAGATTCGGTTAAAGCAATACAAAAGAAGGCAAAAGCGGGACAGACGGAGCTAAGTATCACAGCCCCGGCAGCTCGACCATCAAAAATACCTATCAAACGACCTTCCAGAAGGCAGTTGTAGGCACAAAAGCTGTCGGGGACACCAACATCAAGGCCAAATCCAGAGGCCGACATCCTCCATGAAGAAAACTTAACCACCTCATCAATCGACTCTTTCATTAAGAGTCTACATGATCAGCAAACCGCCACCACCTCTCCACCCTCCACCTTTCCAATATCCACCACTCTTCCCTTCCCCCACCACATACACACAACCATTCACATCCTTTTCTTCACCCCTTTTCCCTTCGGGATCTCCCTTCTCCACCCCTATGCCAGACTTTACCACTTTCTCATTCATCTCCCCAATCTCTACCCCATCACTATCCCTCCCACCACTTTCACCTGAGATACCACCACCTTTCACATCCACCACCACCCCGACACCGCTGTTGACTCCATCCATAGTCACCACGCCACTCAGGGCATCATCACTGTCTCTTCTGCAAGACACTGCCACCATCCCACGCAGACCCCAACCATCCCACCCTTCCGCCCCTGGGGTCCCCTTTGCCAACATCGGTGAGGAATTCAACCGTCAATTCGACACTGTCCGAAACCTCCTCACCGATCCTTCTAATATCTTACATTCTATTTTTTCTTGTGTGCAGGGAATATCAAAATAGGTGGCCACGATTGAAAAATGACACCGCACTCTGCCCAACATCCTCCAAGGCTTTCAGCAACAACAAGACGAGGTGGCTAAGCAAGTTGAGCATATCAACAACCACTACAACAACTTGCCGGAACTGGTCCTTGGAGAGAAGCGCCAGCAAGAAGCGATGACAAAGCAAGTTGATGAGATCTATACGCAGACTCAACCTCTACCTGAGACTCTCTGTGAGCTCCAGCAACAACAAGCAATTTTGAGCACGTGCTTGGACACCATCAGCAGCACACTCACACAACTAAATAATCGCCAAGAGGAGTCAACTAATAATGACATCCAACTGCTATGTGCTCAAGTTACAGATCCAACACCACGTCTCCTCTCCGCCGAGGGTCGATATAATGACCTCAAAGAAACCCACGACGCACTGCTCGAAACACACGAGCATCTGCAAGTGGCATTCGATGAGTTACAAGCCACCCATCAGTGGTGCAAAAAGACCGCAAGTAAAAAGCCAGCAGACAAGGCAGCGACCGACAAGGATGGCGATAGTGACGAAGAAGACGACTCCGACTCATCTACTGATTCGAACAAAGATACAACCTCCTCTGGTGATAAATCTAATGATGGAGAGAACCCACGCAAATGCAGCAGAACCTTCTCACAAAGGTTCCGACAAAGGTCACCATGACGGTGAACATCACCCCAAGTCCCCACACAATGATAATGTTAACATGTCATATGGGGACCAATTCCTTGATTATTCCACTCTGGGATCCATCGGGGAGGCTGCTAAAGATGCGGCTTTCGTTGAGTTCCACCAATGTATATTAGGAACCAGCACCGACCCACCCACAACAACCACTCCACTTTCTCAGCACCCTCCCCCCACGACCAGGACGAGGCAGAACGAGTAATCTTAGACACAGATGAAGACCTCGATTCTGCCTCTGACTCGGAAGACGACCTACAAGGCCATGCAGAAGCCTTAATAAAACCTGCTTCTCCCCCTCCGTAGGAGCTTCCCCCGCCACCACCTCTACCGCACAAAATGCATGACCTGGATATGGAGGCCATCTCCACATTAGATGGTCAAGACATTTTTATACTGAACACTATTGTGGACAATGCAAAGGCAGGGGAAGACATTATCTATCATAATACCAGAACTAAGCGCAAGATGACACGAGAAGACTTCCGCAACATCCTGCGACCTCGGTCCACGATGCCAATGGCAATCTTCCGTGTCCTTCTCGCCAACTGTATAGAAATGTACAGAAGTTGTAAGAGGCAACAACCGGTTTTCAACCCCTCACCTTATCTGTCTATTGGCCTTTTATACAAAGACATACGAGCAAAATAAATTGAGCGGCTGCGTGCCGGTTCAGCACAATGGGCACGTTATCTTACCGTGCCCGTTCAAGTCTCAGATCATTGACTATTTATGATTGTCGACACCGAAGCTCGGGATGCCAAGGTATATAATTTTTGCGGCGCTGAGCTACCCGTCGGAACAATAAACTTTGGTGGTGAAGAAGCAGGTGAAGCGAGATGTATTCCCTTCCGACTGCTTAAGTTAATATGGGCTGCACGCCCATCTCTCCGCCAAGACTGGAGCCAGCCTTGGTTCCAAATAATAAACCCTCAAGTTCAAACTGCCGAGGGATCTGGGGACTGTGCTTTCTGCACCATACGTCACATCCAAGCGCTACACCAAGAAATCCCATTTACTGACCTCGTTGCTGAAGAGTTTCACTCTTTGCGAGGGCGTTACACCATGGAGCTCATTTGTGATAGAAGGTTCTTCAAGGACCCAACAATGGCACCATATGATGTCCCTTGTTATCTTTTCTCAGCTGTCCAATGCCCACAAAGGCGACCTTTCCGCCACACTCTGAAAGAATTGGAAAAACCGAAGGAGCCGACTTTAGCTGCCGAGAAAAGTAAAAGCGACATTGATCCTTTGTCTACCATAGAACCAACCTTTCCTGACTTCGATCACAGTGCTTGCAAAGGTCTCTCAGACATCAAACTACGTCTCATTATGGCGCGGCTTTCAGCCAAGAAAGATGAGCTCGTATTCATGTCTAGGGACATTCTAGTTAAGGCAGACACGCTTTGAGAGACTTTATAGATTAAAGGATCCCTCTCGGTAAGCTTAATGGCCTCTTATCAGTTCCTACTCGACCAAAATAACCCTACAACATACATGGCATCCCCTTACATGAAGGATGATCTTTGAAAGTTAAAGAATTTCAGCACAACTGAAGCGCTGGCCTCCTTTCTACAGCACACAGCACCGAAGTTCATCATGTTACCCTTCCTCTATCATGAGCACTGGATGCTCCTGGCAACAAACCTACCAGAAGGAACAACTACAATATACAACAGTTCCGATAGCCAGTACAATCCACGGTAGAAGAACTATGTCGTGACACCAAGGACGCCAACAGAGGTAGTGGTGAAGGAATGCACTGGCAAATTAATTGCCTTTCTAAGTCAGCGTACAAGGGCTTACGACAAAGAGCATTTTCATCGCCCTTCCTTCAGCCACAAATGTCCCCAACAAATCCGAGAATCAAACGACTGCAGCTTCCACGTCCTCTACTGGATGTACACCATCATCGTTCTTCAAAGACCAGTAGAAGATATGACTGACGTGGATTACCACGCTCTACGAGTACAGTTCGCAGCAAATCTACTTCAATCAACAGGGGAAAATTTAGAATTAACTTAGCTGGCAGCCCTTGTCATCGTACTTCTCAACCTATCACTTTGACACTCTGAGGACAAAGTGAGTGATTAGTTGGGGGGGGGTACATTAGACAAGGGCGAGGTATCATTTCCAAATCCCTCTTTTTCCATTTCTCTCCTTCCTCTTTTAGTACATATTTTCTCTTCTTTCTTTTTTCCTATACACAATTCTTTTTAACTTAATTCTTTTAGAATGAAGTCACCCCAACTAACCTCAGAATCATGTTATTCCCCAAAAATAAATATCACTTAGACATTTAATGGCGATTTAATAATGTCCCTCCACTATTGATTTTCATGCTTTTGCTTCACTTCTTTATCTGACTCTCCACATGTCAATATCAAGGAAGAAATAAGCCAAGCTCTCAAGGATGAGAGGGGCATCAGGCAACTTCCAAATCAAGAAGTTCTATAAAGTGGACCACAAACCAAATAACTGCATGTTGAAAAACTCTAAGAACAACTTTCCTCTCTTCAAAATAAAAGAGGCTTGGCCGCCCAAAATAATTTCCCAAACAAAACCCCAGAACCCAAGCCTACGAGTCATCAAATAAAAGCCAGAGAGTCAAATAAAATTATGAGAGTTGTGCCATAAATAAAGATCTATAACCGATGTAGGTCTCACCCGGCCAGCACATTCAACTGCCCTCACAAAGGCAGATGTATCGTGCTTGATAGTGAAACCCTAAGGTATCTAAATATATGAAAGGCTTATAAAAACTCACCCGACCGGTACATTCAGCTGCCCTCACAAAGGCAGATGTGTCGTGCCCGGTAGTGAGATCCTAAAAGCATAGACAACCCCTCCCCCACTTGAAGGGGGAGTTACACTTCAAGCCTTGAGCCAACCCTCATACCCTCTCTAGCTTCCAGTAGGTCCTTTCGAGAGGTATAAAGCTGATTAGAGTCAACAACATGCACAGAATAAAGGTGGTCCCGATGCGAGCTACGAGATACGGAAAGAACCTGAGACCCAAGCAACTCTTGAAACCTGAAAGAGTCTAGGCAAGCAATAAGACTTGATATGACCTTAGGAGAACTCAAGTTAAGAATTGAAGCAAGAGTATGGAAATCCTAACTAAATAAAATCGCCTCGCCATTACATGCCTCGACTCTATCTAACTTGAGGACAAGCTAGACTCTAAGTTGGGGGGTGATAACCTCCAATTTTGGAGGGTTATCTTAGTCTTTTTCTTTAGTTTTCCATACTGTTTCAAATTAAAATTATACATAATCCCTAAATTTTCTCTTTTATTGTAAATATACCATAAGACTAACGTTACCCTTTTATATATATATATAAAAACACAAAAAAAGATCATAAAAGACTAACTCAGCCTCAAGATCGCATGGACTCAAACGGTCCCAAGACCGCATGAAGACAATCGGTCCCGAGACCGCATGGAGTCAAATGGTCCCAAGACCGTATGAATCCAATCAGCCCCGAGACCGCATGGAGTCAAACGGTCCCAAGACCGCATGAAGACAACCAGTCCTGAGACCGCATGGAGTCACACGGTCCCAAGACCGCATGAAGCCAACTCGGGAACTGGTCCCGAGACCACATGGAGTCACACGGTCCCGAGACCGCATCAAGCCAACCAGTCCCGAGACCACATGAAGCCAACCAGTCCCGAGACCGCTTGAGGTCCAAACGGTCTCAAGGTCCAAACGGTCTCAAGGTCCAAACGGTCTTGAGGTCCAAACGGTCTCAAGGTCGAAACGGTCTTGAGGTCCAAACGGTCTTGAGGCCCAAACGGTCTTGAAGTCCAAACGGTCTCCAAAGCGTTTGGACTTCACTTAAGGCCTATAAATAAGACCCCAAGGGTCCTCTACCAGATATCAAGTTTCAGATGTCCAAAGGCTGCCTCAATCACTCCAGAACCTTTACGACTTCCATCCTCTGCCCTGGGGCTGCCGGTCTGGGACCCATAATCCATCTCGAAGCTGCTTTCTCTCTCTCTGCCAAAGAAGTTGGGAAGAGGGAGATCTCTTCATCACGCAACCTGTGAAACTGGTGGATCGTTTCTCTCTCTCTCCAAGGGGTTGACTTTCCTCTCTCCTTTATGGGGATGATGCACTCTCTCTCTCTCTTCTTGACTCCTTTGTCCTAGTCATGAGCGAGTAGTCTCTTTCACTAGGGTGCGGGGAGTAGCCCCGCTACCCATGTCTTCATGTCATGTAAATGTAATCCATAATTTGTAATATAGAGTTCTTATCTTTTCAGTTCGACATCAAACGTTTAATGAATGCACGTTGCTTGATCTCCAACTTGTGTTATCCTTTATCTTTTAGTATGAACTGTCTACGTTTGTACTATTAGATTTGAAACTCATTTGTATGTTGGTTCTTGGTGCATGTATCCACCATGCATCTGTTTCGATATCTAGAAATGTATCTCAAAAAGTGGAGTAAACTCACTATCATTCGTTGCACTTTCATACTATGAAATGGAATCAGTTGACGTATGAAAGTGCAACCTTGGTAAGTCGAGGAACACACTTTGCGGGGGGAATGATGCAAAGTAAGTGACCATTTGTTCGCGAATGGCTGGCGTTGCAACATTCCCGCACTTCTCGTAGTTAGTTCTCCGAAAGGAAACTAAGTCTACAAAGATACTAACTGACTAGACTCTTTTTGCAGGTTATGTTTTGCTTTGCATGTGCTGATCCATGTGTAGTGGCGGTGAAAAACCGATCACACCCTAGTGACTTTTATCATAGTTTAACTCCTTCGATTTACTTGCTTTCTTTACTTTATATGTTCTTAGTTTAAAACAACAAAACCCAACTTTCCATTTAAGTGCCTACTAGTAAGTGATTAAGTGAAATTCTAACGTTTTCCATCTTGTTGCTTGCAACAAGACCGTTGTCCTGAGGATTCGACCCTTAACTATATTACGATAAGACTTCCACGTATCTTAGCATACGTGGGTGGAATTCTTTATCTAGTATATGCAAGGCTAAACCTAGAGACTTACTATCTTTAGGATTTTTAGTTGGTGCACGCAATTCCACGTAAGTGGAAGCTCCATCAATACAAAATGTAAAAGAGGGGGGATAATGGTTGGAAGGAGGAGTGAAAAAAAGAATGAGTGAAACATTTATTTAAATATAGCTTTTAATATGTAATGAATTTATTAAGGAATCCAACAATTCTATTACAAAAGAAAAAATTCCCTGTACTTTTTATCTTTTTAAGAGACAGAAGACTGGATCAACGATAACAAATCAAATAGATTAGAGATAACAATAATGATAACAACTCAATTATTAAAAAAAATAATGTCACTACTTCCCTTCTCTTCCTCATATTCTATATATGTTTGTAATCAATAAAATGAGGATGAGAGAGAAAAATAAAACACTTGATCAACAATAACAACACAATAGATTAGAGATAACAACATAAGTTCTCAACAATTTATCTAAATTGGTCTTGTTGGAACACATTTTTTGCAACGAATTCAACAACCTTACTTTGCCAGGAACAAATTTAATGACTTTATTTTGTCAAAAGCTTCATTATATATCAGACGTTGTAAGAAAAAGAAACCCCTCTTTTTTTTTTCTCTTTCCTTAAGAGACACTCCTCTCTCTTCTTTTACATTATGTATTATATTTTTCAGAAGTATATAGACATTAGTCCTGATAATACACATTTTTTGTAAGAAAAAAGTCTTTTATTTGTAAAAAAATCAATATAATTTGAAAGTTATTAGAAAAAAATAAATATTCCACTCTTCTTTTTTCTCTCTCTCCTTTTTGCGACTCCCTCTATCTTCACTCTATCTCCTACTCCCTCTCTCTTCCATCTTTCCCCTCAGCCCACGTGCCTTGGGAAGAATGCTAGGCTAAATTGGGATCGTGGAAGTTAGGATACAAAAGGTGTACATGTTCTCATCTGGTTCAACCTCTATGTAGCACATCTGTAATGAAAACATCATTTTCTATATACTAGGCATAAATCTATGTGATAGTTGCCTTATTTGAATATAAGGATTAATTTCTATAATAAAAAAGTAAAAAAAATCACATAGAACCCCTCTTAAATCCATTATTATATAGTATGGATGCAATTTATTTAAGATGACAAGGAATAAAATCATGAACAAGATCATAATTTATTCAAGGACGGGAGGCCTTATTTTTTTAAGCTACAGAGAGATGATATTCATCTGATCTCCCATTATAAGCGAACTATTCCAAACTATAGTTTCACTCTCATACATGCTCTTCTCTCTCATATAATATAATAGTTTCTCTCTCACATAGTGTCTCTTCTCTCTCTCATACACACTCTCTTTCTCATAGAGACTCCCCTGTCTCTCTTGAAAACTCTATTTCCTCTCTCAGAAACACTTCTGTCATCTCATACCTTCTCCATTTTTCTCTCTCTCTCACACTTACAAACTCTTCTCTTTCTCTCTCTCTCTCTCACACAAACACCTCTACCTACCTCCCTCCCTCTATCATTTGCCTTATAAGATTGACTATCCACTCATGGCCAAACTCTAAGACAGGCTAAGCGAAGGAAAAAAACAAGACAATAGAAATAGTAATGCGGCCTCACACCAAGCCAAAAAAATCTACAACTCTCAAAATGGTAAAGAAACGACTAGGTTTGGAAGCCCTAGCTACCATTGGCCCTAAACTCTAACTGCCAAAAGTATCCACCAGGGGAAAGAGAGCCACACTTTTGTTGGCTGGGTAGAGGCATGATGTCAAAATTCATGAAGACAAGAACCATGAAGGGGAAGCTCATAGCCATTAGTGTCCAGGATATGAACCTGAACCACTCAGCTGTTGAAAGCACAAAGTCATCCGATCTATCCCTCCAAAGAAAAACATGTTATACTTTCATGTGGAATTGGAGTTGAGGCAGAATTGGTGCCTTTGAGCACAAGGCAAAATGTGCCAACATGATAGAATAGTCAAGAAGCACCATCTATGACGAACTACAACTTAGAATCTTACCTTATTTCATAACTAGAAAGATTGCAAGACCGGTTTCCTAGATTTGAACAATAAAGTATAAAATTTAACTACCTTTGCATAATAAGTTAAATATGATCTAATATGTTACATGTATTTCCTTTGATAACTAATACTCATATTTTTTTTTGGGGGGGGGAATGGGTAAAGATATTATTCGACCTGGTCCCCTTCACGAGGCATTAACACAAAATTTGTCTCTCATCTATGTCCTGGATACTAACAAGATGAGATGAAGACATAACATCTGAATTGAAAATAGATATTAGGTTGGATGGAATGGTGTCATAACGACACTCTCCCACAAAGTTTTGGAGATGGTGTTTTGCTGGCCCATCTGCTAGTTAGTTTTCTTCTCTTGGTCTATAACAAATCTACAGATTCATGAAGGATGTCTTGTATACTTCCATGTTGTTCTTTTACCTCGTGTAGCTAGGACATTTAACAGAATCCGCCTTCAGAATTGATATGCCCATAGAGCTATCTGTCTCGACAATAACATTGTTGTAATCGATCACCAAATGAATAGCCAAACTAATAGCTTCCAATTCACCTTCCAGGACACTGCACTTGTTAATCTGATGAGCTTCCTCAAAGACCCAAGCAACATTCCCATCTCGTACAATGGAAGCAACGACTACCATACCATTCTTCATAACCATATTAGTGTTAACTTTTATCCAACCTGAAGGTGGGATGGACAACATAGTCGGTGACATCATGTTATTCCTTTCGATCCCCACTTCAGCTTTTGAGGTCTACAAAATGAACTGCCATTGCTTCCTGATCCTTAGCAATTGGGTGCTATCATTCACCGTCACCAGATCAAATACTTCCTTATTTCTTACTTGCCATATGTTCCAGCAAATGACTATGAATAAACCTACCACCCTTGAGTCTTATTCAAGCCAGTTCCTCATCAAAGCCTCGAGGTTGTTTGAAGAGAACACAAGCATTTGGTCTGCCTCATTCATGCCAGTCCATATCCGAACTGCTTATGGGAAATCCCTTATTGCATGAAGAGATGTTTCTGGGTATCTTTTGTGAAATGCCTTTCCTTCCTGTGCTAGTTGGTCATTAAATCTCCTGAGCAAAGCAGCCACAAGAAAACCTTCAACTTCCCCAATAGTTTCATTCTCCATATCCTTTTCTAGTCTACTGATGGAGGCAAAGTGGATCCAATGAGGAAATCATATGCAGAGTTCACTGTAAAGTTGTAGTCTTGGGTTAACCCCCAGGTATATGTGTCTTGCCCCTCAACTGGTACCGATATTATACTAATCTACATCACCACATGATTTGTCAATTACTAACTGAGAAACTCAGTATCCCACTCACCATTTATATTGATCAAAGAGCTGACTAACATATACATGAGTTCATGTGAAGGTGCTTTAATCCAAATGGATTCCAACTTATCCATTTCTGGAACCCATCGATCTCTCCATACATTTGTGTTGTCTCCCGACACAATTAATTTTCTGCTTAAGTTCTCAACTTCATCTACATACTTGTGACAGGTTCTCCAGAAAGGAGAAAGGAGCAACTCTGGCCCCGTTCTGTCCCATGAAGCTTATGTATTTTGTTCTAGTACCGTGTTGCCATAGGCAGTCCCACTGAGTTAGAATATCCCATGAATTCTTCCACAGCAATGCTTCATTCCATTTCTTCATCAATCTGATGCCTAGTCCTCCTTGGTCAACACTTTTCATTACTTTGTCCCAGCGAACAAGTGAGATCGGCCTTTTAGTATGTCCTCCTCCCCACAGAAATCTCCTGATTATACCATCAATTTTATCACACAGAGTTAGTGACAATGGTACCGTCAACATAGTGTAACTTGGTATAGTGGTCAATATAGATTTCATGAGACAAATCTTGCCCACAAGAAATAACGACCTTGCTGCCCATCCATTTACTTTCCCTTCGATTCTCCTGAGGATCCTGCCATATGTCACATTTGTTACTCTAATGTGAAGTATGGGTACACCCAAATGTCTTCCCAGATCTGTTGTTTCCTTGAAACCACTTTGTCTGTACAAGGTTCGTCTCATTGGGCAGCTCACCATGTTGGAGAAGAAGATGCTTGTCTTCTCAACTGAGATCTATTGGTCGACGTCTTCTCAAACTTGTTGAAATAGTCTTTGACTGCTTTCAAGTTCTTCTTATTAGCTTTTGTGAATAGGATGATGTCATCTGCAAATGTAACATGTAAAACGACAGGTCCAACTTTGGACAGCTTCATCGGGTTCCAACTTCCTTCTTCTACCTTTGAATCAATCAGCTGGGATAGCCTTTCAAGGCACATGACAAATAGGTAAGGTGATAAGGGGTCACCTTGTCTGAGTCCCCGTGTAGTTGTGAAAGGGGCTAGACATTCCCCATTCCATACAATTCTCATCTCTGCTGCCTGGATGGATTGCATAGTGTAACTGATAATGCTACTCGGCCAATGTGCTTTCTTGAGTGTGTCTTCCAGAAAAGGCCACTCCAGCCTATTGTAAGCTTTGGATAAATCCACCTTGATCGCCATGTATTTAGCTCCGTGGGCTCTTCGCATGTTGTGGATCAATTCTTGAGTTATGATGATGTTATCTGTGATTCTATGACCAGGAACAAAGCTTCTTTGTGTCTTTGATGTCCATGCATTCATATGTCTCTTAACTCTGTCCGCCACAATTTTTGAAGTGAGTTTGAGGACTATATTATTCAGTGATATCAGTATGAAATGGGAGCATATTTCTGGTTTGACTAGCTTCGGGATCAGCACCATTGTCAAATCTACAAGCCTGGGATCAAATCCCTATCATAGTAGCACTATGGAGATTGTATTGATGATGGAGTTCTTGAGGATTGGCCATTGCTTCTGCAAGAACATATAATCAACAACATCCGGGCCCGATGCCTTGTGAGGATTGTAAGCCTTCAAGTTTTTTCATACTTTAGTTTCTGTGGGTGGAGCCACTAACTATCGTGCCTGAGTAGAAGTAAGTTCCTTGAACCTCCCCGACATTTGATCTACATCCCCCTGAGAAATAGGTGCATTGGAAACAAATATGTTAGTAAAAAACTCCTGGATCATTTTCTTTAGCTCCTGAGAATTTAAAATCCACATGCCTTCATCGTTTTTCATATTGGTAGTGAGGTTTCTCTGCTTCATATTGTTCACATAGGCATGATAAAACTTTGTGTTATTATCTCCATTGGTAAGCCAATTCAAATGGCTCTTATGTTTCCATTTAGTCTCTTATTCCAGTAGTATTTCCTCCATGCTATTTTGTAGTGAAACCAGGTGTTCTTCTGCTTCGTGGTTAGAACCACCCTCCAACCTAGTCTCAAGCTTCTTTATCTTCTCCTAGAGTTTATTATTAACTTTTTCTTTTTCTCGATGTTTAGCATTCTGCCATTTCTCCATGGCTGGCCGTGCCTCCTGTATTGCTTCAGGGAGATCTCTGCTCCCATCCCATTATTCTTTTTATAGTCTTTTAAACTCTGAGTCATTGTTCCATCTAGCATTGGCTCTAAAAATGGGCTATTTTTTATGTGACATATTGGTTGTATTCCTGATAATCAGTGGTCTGTGGTCTGACGTAATGTGAGGTAAGTGCTCTAAGATGAAGGAAGGTATTTGATAACCCATTCCCTATTAGCCACTGCTTTGTCAATTCTCTCTAGCAGGTGACCCTTCTTGTAGGTAAACTTTGGGCTAGTGTAATCAAGATCGGATAAACCCGCCTCCAACAATGCCTCCCTTAATAGGTTAGTATCATTGTAATAGAACCGATCTCTTCCAAACTTCTCATCTAGGTTCAACATGGCATTGAAGTCACCGATAGCTAACCACAGATGGTTAACAGTCGAGCCCAACAAAATAATTTGCTTTCATTGGAGTCTTCTTCTAGACGGATTAGGGCTTCTACACACACGTCAAGAGACCGGTGCCATTCACTCTGCAATGAATGAACTATTTGTGACTCAATAGGATTTCCACCTGACACTCCAGTTCCTTCCAGAGGACCCATATACCTCCCGCGAAACCAGTGGCTTCAACGCTGTGGGAGTTGTCGAAATCTCATTTCTTGATAGCCTTTTCAGCATGTTTTCTAGAGATCTTTGGTTCCAGGATGATCAGAATCTGTGGTTTATGCAGCCGTTGTAGTTTTTGATGTTAGAGATAATGAGGTCATTCCTCATACCTCTTACATTCTAGCTAAGGATATCTAGCATTAAAACGGGCAAAGGTTCTTAACTTCCATTCCTTAGAGAGAGTCTGAAGAGACGCTTGTGGACCCTTCCTTCGTCTCCTCCTGTTCTTTCAGCTGCTTTGTCCAACTCCTAATTTGTTAAGGAGTCACTTTCACTTTTTCTTTTGTGTTTTTGTTCCTCTTCCCAGGTGACATGCTCATTGGTCCCGGGGTGATCTACAACTGTTTCTTATACCTCCATTTCTTTTTCATTTGCATGACTATCTTCATTATCTCAATTTGTGGTTCTTATTATTCCCCTAATGACTTCATCTTCTTTAGGATTAGCTGAGAATGGTTGCTTTGATTCTGCATGGTCTTCTTCTTATTTGTCCGTACTTGATTCTTTGTGACTTCCTCCTTCTCCTCCTCCTCGAAATTTATGTACTTGGTAATGTCGTTAAGAACTTCATCTTCTTTTTTGTGTCTCTCCTTGCCTTCTTTTTCTTTCCCTTACTATGAGGTGATTTTGTAGGTTTAGTTGATTTATTACCCTCCTCCTTTTCCTCTATATCTACTTTTCCCCCCTCATCCTACTTGGCTGAGTTGTCCTCTTCCTCCTCTAGTGCTTGGAAACAATTTGTTTGTTTTTCTTTATATTCTTGCTTTTATCATCCTTTTTGGGTGGCCTCCTGGATTGAATGTTCCTACCATAGTACGTCTCCCAATGCTCCTCTTCTTCTTTCCATCTAACTCTTGCATCTTCTGTAGTATCCTTCATCTGTCCTTCTTCCTGACTCGGCCCTTCATTTTCCTTTCCTTTCTTACAAAAGGTGATGTTATGTCCTACTTTGTCACACGCCATGCAGACATCCGGTAGGGCTTCATATTCTATAATATTCTTTGGAGTAAAAATTGGTAATTACATGTCCATAAATATTAATAATGATCTCTTATTTAAATAAATATGAAATTAGCATATTAAATACATTAAAAGAATAAAATGTAGTTTTTTTGGGTAATAATAATATATAACTCTTATGGCAACAATGTGAAGATAATAACATTTAATTCAGTGAATGTTGATAATAAAGATATAATATTTTGATAAATATAATGGTAATGAGACAAATATCCTAATGGTGCCATAACTCATAAAAGAATACAAAAGTGAAATGTAATGGAAAATTCATGTTCTTTGGGTCCCAATTAGCTCAATTTCCAAGTTTTACATCATTTGAACATTTCTAGATGCCTTAAATTTTTTTTTGAAAACCACCGAGAAGGACTTTTATTCACCCTGCTCTCCGGATGCAGGCTAAACTAGCATATCTTACAGATACATGGCGTGCCCGTTGTTCCTCCCAGATCTCAGCTGGTATGAACTCTGGGCATTGACTCCAGATTACCGACTCAGTTATATGACGGGCATCCCATTTGGCAAGACAATCAGCCACAACATTTTATTCTCTTTTAACAAAGAGGATTTGAATGTCAGGTTTTTGGGTTTTGAGCTCCTCCAATCTATTGACGAAGATTTTTTACTTGGGCATATCAAGTTCTCTGGAGTTCAGAATTGACCATGCAAGCTTGCTGTCAGTCTCCAGCAGGATATGTTCGGGTCTATGGATTACAGCTTCGAGACCTCTGTATATTGCTAAAAACTCCACTTCTAAGATCAGGAGACCACCTGCCGGTTGCGCACCTCCCTCTAACCACTACTGATGAGCAGTCCATGCGAAGAAACTAGTTGCCCCCGTGCCTGAGCGTTTCCGGTAAGAGCCATCAACATTGATTCTCACGGTATTCTCCATGAGTGGAAGATGCCCTTCTGTTGGTGTACAGATATGCCTCGAAGTAGCCAGTTTAAAGGCTTCCATACTGCAGTTGACAGGTCGAGATGTGCCTTAGAAGCACACTTGGGGGGCACCTGATGCCCTTGAAGATGAGTTCATTCCTTTGCCTCCAGAGATGTTCCACCATTATAGCAAACCAGGTTGAGCGGGACCTGCTCGCCATGTTGTGCTTCAGGTTGCGGGAGAACCACTCCAACAAGGAGTTGCCTGGTACAAACGTCACCTTGTAGATTGTTGCTATTCCAGCTCGCACCTCTTGTGCATACAGACAGTCAATCAGAATATGGGAGGAAGTCTCACTGATGTTGCCACATCTTGGACAATTATCGTTGTTGGTGAAACCACGCCTAGTCCGGACTGCATTTGTCATAAGGCTGTCGTGCAGGGCCTTCCAAAGAAACACTTTAGTTCGTTGTGACACCACCAATTTCCAGATCGTTGTCCAGTTTCCCGGGGATTTAATGCAAGTATGATGTAGCTAGGATCTGTAGTAATTCTGAGTTCTGAAGCGGCCGTGTGTGTCATCTAGATGGCACCAAACATCAACACCTTCCATCAGAGAAGGAGGGATCATGTGGAGGATAGAATCAACAGTAGTTTCGGTGAACCAATGGTGGATGAAACCTGCATCCCACTCCCCATTTGATACCATAGATGCAACCTTTAGACTGTGAAGCTCGTCAGGGATCACTTTATCTGTCTTCAGGGTTGGTGTGCGACAACTGCCCACCCACTTGTCGTACCAGACCGAGGTGTCGTTACCACTGACAACAGCTCTGGCGGCTTTGTCCATCACCTTGCTTCTATGGTCCACCATGAATTTCCAAAGTCTCGAGCCTGTAGATCTTCTGTCACCTTGCTTGTGCAGGTACTTGTGCTTCATAGCGTCTGCCCATAGTTTCCCTTTGTCAGTAAAGAAGTCCCAGATTGTTTTTGACAGCAGGGCCTCATTTTGTAGTCTGGCCGGTTTGATACTCATACCCCCCATCATCTTTGGTTCTATCATCTTCTTCCACGAGACAAGGATAATACTTTTATGAGCGCTCGACCCACCCCATATGAAGTTACATATGATTTTGTCGATGCTATCACAGAGGGAAATAGGGAGTAAACTGGACTGCATGATATAAGAAGGCATAGCATTAAGGGTGGATCTAGCTAGCGCCACCCTTCCAGCTAAGAAAAGGGTGCGAGTTGTCCATGAGCTTAGGTGCCTATCCATCACATTCAGAAGATCCAGGTACACCGTCTTTCTTGCAAGTTTATGGAGCATGGGTACCCCAAGATGATAGCCTAAGTCTTCGGTAGCTGCCATCTTCAGGATTCGGCACACCCTGCGTTTGGTTAGCATTAATTTTATTAAAAAAGGAAATAAGTTGAACTCCAGCATATTAAATGATATAATGATGACTTCAAAAGTGGAATCTAGTGAGAACAATATTTTTCTCCTTTTTATTGGTCATAGAAGTTGATTTCTTATTGATGAGAAAATTATTCTTTGTTGGGAAACTTAAGTCATTATCTTTTAGAAGAATCATAATAAAAGTCTAAATAGACATTTGAATGAAAAGTGATATAAGAATTCTTGTGGTTTGGAGTAACATGTAATGATATAAGTAAACTTAGTTTCTACTCTATAAAATGTATTTATACAATTTTGTCATGATTCAGTAAACAAACCCAATAATACTTACAGGGCATGTAGCAATATATATTATGATATACATATATATGAATTAATGTTAAAAATATGCATAAATGTCTAATTAAATATTAGTGGGCCAATATTTATTGTCTTTGACTAACAAGTGGCTTTACAAAAACTATAACATCATTTGTAGTAAATGTGAGAAATTGTTCATCATAAAAGAATTCCTATAAAATTATCATTTCTAAATATGGTTACTGTGTATGAAATTTAATGACATTATCCCATTAAATTACAATATATGAATTCACAAAAAAATCTAATTTGGTATCTCTCTCTTATTTATAAATAACATGTAGGTAGAATTATCCTCCCCAATGCACCATAATGGAAGTTGACTCCCATTGTGAAGTTTACATTCCATTGAGAACTTGTCACAACATAAAACACATCTAATAAATGAATGAATACCCATTGAAAAAATTATAACAATATTGTTTGTACATTTTTCTTAAGAATAATTTACCACTTCACTCAGAAATTCATTGAAAATGGAAAATTGTTAATTTAGTAATCACATTGTAATTATTTTGATTTAAGATAAATTTAACAAAAATGTTATATTAAGATACCATGAATATCTTCACATGTTTCTTTTATAAGTTATTGATATAATCAAATTCGTGATGTGCAAGTTTAGAATAGTTTTGGGAATATTGGAAATCAAAATTTGAATCTATATTTACATTAATTATATAGATTTTTTTCCTTAAAAGAAAACCATCTTACACACACTTAATGGAAAATTGGCATGAAAATATGTATTTAAAGAAATATAAAAAGTATATACTTCCCTCATGAGTAGATAATTTCTAAAAGATAATATAAGCCAAATATAGAAATGGAATATATATTATGATAATATTTATTTACAAAACACCAAAACATCTGTATATTTTAAATATTCCACTAAACAATCTAAAAAAAAGAAATAATGTCAAACTTGGATTTCTGTTATATTGGTTTCTCTATTCATGATATTACATACCAATTGGATAATTCAAAGTTGCCACAAATAAATTAGAAAATAAATTATAATGATAATGCTAAAAGGATACAAGTAAATTAAATGACTTATTCAATAGTTTCAAAATAAGAAAAACATGTTAAATTTGTATTATAAGCATCATAATTAGATTGCATGTCAAATTTACTTTGTTTAGTTAATGTTTGTTTCCTTGAATAAAATATAAAAAAATGGATAAAAATACTACTATATAGGGGAATATTATTGCATTAGTTGGGCTAGTTTTTCCTAAAGATTTCCTATTACACGAAATTTTATGTCTGCAAAAAGAAACTAGTCAGACAACAATGTTTGAATCATATTCTTGGTTCTATAAAAGCTCTCACCTCCTTTCTCTATATGTGACCTTATTTAAGTCGATGCTATGCAAAAGGTTGCTCACGATGTCCTCTTCTCTTCTCCCTTCCCTACTATTCCCCTCCACCGTGACCCTGAAGCAACATTTCCAACCACCGCGATCCCCTCTTTCACAAAGAAGCACTGAACATTATCAAAACATCATGTATGTAGTGCACAAATCATGCTTTGCTAGCTTTGAAATCTGCCCTTGGATCTAAGATTTAGACTTTGACAAGTTTACAAACTTCTTGAGGTATGATTGTATCTGCTATTATTCTTGTTGAGTAATAATTCTATTCTCTCTCTCTTAGACAAAATTAGCTTACACAACTTCTCTCTCTTTTGATGATTTATTTTATGTGAAAGACTTTATTTTGATTTCGATCTTGTGTTCAACCCATCATGATGGAAATTCTCTTTGAACTCTTGATCTATGTTTTACTTTTACTTATATCTTGTTCACCTTAATCCTTGTAGATTCATTTGCAAGTTGTGGATTTTTTTGATCATGTGAAGTATCTTAATTGTGAAAATAATTATATATTTGCTCATGGGCTCTCTACCCCACATGATATCTGTTAGATGTTCTCACCCCTCATATTTTGATTTAGACTTTTTTACTCTTCTGTTATGCATCATGTGGTGACTACTAGTATAGTGTGACATCTATTATTATATGTGGATGTGTAAATTCCCACACCGATAATGTAGTCATGATAATTCCTGTAAGTGATCTTATTAGAGCAGACGTGTACCCTATTTTGCTCAAAGCAGATGTGTATATGTTCCTACTCACCCCACATTTATGGTGGACGTGTTATTTCTTACCAACATGTTTATAATGTTCTACTATTGTCACATATAAAACACATAGATGCCTTGCTCTTATTTATCATGTTATTGAATTCATATTCTTTTATTCCTTATATTGTTCAGTCCCAATTTAATATGCTCATACCAACAATTATGCTAATTCATCTACTTCTCTCCTCTTGTTGGGGTATGCTTCCAAAACCAAGTGTAGGTCAAGTAGAAGATAACTAAGTCAGACCAAGACTTCATCAAGTATAGATCAAACTTTTGGGGGACTTTCTCAAGGTGGTTAGATGACCTTGTACTAATCCTCTAGTATCATTAGTTTCCATATGTATCACCCAACACGGTGAAGTATAGTGAAAATGTCAAGTTTTATAATAGTTATATGTTTTGTTTTCTACTGCTACATTTGAAATCATCATACATAAATTTTGAATAAATTGGATTATCATCCCTTTGTGAAAAAACAAGTCGTGTGTTTGGCATATGGGACATTTCCTTTTGTTTGATTCAGTAAGGTGGAGATCCCCTCTCAGGACCCACTCCTTACACCATATTTCCACTTTCTTCAATTGATCTTGGCACAGACTCTTGGATTCATAACCACAGTGGGGGGAAAGGGGTGTGAAACCACCATATTAGGAAGTAGCTTGAAGGAAGTCAACAAGAGGGTCAATGCTAGAGCCACCCAAACTTGGTCCTTTTCTCAAGCATCCCACATGCAACTTTTCTTTGCTCCTCATTGTCAAGTTGTAGGATAGTGCCTCTGAAACATGCTTGTTGTGTCAGTAAGCAAGTTGTGGAACAGGGGAACATGACTGGCAAGAAAGGAAGGAAACAACCAACTTGGCGGTCAACCAACACTAAAAATCAAGCAGCCACAACCAGGAGACCCAAAAATCACAAAGGAAGGGGGGAAGACATATTAGATCTCCAAAAAGCTCCCTTTAGGGCCACAAACTTAGTGGATATGGGGATGTAGGTGACAACGAGTAGAGTAAATAGGTAGGAGAGAGAGAAAGGGAGCATTGAGTACTGTGGTCAAGAATAGAGTGTCAAGAACAAGGATCCAGGGGAGGATCTGCAAGGGGCATCATCCCCCTATAAGATTTCCTATAGGGGAGTGGGAATGTTCCTGAGAGAGACAATATACTTGGTCATAGATTGCTTTCATTATTCAAGATGTGTGCCTCATTTTCCGCTCTGTGCCCTCTACCTCTGATTGCTTCCCTCTCTCCCACCATTGTTGACTCCATTACATCTTCCATTCTCTCTATCTCCATCCACTCTCCAACTCACATCACCCATGTAATGCACTAAGTCATGTAAGTGATTTACTTCTCCTTCTCCCAACTTAGTTATGGTGCCTCCATGATAGACCCATTTTTTGTATTATCCTAAAAAGGATATCTTCTTTATGCCATAGGTGCCCTTTTGATGAAGGGAAGTTTTATAGTCAGTCTCAAAGGCTCCTTATGGCTTCTTAATGCAACATCCAACTAACATTTTTTGCACAAGAGCTCACAATAATATAAAAAATCTCATATACCAAAGTGCCCCCTGGCATTATCGTTCTCCCATAACTAAACCCTAAATACCCTCACTTGCTCATTTCATCACTATATGGATCATCCACCCTTAGTACATGCCTCACCATCATTGTAGAAACCCGCCATGCTAAATGAGATTACTCAAAATCAAAACATTAATTAAACATTAATCAATTATATTACCATAAAGGTACACAATTAAAAATCAAATAACTTTCTAAATATATCAAGGAACTTTTACACATATGTCCATAATCTTGCATATAAATACAACCATACTAGGTATCTTTACATATATTAGGTGGTCTCAGCCACAACCCATTATAAAAAATATATCGTCCATATGTTTGCGACATGTACAATTACAAGTATACTACCAAAATCTTGAGTTGATGTACATCATCCACAATACTTTCCCTTCTAAGACCTGATAGTACATGAACGACTTCAGGACTCACTAAACAACCCACCAACCTTTTTCCTCTATAGATCTTCAAACTATTCCTCCTCACTACCACAGGTCTGATAGCACTGCTGACAATTAACTAAAAAGATGTAGTGATCCACGAGGTGAGACCCATGTCCCAACGAGAGATATAACTTATAAAAGTATTAGCTTCTTATAGAAAGATTACTATAGCAGATAATATTATAGACTTGGAAAACTATGGAACTTTCATAAACATCAAGTATAGATAGATCATAAGTACAATTGATTTTTCTTACCACATTATAAATCATCTATCAATTAAAAGAAATTGAGAAAAGATAAACATCCAATATGAAATCACCAAGTAACCTTAACATATATGCTACATGGACAAATTACATATTTTACTAAGCCCTAGATAGTTTGAGGCATACCTCTAAAACTACTAGCTTACCACTGCAAAGTCACAATCAACATCATATAAGATCTAGGATGAGTAGAATCTTGTGATCTCTCCCCCTCAGTCAGTTCGAGTAACAACCATAGTGTCACATCGAATCAACTACTAAAACAACCTAGTCCACACTGGGTACACAAGCCACAACACTAAAAACCAGGGTATGAACCCTAAAAATACAAGTTATGACCGCAGTCGCTCTCAACACATATCAAATCTGAGACACAACCTTGACTTCTATCTAAAACTTTGAGATCTAGAAGAACCTCCATGCATTCACATATATTCAATAGTATATGTCTCCGAGTTCCTCTTGGGATTACTCATTTAGTATCCATCAAGTTCTGACACTGGAATAGTTGTACGACACAGGGTGCTACATGATTAGGGTTTCACTTGATTAATTAATCCAGTTCAGTGTTTTAGATTGCATCAACCAAACTACATACAAATTACTAAACTGTTCTCATAATTTAGTGATACATGACAACACCATAAGATATAAAACGTATAAAACATGTTCATTATAATTTCATTAGGATTTACTTGTTTATTGTTATACATAAAGAGGATTGATCCTCCAATTTAGGGCATAAAACAACCTAAAAATCCATTTAGACCAAAACAACTATATTGTCCCAGGTTTTGAGGCCTCAGATATAATGATCTTAAAAGAATTGATTGGACTACACATATCACCAAGGTGGACTACCCATATCACCAAGATGCACCTCCTTTTCTAGGAGCCCATCACTGAAAAACTCCATAGTTAAGCATGCTCAGCTTGGAGTAGTACTAGGATGGGTGACCAGTCGGGTAGTTGACCCTGGCTTACGCGTAAGTGAGGAAAAAGCACGTAGTTAAGGCTAGTGGTGTTCTGTGGGGCTAGTTGTCATTCCTAAAACTCTACTAGATCCTTGGGCAGTGGGCCCGATCGTTACAAATGGTATTGTGGACATAACCCCTCCAGTAGGTGGGGTCCACATGAGCATGTGGCATGCCAGTCTTGAGCCATGCAGTCCATGCTTGTTGGAAAGGGTTGTCCATGGTTGACGTAGCCACCCTTTCACCGGTATTCCATGATCTAGAGCTGGGTGTCCATGGGCCATTTTGGGTCTACACTAAAATGGGAATATATTATAAGGCCATATAGTTGATCCTTGACGAGGACGTCAAAAATCTAAGTGAGGGAGATTGTAACATCCCAGGATTTGAGGCCTCAGATATAATGATCTTAAAATGATTGATTGGACTACCCATATCACCAAGGTGGACTACCCATATCACCAAGGTGCACCTCCTTTTCTAGGAGCCCATCAGTAAAGAACTCCATAGTTAAGTGTGCTCATCTTGGAGTAGTACTAGGATGGGTGACCAATTGGGAAGTTGACCCTGGCTTGCACGTAAGTGAGGACAAAGCGCTCAATTAAGACTAGTGATGGTATGTGGGGCTAGTCGTCATTCTTGAAACTCTACCAGATCCTTGGGCAGTGGGCCCAATTGTTACGACATGAATAATTCCTATAAGAACATCATCATTATTATAAATTTTGTGAAAATATCTCAACATGTCACAAACAAATTTGTTACTTCCATGTTTAGCATAAGTGCCATCTTTTGTCAGAATTATGACACTTCCAAGAGTAGTAAAAAAGAGTCACTCTTAGCATTATGAATTTTTCCAATTCTTATTTTAGTATCACTAGTAGACAGAAGCACCTAAAATAATCATCAGTTAACCACCATAAGGAAAGGTTGAAAGGTGTGGATCAAAATTGTATCACAAAATTGTACACATTAGCAAAACCATCAGTTCTTATATGAAGTTAAACCATCATATCTTGTAGTCAATGAAACCATAAATTCTTACACTAAGTTAAAACCATCATCTCTTGTACTCAGTAAAACCATCAGTTCTTACACTAAGTAAAACCATAAAATCTTATACTTAGTAAACCATCAGTTCTTACACTAAGTAAAACCATCAGATCTTGTACTTAGTAAACCCATTAGTTCTTACACTAAGTAAAACCATAGAATCTTATACTCAGTAAAACCATCAATTCTTACAATAAGTAAAATTGTCAGTTCTGAAGCCAAGTAAAGCCATCAGTTCTAACCTTGCAAGTCCAAGACAGTTCATTACAATGGAATGAACGTTCATAAGATCTGAGGGTAGTTTAACAACACCCACAACTACCACACATATGATTCACATAGTGCACAAAAGAACATTTTTCTTCATATTACCAAGTTTCTAGATCAAGATCTATGTGTAAAAAGTTATATGAGGCAAGAAACAAGTTAAAAGTTATATCACTTGTCTAGAAGGTGAAGAAGAATGTACAACCAACAAGATATCTCAAACAACAACAAGTAAAACCCTGGATTTGCACTTCTAAAGCTCCAAGGTAGATCCTATCTTCAAGAATGAGGTTGATCTAGAGCAAAAGAGAGAGAAGAAAAGAGGATTTTTCAACCTCATTCATGATTTTCCATCAAGAACACCATGGTTCTACCCATGGAAGAAGACAAAAGTAAGATAATAGCAAGAAATGAGGTTAAAGAAGAAGATCTTACTTGCATAAGAAAGAATCTAGGTTTAAAGGCTCTGATACGTCCTATAGGGTTTAGATACATGACCTAGCTAGGCTTCGTCCTTGAGAATCTACTTCTCCATCAATCGACATGTTCAGACTGCTACAACAATAAAAACAGGTTTGGGGGTGAAAGGTTCATTTGAGGAAGAGTGGAGGTGTATGTATAGCTAGGATGAGAGAGAAAAGTGGTCAAAGGTTGACAACTACCTTGCCATCTATCAATAGTCGAGATCTCCTTTTCCTTGAACTAATAGGACATCCATCGGGTTGTCTCATAGGAGAACCATCATCTTGTGCACTTGTGGAACCTTCCAGGCTCCAGGAAGATAATCAATTTGCAATCCAACCTCTCCATCAATTTGCAAACCCAGAACCTATTGGTATGTATGCCCTGAGAGACAATCATGGAATGATTGGTGGGATACATTAAGATTGATTTGATAAACATCAAAGGCAAGCTTCCAATTCTTTCGGGTTTAGTCATATGAGATAGTGATAGAACAGATTGAATGTCTAGAGAATGACAATACTCAATGATGTATGCTTTCAGGTTGAGGACCTAAACGATGAGATCATACAGACGCTAAGAGTTTGTACATTCTTTTTATGTCCCTAGTCGGATGTCATTATGGAAGGTAGATAGACAACAATGACACACAAGACTAGATTGTGGTGTTGGTTGATGACAAAATCTCATTAGTCATGATATAGAGATATCAAACCAAACACATATGTACTTGTTAGAGAACAAGTGTACCAGACAGACCCACCATGAGTTTGACACATGGAACCATGACATGGTAGTCACAGTCAGTACTCACAATGATGGTGGTGAGTGTGATTCTTTGACCTGAAATCACTACACTCAACACATGTCGTTGGGCACACTTTGACATCATCAAACGTAGTCTTGAAACATGGGTTGTTATAAAGGTGATGATTGGGTGGCTTTGACACATGGGGCTTTTGAGGGGTGAGTGATAGATACGGGATTTGTCCCTCCTGAGGGAGTTTGATATCCATGGCCACTTGATGAGAAAGGCGTGCACGCATGTGTGAATCAGTATGTGATATTGATGTCATACATATCTCTTCCAATCTACTCTAAGATCAAGAAAGTGAATGAACGTTGACAAGATGATTGTTCCATGCCTCGAGTTTATTCGGGATATCCGTGACAAAGGAATTATACATTCACTGATACACCATTCACGGATTGTAGGATTGAAAGTTGTTCTCCAACTTTCTATTTCACTTGGGTAGCACTGATGTGTGACTAGGCACCGCTCTTTGCTTGTGAAGTCATAAGTGTTATGGACTTTCACTGCCAACGTGAAATGGACCTACAAGGTCACACACATAGGATTTAACCTGGAAGAGGAGTTTTGTCCACAAACAATATTTAGATTGATTACTAAAGGAGTTTAGTAGTTCAATTAAACACTCAATTAATTGATAGCTCAATGTCATAATGTTCAAGGTGTTGGACACATTGATTATAGTATCAGATTGATTGAAACTACAATTGACTGATTCTGCACAATCTGCACTCCCAACCGATCAGCTCATGTGATGAACCGATCGACTCAGCTTGGTGAACCGATCGGCTCAGGTGGTGAGTCGATCGGCTCATGGACAGGGTGAAACGATTGCTTCAAGTGTTGAAACGATCGGTTCAACTGGTGCAACCGAGCAAGTTGGGAAAGTAGGATTGGTGATAAATTTCTTTTCATTTCACTTGCTTAATTTGATTGGAACAAGTATTGGTATTTGATACCAATTAGAAACAAAAGAAGGAAAGTCAATCGGGAACTGATCAGGACCACAAACTGACCGGTTCAGAAATGAACCGACCGTTTCATGGGTCCCAACCGATCGGTTGAGGTGTCCACAGACCGGCTCAGGTCCCCAACCGACCGTTTCAGAAATGAAACGATTAGTTCAGGTTGCGAGTTGGTTGTTTTTTTGTGGAAAATCTCAAACCCTTCTACTCCTACTTTAGTCTCGCATTGCCTGGGATAGAGAACCCTGTCCCATGACCCTCCTATATATAAGGGTATTGGGGGCTTCTAAAAGAACAATTCAGTGCAACCAGTTGCTCTATAAAGTTGTCATTCTCTCTAGTTTTGGTAACCCAGAGAGCCCAAGCAAGTGCTACCCGATAAGGGAGGCACAACAAGGGAAAGACAACTACAGAAAGCGACTAGGGCCAGGAGAGTGTGTCAGTGACTAGTACGCTGACAGGAGGGTGCGACTCCTTCCAATTCCTTGTGGGACAAGGAGATTAGAGTTCCAGGTGGTCCGTGTGGACTACTTCAGAGGTGGGAGATTTCTGCCGCTCGAAGGACATCTGTCAATCCCGACACTCCCGGTCAGACCAGGAGTCGTCAGTCCTGGTGCGACCAGGAGCTACACAGACACCGTCCAAGACCGGAGGAGAAGACCATGCAAGCTGCGAGGTATTGTCTCCGAGCAAGCCTTGGGTCAAGGTATGATTCCACAAACCATCCTTTCCTATTGTATAAACGTTGATGCATTTCCTTGTTCTGGGTTTGGGAGGAGAATTTTTTTTGTTTCCGCTGCCTTCTCTACCTCCCCTAAAACCCAATAGTGGTATCAGAGCCAACTTCTCTATACTTTAGGATGATCGATATGATCGATTTTGGTTTGTCTCCTTTATTTATTGCATATGATGCGAATAAAATTGGCTTTATGCATGTCCAATCCTAAATCCACAAATCCCAATATACATATATGATATGTAATATGAATGCACTCGACATGTGTCGCCCTTAAATGAGTTTTGTGGTGGATGTATAGCATGGTTATGGCCAATAAACCCTATCTGTGTATGGTTTTATGTGGTTGCTTGCATCTCGATCTGCACACCGATTCCCTTTTTCCTATTCTTTATGTAACTCAAAATAATTTGAGATTTCTTTCCTACCTTTGCTCCCCTCGAATGTAACTTGAGGTTTCTCTTTTTATAATGTAAAATAGGATAGAATTTTATTTCCTGTTATGTCAAAGAATGGAGGACATCCTGACGACAACTGAGATGATTGGTTCAAGGCGTGGACCGATCGGTTGACGTTCCAGACGATCGGTTCAAGGAGTGAGCGATCGATTGATGACCAGTTCGAGGAGCGATATGAGTGGGTGGCGGCCATGATGAGATGCACGATGACTAGGCAAACCGATCGGTTAGAGGAGCCAACCGATCGACTGGTGGCACCCAGCCGACCAGCCTGATGGTGAGTCAATCAGTCATGTGATGAGTTGATCAAACCCATAAAGGAAAAACACAGAGTTCATCTTATATAGGTTGCATGTGATGTAGACCTAGATGACCGTGATTCCTCTTGGCTCGACGAATCACATTAGGATGGCGATAATCATCGCTTTTATCGTTTTGCATGTTTTCTGTGGGATATAACATGTATATGATACATACTATGTATTGTGGTGATTGGATATGTATATGTATATAAAAACCAAATACCTCATTAAATATTAAGTTTTAGATGCCTTCAAAATGTGACACACATGAAAAGCTTGATCGACCAAGTGTGGGCACGCCCTAGCGTGTTGCACTGTCTATCTCGTGGAAGCGTGAAGGATGGATATGTGGGTCTGCCCTAGCAGGGTGCATATTCATCGTGTTTGCTTTGGGTCGGACTTAACAAGGTCACCTAGATAGGATCTAGCACCTTGAGGCATGGGGATGATCATGGCAAGGAGTTGCATGTGACATCTTATCAAGAGTTGCATATGATGCAATTGGCAAGAGTTGCCTACCTGAGAGATCTAAGTTGTGGGTGACAGCCCTAGCTGGTCCATGACTTAGAGGATTTCAGGATCTTGCCCACTAGAAGGTTGTACGCTGCAATCTTCCAAATTGATGGTGAGGGCTATCAATTTGAACTAAAATAGTGGGAGAGATAATTAATTAAAGGCCTAATTATATCGTCAACTTTTCAAATCAATCAAATAAGTCAAAATGAGTTTTGGACTAAAATTGCATATTTTCCTTTTGTAGTACAAATGGAAACAAACAACAATCACTTTTGTTTGTGATCTGTCCTTGAAAAGGACAAGATGAATGGGACAAACTTCCACGACTGGTATAGGACATTGAGAATTGTTCTCACTCAAGAGTGAAAGCTCTATGTCCTGGATACTCCAATCCCAGAGGAACCTACTCCTAATGCACCAAAGATAGAAAGGGATGCTTACAAGAAGCATTCAGTTGATGCCATTGATGCAAAGTGCTTGATGTTATGCTCCATGAACCACGAGTTGCAGAGACAACATGAGAACATGGGTGACATTGAGATGATTCAACATCTCAAGAACATGTATGAAGATCAAGCACGACAAGAGAGATATAATGTTTCAAGGGCACTGTTCAAGTGCGTCATGACAGAAGGATATCTAGTTGGTCCTCATGCACTCAAGATGATTGGGTATGTGGAGAACCTGACAAGACTGGGATTTCCACTGAGCCAAGAGTTGGCTACTGACGTGATACTGCAATCGTTGCCAGGATCCTACAGTCAGTTTGTGATGAACTACAACATGAACAACTTTGATAAGCCACTGTCAGAGTTGTTGGGCATTTTGAGGACATCCGAGATACTGATGAAGAAGGACAAGACTAAGTATGTGATGGTGATCACGAGCAAGAAAGGCAAGTCTAAGCGCAAGGTTTTGATGCTAGCCAGGATCCCAAATCATCTTCAGCTCTAAAGGCCAAGGGAAGCATGACCAAGAAAGGAAATTGCCACCATTGTCAAAAGCCAGGACATTGGAAAAGGAATTGTCCTCTCTATCTGGAAGAACAAAAGAAGAAGGAGGCGACTGATGTCTCCACTTAAAGGTGTCATGAAAGTAAACTTGTAACATTTTTGAGGCATATGATACCAAGATGTAAAATGTAAAGCACTCAAAAAATGGGGCAAGTGTTGCCACCATAGATAGGAGTACTTTAGTTTATTTTCAGCCTAAAAGGCATGTAATACAATTATGAACTGCTATTTCATATTTGCCAATAGATAGAAACACTTTATTTTTAAATATTGTATGACAATGATGGCAATCAATAAAGAGATGTTTCAATTTCTAAAGATATGATCTTTGTGGCAATGCCTTATTTATCTTGTGGTATTTGATATGCATAAGATAAAATGATACCTAAAAGTTATAGGTAACTCAAACAATCAAATTATCATCAATCATGAGAAATTCATTTCTAGTTTCCATGTGATGGATAAATCTAGACTCTTTTGGTTAGAGAACCAGTAAGAGACATGAATATCTTGGACATGATTAATTAATCTTCACTAAAGGTAGTGGGAGAATGATTATCCTATTAGGCATGATACATGTGATGTATTTACATACCTATTGGAACAAATGCTAATACTTCAAATGGTGTTTAGAGAAATACCAATATGAATATCTTGAAGTGTTCAAGATTATCATAGATGAAGTGCAAATTTGGTAAAGTGTTAATTCTTGATGAGATCAATGAATGAAATACTTGGACCAAATGTTTGAGATCCTTATGAGTGATCATGATAGTGTATCATAGTGAACTCATGATTAAGGCATGGTGATGTCTAAATCAAGAAGGAAACATACTCTAAGGAGTTAGAGAATGATTATCAAATAACTGAATTATTCTTAATAAAAGAATACCCCACACTAACAAAGGACATTAAGAATCACAAGGAGTTGTAAGTTCTTATATCCTTGACGGATACACCTCGTTTATCTATGTGATGAGTTGTTCATGTGATGAGTCAACAATCTAGATGAACATGAGGAACCGAATTTTGAGTTATGGTTTATGACCATTACATCCTAAATGACATCCATGTGAACCATAAGGTATGACCTTGATGGTAGCACCCATTGGATGAAATCCATAAGTGCAAATGAATCTTAAGTGTTAAGACACATGGATAACATTTTGAGAAGGATGATGCTTGTTGATTGCAACTTAATGACTAAGACATTTGGCATATGGATACTAAAACCACATTCCTATGAGGAATAAAACAAGGATGTGTATGTGACACAACCTATAAGGTTTATGAATCCACTAATGCAAATGAAGTCTATAATTTAAAATGGACTAATCAATATGATTGATTGAGTACAAGCAACTCAGAATTGGATCTTTACTTTGATGATATAGTCAAAGGGTTTGACTGATATGTCAAAGATAAAGAAGGGATTTGTGATTTAGTGGGAGCGTGTTCACATTCCACATGTTGATGTGAAATGAAGTGTTCTAGAATGGAAATACAAAAGTGGAAATTATCTTTAAGGAAGATAGAAATGTTTTCATATGTGATAGGAATAGAGATCTATAGAGATACTTCTCAAAAACCTCTTGACCTGAAAAGAGAAAGCATACATTGGCAATCTTTACTGAAGGGTTCAATATGCACATATTCAGTGGGAGAAAACTTGTCCATGTTACATGGAGTTAGTATCCCAAGGCCAAGTGTTTAATTCTTATGAAGAATGAGAACACTAAGAATAGATATGGATCTATCATGTATGTAATCATCCCATTATCTTGCATGTATCGACATGGCAAGAACAAAATGCATTCATCATCTTGTATGTAGGACATGGCAATATGATGTGCTCATCCCGATAACTCGTATGTGGGACATGATGAGTGGATATCTGTCTGCTTCCAATAAGGGTTACTGGAATACCATGAGAACTTGATAAGTACTTGAGAAGTACTAGTTTTATGGAGATAAGGAAGAGTTCGATGTAAAGAGTTACATTGATGTGAACTTCCGAAAGGATAGAAAATTAATCACAAAATATATATAGGATATATAAAAGTGAAAGTTTGTTGATAATTGGAAGTGTTCCAGTAAAACCATTTAAAAAAAATGCCGAGTATTTATGCGTTAGAGAACAGCAGTGGATACTATATGGATCTGGAAGTTCATGAGATGAACTTATAGATATTCCACTCATTGATGACAAGTATGGAATCCTTGATCATGCAATGTGGCTAAAGGTTAGCAAAGGAATACTTGATCGCATATTACGACAACTCCATCTCATACGTATGACGTAAAGTGAAGAGATGTGAGACATGCAATTTAAACTGACTTTGGCAAGGTGTTTCCATTACTCACTATGTTCACACTAGAGCACAATAACATGTGGGACATGTTTGAAGATCACTATGAATATGATTCAAGGGTGATTGGCTCGCAGTGCAAGTGGGAGTCTGTTGGTATGTATGCCCTGAGAGCCAATCATGGGATGATTGGTGGGATACATTAAGATTGATTTGATAAACATCAAAGGCAAGCTTCCAATTCTTTCTGGTTCAGTCATATGAGATAGTGATTGAAAAAAATGAATGTCTAGAAAATGACAGTACTCAATGATGTATGCTTTCAGGTTGAGGACCTGAATGATCAGATCATACAGATGCTAAGAGTTTGTACATTCTTGTTATGTCCCTAGTCGGATGTCATTGTGGAAGGTAGATAGACAACAATGACACACAATACTAGATTGTGGTGTTGGTTGATGACAGAATCTCATTAGTCATGATATAGAGATATCAAACCAAACACATAGGTACTTGTTAGAGAACAAGTGTACCAGACAGACCCACCGTGAGTTTGACACATGGAACCATGACATGGTAGTCACAATCAGTACTCATTGTGATGGTGGTGAGTGTGATTCTTTGACTTGAAATCACTACACTCAACACATGTAGTTGGGCACACTTTGACATCATCAAACGCAGTACTGAAACATGGGTTGTTATAAAGGTGATGATTGGGTGGATTTGACACATGGGGCTTTTGAGGGTGAGTGATAGATATGGGATTTGTCCCTCCTGAGGGAGTTTGATATCCATGGCAACTTGATGAGAAAGGCGTGCACGCATGTGAATTAGTATATGATATTGATGTCATACATATCTCTTCCAATCTACTCTGAGATCAAGAAAGTGAATGAACGTTGACAAGATGACTGTTCCATGCCTCGAGTTCATTCGGGATATCAGTGACTAAGGAATTATACATTCACTGTAACACCATTCACAGATTGTAGGATTGAAAGTTGTTCTCCAACTTTCTATTTCACTTGGGAAGCACTGATGTGTGACTAGGCACCGCTCTTTGCTTGTGAAGTCATAAGTGTTATGGAATTTCACTGCCAACGTGAAATGGACCTGTAGGGTCACACACATAGGATTTAACCTAGAAGAGGAGTTTTGTCCACAAACAATGTTTAGATTGATTACTAAAGGAGTTTAGTAGTTCAATTAAACACTCAATTAATTGATAGCTCAATGTCATAATGTTCAAGGTGTTGGACACATTGATTAGAGTATCAGATTGATTGAAACTACAATTGACTGATTCTGCACAATCTGCACTCCCAACCGATCGGCTCATGTGATGAACTGATCGGCTCATCTTGGTGAACTGAACGGCTCAGGTGGTGAGTCGATCGACTCATGGACAGGGTGAAACGATTGCTTCAAGTGTTGAAACAATTGGTTCAACTAGTGAAACCGAGCAAGTTGGGAAAGTAGGATTGGTGAGAAATTTCTTTTCGTTTCACTTACTTAATTTGATTGGAACAGGGATTGGTATTTGATACCAATTAGAAACAAAAGAAGGAAAGTCAATCGGGAACTGATCAGGACAACGAACCGACCAGTTCAGAAATGAACCGACCATTTCATGGGTCCCAACCGATCGGTTGAGGTGTCAACCGACCGGCTCAGGTCCCCAACCAACCGTTTCAAAAATGAAACGATCAGTTTAGGTTGTGAGTTGGTTTTTTTGTGTGGAAAATCTCGAACCCTTCTACTCCTGCTTTAGTCCCGCATTGCCCGGGATAGAGAAACCTGTCCCATGACCCTCCTATATATATAGGGGTATTGGGGGCTTCTATAAGAACAATTCAGTGCAGCCAGTTGCTCTGTAAAGTTGTCGTTCTTTCTGGTTTTGGTAACCGAGAGAGCCCGAGCAAGTGCTACCTGATAAGGTAGGAACAACAAGGGAAAGACAACTGCATAAAGTGACTAGTGGAAGGAGAGTGTGTTAGTGAGTAGTACGCTGACAGGAGGGTGCGACTCCTTCCAATTCCTTGTAGGACAAGGAGATTGGAGTCCAGGTGGTCCGTGTGGACTACTTTATAGGCGGGAGATTTCGACCACTCGGAGGACAGCTGCCAATCCCAATAGTCCCGGTGAGACTAGGAGTCGTCAGTCACGACGCGACCAGGAGTTGCACATACACCATCCAAGACCGGAGGTGAAGAACATGCAAGCCGCGAGGTACTGTCGCCGAACAAGCCTCGAGACAAGGTATGATTCCACAAACCATCCTTTCCTATTATATAGACGTTGACGCGTTTGCTTGTTCTGGGTTTGGGAGGAGATTTTTTTTTTGTTTCCGCTGCCTTCTCTACCTCCCATAAAACCCAATAGAACCACCATCAAGTTCCACTCTATAAGGAGAACCATCTATTCTCAGGCCATCTAGAAGAACCATCAGTTCTCAAACCAACAAGGAGGACCATAAGTGTTCAAGCTACAAGGAAAAACCATAAGATGCATAGGCTACAAGGAGAACCATCAACTCTTAGGTCCTGAAGTGAGAAATCATCGATTTCCAACTGGAAAGGAAAAAGAAGAAAACATTTGATGGTGCAACAAAGCATCAAAATGTGCAACCACATCAAACAGATTAAGCAGAGTACTTGTGGAGCACAACATACATGCGTTAAAAAATTACAAATTGACCCTTATAAAAAGGGGAATTGCATAACGGTCCACAAGGAGCATAAATTTGCAAAACTTAAGCTTACTAAGTCTTATTTGTACCAAATTGAAATATGGCTTTATCAACCGATATTAAAACATAACTAATGTTTAATTAAGGGACTAAGAACTCAATTAAATCAATCAAGCATGTTTAATCATAAAACTAGGTTTGGGGTCTTACAACCATAAAACCTTAATAGGGATTTCGCCCCCGAAAACCTTTGTAAACAAGGAAGGCTACTTCCTAAGTATCTCATCCTCTAATTTCCATGTGGATTCCTCCACCCCACAGTGATGCAACCACACCTTCACTAAGACTATTCCCTTCTTCCTCAGCTTATGCACACACCTATCAAGGATAAAAACTAGACCTTCAACTTATGAAACATTCTCATTCAACTCCACTTATAATGGTTGAATCATCTACTATGTACTGGGGTGGCATTTCTTAAACATAGAAATATGGAAAATGTTGTGCAACCTATGCAACTCTGGTGGCAACTCCAGCTTGTAAGCCACTTTCAAACTTGTGCCATGATAATATAAGGTCCCATAAACCTAGGATCCAACTTACCCTTCTTATCAAACCTCAACACACCCTTCCATGGGGATACTTTCAAATACACATGGCCTTAAACTTAGAACTCAAATGGTCTACAATGGTTATCAATGTTTGTGTGGGCTCAAGTCTCCAAACCAAGATATAATCACGATTTAATCATGTGCGGAAGCATTCGATAATCAGCGGAAGACAAAAATCACGGGAAATTAAAACTTTTTGAGACAAGAGCTTGAAACCAAAAACCTTTTCCATAGAAAAAGGATTTAACTGTATACATCACTGACAAATTACTTCTTGAGTAATTATATACAACATGATACAAAATCTCTCAAGAATTCATACTCAAAACACTCCAAGACCTGAGAGTACAGAGGACACATAGGACTGACTCTATTTTACACCATAAAGCAGGCTGAATCTCCACCTGAGATTTACTGATCCTGGTGCTGCTGTTGCTGGGATTGGTCACCTGTGTTCTTGTTCCTCCGTCTTCGACGACCACCTAAAAAGTTGAAGTCTACGGGGTGAGACAATTATACATAATTTCCCCAGCGAGAGTTATAACTCTCCACTAGAAGCTTTATAAGCAAAGCAAGGAATAACTAAAGCAATAAAAGCCTTCAAGATATTCACTAGCAGTTTTGATGATAAGCAAGAGTTCAATCATTTATGACAATATGAGAACATCTACACTATTCATAGTAACATCAATCAAATAACTCGTAGTTAACTCTAACAGATATACTACGCTATTGATTAAGTTTTTCAAACATCATTATTATGCCCTGTGGAGATGAGGCATACCACTCATACCCCAACTGATCGCTAAGAAGTCACATCAGTATCATTCATAGGTCATTAAAAGAGCCGGATTCTCATGACCTCATCTTCCTCAGTCAGTTAGAGGATTGATTGTTAGACATCTGGCGGGATATCTTTTGTTATAGCTCTCCAGGGTAAACTGGACCTTCGCTATTTTAGAATTACAGTGGCGTTCTGTACTCTCTTCATCATCGGAAGATTTCTTGTTTATCTTTTATCGATGCGGTGTTTGTGTCTTTAAGGGAGAATAGTGATACATCTCACCTTTTGGACTATGTGGTGGGGTCTGATGGACTACAAGAATCTACATCAAATCCTCTCACCTTGGATCTCTTTTAGTGAAGGTATGACGGACTATAAAAATCTACATCAAATACCTACAATAGGATGTAAGGTTCTACACATCCATGTACCCCACATACTCAAGAGTATGTGATCCAGGAGTTCCCTGAGGAAAACATGTTTCACCATCATTTAGTCTCTGACAATGATGGATCTATGATTAGGGCTCTACATTTCACTTGATTAGTTAGGTACATTCAGTATTCTTAACATTATACATTGTTCTTCAAACAATAACATTAGCATCACAGCTATATATGAGAATACTAAAATGTAGCAGGCCTAACTCATTTCAATCATCAGTTATTTCATCACAAGTCATCTGTCAAGCATGACCTTGATAATATTTATGGCTGTTACATCCCATAAATCTCAATAGATGTCACATAACAGTGCATCAAGATAATTCACTTATTCATAAAGCTTTAGGCATGCTTTCAATGAATATAACATGGTAATCCATACCTGGATATGACCATCATCTCATAACAACCTGCATGGTTAATTCAACAGATAACAGTAAACAATTCAACAATTAGGGTTTACTATTCATCTTTCATGTCATCACCCTAAAATTAGGGTTTACTATTCACTCCATGGTGAATTGTACTCATTACATCATCATGTAAGAGAAACATCACCATTAAGGATCTTAAATAAGATTAAGATCCATTAGATATCATAACTAGGGTTTCCATGACCTCACATAGGTGGGTCATTCCCTAATCATGCATATTCATGTGCATTAGAAGTATCACACTTGAGTTTCCACCTTAAAAGGGTACTTTCTCTCTCTAGGATACTTTCTCTCTCCTCTCACTAGTAGTTGGTGGTAACACCACTCTAGATCAGGTTGAGTTAAGTCCCCATTGACTAACATAAGCCAAGACATCATCATCATATGATTAGGGTTTGATTAGAACAAGGTTTTACCCCTTTAGACCCCTCAAGGGTATTTTGGTAATTTGCCTCATGATCACCATCATGGGTTAACTCACTAATCACATAGTCCCTTAATGACCTAGGTTACCATTAGGGTTTAGATTGGATCATCATTGAACTAATTACACCATCAATTGGTTAAGTACAAACCATCATTAACATCTCCAAACGGTTTCAACCTTCAAACGGTTTCAACCACCAAATGGTCTTGAGACCGTTTGGCCCCAAACGGTCTTGAGACCGTTTGGAGGTGAAGACCGTTTGGAAGGGTTGACTTTCCAAACCGTTTGGAGCTCAATCGATTTGAAACCGTTTGATCAATTCAGCTTGAGATCGATTGGACCAAACGATCCTAAGGTCGTTTGAGCCCAAACGGTCTTGAGACCGTTTGGCCCCAAATGGTCTTGAGACCGTTTGGATCCAAACAGTCTCAAAGACCGTTTGGACCTCCAAAGTGGTTCAAAGGTTACCAATGTTCATGAAAGTGTAGGTTGAAGCCCTCAATTGGTCAAAGCTATGCTAACCACTTAAAAATTGAGTCAATTAGGGTTAGCCTTAGTCACTTGGTCATCAAATTGACCCTCAATTGTAAGCCAATTAGGGTTCAATCATTCTCAATTAGGGTTTCAAATCGGATGGTCATCAATGTTCAACAAGATGAATCAATTCAAGGTTGAACCTATCAATTGACCTCCAATTGGGCCCAAACTTGGCCCAAACGGTCTTGAGGTCGTTTGGACATCATCCAAACGGTCTTGAGACCGTTTGCCCAAAGTTTGACCAAAATCCAAGTCGTTTTGACTAGGGTTGAAACCCAATTAGGTCAAAATCAGCAATGTTTATCAATTCATCAATTTCTTGCAATTGGACCTTCAAATCAATCGATTAACTCAACCCTAGACCTTCAAACGGTCTTGGGTTGTGCCCAAACGGTCTTGGGACCGTTTGGAGGAACCCCCAAATGGTCTTGAGACCGTTTGGGTCCTTCAACCCAAAACTCAACAAGATCTATGTTTCAAATCAGCACTTTTGACCCGATTAGGGTTTCCATGTTGAAGTGCCTTCAACTCTCAATTGGTTAAGAATTAGACTTTGATTCTTTGCAGGAATGAAATTCAATATTTTATCAACTGACCCTCAAACGGTCGTCCCTTGTTCAACCCTATCAAACGGTCTTGAGACCGTTTCAATCCAAACGGTCTTGCAAGACCGTTTGAGGGCAAACAATTTGAAACCGTTTGACCCCAAACGGTTTGCAACCGTTTGGACCAAAAGGGTCCAAGGTCGTTTGATAAAGTAACATAGGGAATCACGCCCCTCATCTTCAACCTCTAGCAAGGTCGGTTCCCCCACTGTTTTTCTTGCAAACGTGCAAGGAAGAAGGGAGGTAGAAGAAGAATTTACCAAGTAAATTTGCAAGAATTAAGCATACATATAAAGCAAGAGTTTAGAGTTATAAAACCCGCCTAAAGGTTGATCCTAGAGATCCAAGCCTTCAAGCTCCAAGGTTTAATGGCGTCCTTGAGCTTCCACAACTTGGTCAGAGGTGAATTCTCCAAGGAAACGTAGATTTGATCGGCTAGAACAAGAAGACTAAGTAAGCTATCCACAAAACCAACCTAAAAGGGTGAATTCCTCCATGAATTCGAGCTAGAAGGTGGTGTTCTCTTACCTAGAACAGGTTGGTCGTCCCCCTGAGCTCTAGAGCTATCCTTGACCGTTTGAGCAAGAGAAGAAGAGTAGTGAAGGAAAGAAAGATCGTTCACTTAATTGTAATGAAAAGGGCTTATATACTTTAGCCCTTTTTACACCACAAGGACCTCACAAGATTGGAAATCACATCTAGGTCCCTCCTTGCTCAAGGGTACGTCCAAACCCATATAACCTTATGCAAATCTCATGAAATCTCAAGATCTAAGGGTAAAGAAATCCAACCTTCAACTAGGGTACATACATGAAAAGTTTCCATACCCATTTTAGGTGATTTCTATCACAAAGATCATTTTTCTCATCTGATTATTAAATGATGTATTCCTTTTCATCATTTCTACTCTAAATGATGACAAGAGTCATAAAAGATGTTCTAGATGGTGAAAATTACAAGTTGGACCCCTCAATTTGGGTAAATTGCACTTTACTCCAAATTAGGGTTTTCAAGCCTGGGAATTGCTTCCACAGCTGCACCTTGGTGCTCAAGCTTGGGAAATCCCTCAAACTTCGTCATGAACATCATCATGATGTCTCAACATCAAAGGAACATCTTAACTTGTGAGTTTTGCAAGTTAACCCCTTAAACTGGGTAATTTGCACAAAGGTCCCTCCATACAACACAATGCTACAACTTTATACAAAAAGTAGCAAAATTGAAAATTATATGTTCCTGAGGAACTTAATTACATGCCAGGGAGTATTCACAAGTATATAATTACATTTTAAGGCAAAACTTCCAGGGTTAGGTTATAACCCAGGTCAGGGATGTTACAAATTCTTCACCCCTTCAAAAGGATTTCGTCCCCGAAATCGATAAAGCGTATTATAGGAAAAGAGTAGGATATTTCCTCCTCATCTCATCCTCTAGTTCCTAAGTGGCTTCTTCAACACCACGATGGTTCCAGAGAACTTTCACAAGGCTTATATCCTTCTTCTTTAACTTTTTAGTCCTGTTATCGAGGATTGACACTAGTCCCTCCTCATATGTTATATCTTCATTCAGTTCTACTTCCATAGGTTGTAGGACTGACTCGGTGTCTGGGTGGCATTTCCTTAGCATGGAAATGTGGAAGATAGGGTGTAGCTTCTGCAACTCCTGAGGTAGCTCTAGTCTATAGGCCACCTTTCCAATTCTTTCAACAATTGGATAAGGTCCCATAAATCTAGGAGCTAACTTTCCTTTCTTTCTAAAACGAAGGACTCCTTTCCAAGGTGAGACCTTGAGATACACTCTGTCTCCAACCTGGAACTCTAAGGGTCTATGACGTTTATCAGCATACGATTTCTGCCTATCTTGTGCAGTCTTAAGCTGTTGTTGTATTACTTTAATCTTCTCTGTAGTTTGCTGCACAAGATCAGGGCCTAACAACTGGTGCTCACCAGTCTCATACCAACACAAGGGTGATCTACAATGTCTACCATATAAGGCTTCATATGGTGCCATATCAATGCTATGCTGATAGCTATTGTTATAGGCAAACTCTATCAAGCTTAGATGTAGATCCCAACTTCCGGTAAACTGGAGAACACATGCTCTCAACAGATCTTCTAAGGTCTGTATAGTCCTTTCTGACTGTCCATCAGTCTGGGGATGAAAGGCTGTACTAAACCTTAACTTGGTGCCTAGAGCTCTGTGTAACTGTTCCCAAAAACGACTTGTAAATTGGGGACCTCTGTCAGAAACTATAGTGACAGGAACTCCGTGCAAACGCACTATCTCTTGAACATACAACTGGGATAACTTCTCAGCTGAATAGGTTGTTTTGACAGGTAAGAAATGCGCTGTCTTAGTCAACCTATCAACAACTACCCAAATGGAATCATGTCCTTTGCTTGTCCAGGATAGGCTAACAACAAAGTCCATGGTCACATGGTCCCACTTCCACTGTGGTATGGGTAAAGGTTGCATTGTTCCTGCAGGTTTCTGGTGTTCAGCTTTGACCTGCTGACACATAGGACACCTCAGAACAAACTCAGCTACATCCTTCTTCATCCCAGGCCACCAATACATATCTTTCAAGTTTTGATACATCTTGGTGCTCCCTGGATGCATAGCATACATCGAAGAATGAGCTTCCTCCAGAACTAACTGCCTTAGGTTATCCACATCTGGCACTATCATCCTTCCATGATAGCATGCCACTTGGTCATCTGATTCATGAAAACCTTCTCGCTTCTCATCACCAAACTCAGATCTAATCTGCTGAACTGTAGCATCTACTTGTTGTGCCTCCTTTATCTGTTCCCTTAAGGTAGGTTTAATATGCATCTCAGCTAACAGACCAGCTAACAATGATGCCTTCAACTGCACATTGTCTTGCCTCAAAGAGATAAGCATATCTCTCCTAGAGCATACTAAAGAACTTAGTTGTGCTCTATCCATGGTTGATGTTGTTGATTTCCTACTCAAGGCATCTGCAACCACATTGGCCTTTCCCGTATGGTAATCAATTGTACAATCGTAGTCCTTGATTAACTCCATCCAGCGACGTTGCCTCATGTTAAGTTCATGCTAAGAGAAGATATACTTAAGGTTCTTGTGGTCTGTGAAAATCTGGAAGGTTTCTCCGTAGAGATAATGTCTCCAGATCTTCAAGGCATGGACCACAACAGCTAACTCTAGATCGTGTGTCAGATAATTCTCCTCGTGTTTCTTAAGCTGCCGGGAAGCGAAAGAAATCACTTGTTTATCCTGCATAACACACATCCAAGTCCATTCTTGGAGGCATCACAGAAGATTATATATTCCTTTCCTTGCTCAGGTAGCACAAGCATAGGTGCACTTGTCAACCTCTCCTTCAACAGCTAAAAAGACTGTTGACACTTATCACTCCAAGCAAAAGGATCATCCTTCCGGGTTAACTTGGTCAAAGGTAAGGCTATAGAACTGAAATTCTTAATAAACCTTCGATAATAGCCAGCTAACCCCAAGAAACTTCTAATCTCAGTCGGTGTCTTCGGTTGTTCCCACTGCAGAACTGATTCTACCTTTGTAGGGTCAACACGAATTCCCGAGGCAGATACCACATGTCCAAGGAAAGACACTTCAGATAACCAAAACTTGCACTTGCTAAACTTAGCATACAACTTATGTTCTCTTAGCAAAGTCAGAGTTTGGCGAAGATGCTGCTCATGCTGCTGAGCATCCTTGCTATAAATCAGTATGTCATCTATGAAGACGACAACACACTGATCGAGAAAGGGTCGAAAAACTCTATTCATGAGTTCCATGAATGCAGCCGGTGCATTGGTTAGTCCAAACGACATAACCATGAACTCATAGTGACCATATCTTGTCCTAAAGGCAGACTTGGATATGTCACTGTCCTTAATGCGGAGTTGATGATATCCAGACCTTAGGTCTATCTTTGAGAAGACTGTTGCACCACGCAACTGGTCGAAAAGATCATCAATCCTCGGCAAAGGATACTTATTATTTATTGTTACTTTATTGAGTTGTCTATAGTCAATGCACAACCGCATTGATCCATCTTTCTTTTTAACAAACAAAACCGGAGCACCCCAAGGTGAGGTACTCGGTCGGATGAAACCCTTCTCAAGTAACTCTTGAAGCTATTTCTTGAGTTCTGCCATTTCGGCAGGTGCCATCCTATAAGGAGTCTGGGCTATGGGTTTCGTATCTGGGACCAAATTGATCTCAAAATCAATCTCCTGAGGTGGTGGTATACCAGGGAAGTTCTTCAGGAAACACATCCTCGAATTCCCTGACTATAGGAACTTCAGCAAGGTTGGGACTCTCCTTGGTAACATCTACCACATGGGCTAAGAATGCGTAGCATCCTTGCCTCATCAACTTATCAGCAACCATAGTTGATACAAGACAGGTGGGCAGAATCTTTCTTTCACCTTGAAAGATCCATGTGTTGCTTTCATCAACAAACACTGCCAACTTGGACTCACAATCCAAGACAACTCGATACCTTTCCAAGGTATCCATTCCTAGAATTATATCAAATCCTTGCATATCAAGTGGTATGAGATCCACTTGAATGCGATGTTTAGAAAAGAAGAGTGCGCAGGGGGAGCATACTTCTTGCAGAACAGCAGACCCACTCAACGGAGTCTCCAACAACAACCTATCTCTGCCCTATGACTAGTTGTCATTATGCAGTTACGAATCACTCTTCGAGTGATGAAAGAGTGCGTAGCACCTGGGTCAATCAGAACAGATACTACACAGGATTTAGACATATCAGAATATAAAAGTTCCATCTGACCTATCACCACTTGTGGATCAACCACTGCCTCTGGTGGGTTCATAGCATAGAACCTCGCTGTAGCCTGTTATTGAGGTGGTGCTGATGATCCAGCTTGAGACGCTTGTCCGCGTCCTCGACCTATTCCTTGAGATTGCCCTCTCTGTGATCCCTGTTGTCCTTGTCTCGGAGGCTGTGCCACACTGACAGGCCTAGATCGACATTCCTTCATCAAATGTCCCACCTTACCACAGTTGTAGCAGCTTCTCTCTTGTGGTCTTGATGGTCCAGTAGCAGACATTGATGTAGAACTCTGTGTCTCCCGAGGTGGTTGTCCTCTCCCTCTACCTTTACTTGGAGACCACTGAGTCTGAGAACTAGATCTAGATGGTGGAGGGTTAGGTGCAGAGGATCTAGACTTATTAAAGTCCATAGATGAAGAACCCTGGAACTGTGGATACCTCTTCTGTGTTTGCCTCTTCTCAACCACATATCTCTCTATCCTTCGGACTGACTCAACGAAGGTAGAGAATCTCTCTCGATTTTCTAAGGCAGACACTGGGGTCGACATGTCAGCATTCAAACCCCTCTCGAATCTCCTGATTCTCTCTTCCTCTGTGGCAGCCATGTGCAGACAAAACCGCAACAGCTCCATGAACTTAGCTTCATACTCTCTAATGTTCATCATACCCTGTCTCAGTCTCTCAAACTGAGAGATCTTCTCATCTAGGAAGGTCTTTGGAAAATATCTCTGAACAAATTCCCGCCGAAAGTCTTCCCACGAGATCTCTATTCCAGGTCTCTTCTGCTCTTCCATTGTCCACCAATGACCAGCACTTCCTTTGAAAAAATAGACAGCATGTCTAACCTTCTCAGCTTCAGGGATATTGAGTATCCTGAAAGCCTTCTCCAGCTTTGTCAACCACAGATCAGCATCTGCGGGGTCAGCAGTCCCAAGGTACTCGGTAGCTCCGACACGACGTAGTCGCTCGAACGTCTTCCCGACACCTTGACCTTCTGGTTGGGCAGGTGCCCTAGGTACAGGCATAGGCATCCTGTCGGTTATGTGTGTCATGGCAGTCATGAACTGCCCAAACATTGTCTGGACTGCTGGATTACCCATGTCGGCTGGTTCGAACTGGGATGGCTCTCTAGGTTGTTCTGGTACAGGCTGTTCCCTCTCTGGTACTCCTGCACCGCCTTGAGGTGCACTAGCACTACTTTCTACCACGTTCTCATCATGTGGCTCTGACATTCTTAAGTATCTTCTTCTCCTGAGGAGTAGAAGATTCTATTAGATAAGGAAGGAATACTAAAGATAGACTCGACTTCCTAAGTCCTATGCCTCTGTAGACTCGGCGAACCTAGAGCTCTGATACCACTTAATTGTGGGCTCAAGTCTCCAAACCATGATATAATCACGATTTAATCATGTGCGGAAGCATTCGATAATCAGCGGAAGACAAAAATCACGGGAAATTAAAACTTTTCGAGACAAGAGCTTGAAACCACAAACCTTTTCCATAGAAAAAGGATTTAACTGTATACATCAATGACAAATTACTTCTTGAGTAATTATATACAACATGATACAAAATCTCTCAAGAATTCATACTTAAAACACTCTAAGACCTGAGAGTACAGAGGACACATAGGACTGACTCTATTTTACACCATAAAGCAGGCTGAATCTCCACCTGAGATTTACTGCTCCTGGTGCTGCTGTTGCTGGGATTGGTCACCTGTGTTCTTGTTCGTCCGTCTTCGACGACCACCTAAAAAGTTGAAGTCTACGGGGTGAGACAATTATACATTATTTCCCCAGAGAGAGTTATAACTCTCCACTAGAAGCTTTATAAGCAAAGCAAGGAATAACTAAAGCAATAAAAGCCTTCAAGATATTCACTAGCAGTTTTGATGATAAGCAAGAGTTCAATCATTTATGACAATATGAGAACATCTACACTATTCAGAGTAACATCAATCAAATAACTCGTAGTTAACTCTAACAGATATACTACGCTATTGATTAAGTTTTTCAAACATTATTATTATGCCCTGTGGAGATGAGGCATACCACTCATACCCCAACGGATCGCTAAGAAGTCACATCAGTATCATACATAGGTCATTAAAAGAGCCGGATTCTCATGACCTCATCTTCCTCAGTCAGTTAGAGGATTGATTGTTAGACATCTGGCGGGATATCTTTTGTTATAGCTCTCCAGGGTAAACTGGACCTTCGCTATTTTAGAGTTACAGTGGCGTTCTGTACTCTCTTCGTCATCGGAAGATTTCTTGTTTATCTTTTATCGATGCGGTGTTTGTGTCTTTAAGGGAGAATAGTGATACATCTCACCTTTTGGACTATGTGGTGGGGTCTGATGGACTACTAGAATCTACATCAAATCCTCTCACCTTGGATCTCTTTTAGTGAAGGTATGACTGACTATAAAAATCTACATCAAATACCTACACTAGGATGTAAGGTTCTACACATCCATGTACCCCACATACTCAAGAGTATGTGATCCAGGAGTTCCCTGAGGAAAACCTGTTTCACCATCATTTAGTCTCTGACAATGATGGATCTATGATCAGGGCTCTACATTTCACTTGATTAGTTAGGTACATTCAGTATTCTTAACATTATACATTGTTCTGCAAACAATAACATTAGCATCACAACTATATATGAGAATACTAAAATGTAGCAGGCCTAACTCATTTCAATCATCAGTTATTTCATCACAAGTCATCTGTCAAGCATGACCTTGATAATATTTATGGCTCTTACAGCCCATAAATCTCAATAGATGTCACATAACAGTGCATCAAGATAATTCACTTATTCATAAAGCTTTAGGCATGTTTTCAATGAATATAACATGGTAATCCATACCTGGATATGACCATCATCTCATAACAACCTGCATGGTTAATTCAACAGATAACAGTAAACAATTCAACAATTAGGGTTTACTATTCATCTTTCATGTCATCACCCTAAAATTAGGGTTTACTATTCACTCCATGGTGAATTGTACTCATTACATCATCATGTAAGAGAAACATCACCATTAAGGCTCTTAAATAAGATTAAGATCCATTAGATATCATAACTAGGGTTTCCATGACCTCACATAGGTGGGTCATTCCCTAATCATGCATATTCATGTGCATTAGAAGTATCACACTTGAGTTTCCACCTTAAAAGGGTACTTTCTCTCTCTAGGATACTTTCTCTCTCCTCTCACTAGTAGTTGGTGGTAACACCACTCTAGATCAGGTTGAGTTAAGTCCCCATTGACTAACATAAGCCAAGACATCATCATCATATGATTAGGGTTTGATTAGAACAAGGTTTTACCCCTTTAGACCCCTCAAGGGTATTTTGGTAATTTGCCTCATGATCACCATCATGGGTTAACTCACTAATCACATAGTCCCTTAATGACCTAGGTTACCATTAGGGTTTATATTGGATCATCATTGAACTAATTATACCATCAATTGGTTAAGTACAAACCATCATTAACATCTCCAAACGGTTTCAACCTTCAAACGGTTTCAACCACCAAATGGTCTTGAGACCGTTTGGCCCCAAACGGTCTTGAGAACATTTGGATCCAAACGGTCTTGAGACCGTTTGGAGGTGAAGACCGTTTGGAAGGGTTGACTTTCCAAACCGTTTGGAGCTCAATCGGTTTGAAACCGTTTGATCAATTCAGCTTGAGATCGATTGGACCAAACGATCCTAAGGTCGTTTGAGCCCAAACGGTCTTGAGACCGTTTGGCCCCAAACGGTCTTGAGACCGTTTGGCCCCAAACAGTCTCAAAGACCGTTTGGATCCAAACGGTCTTGAGACCGTTTGGTCCAAATTGGCTCAAACCGTTTGGACCTCCAAAGTGGTTCAAAGGTTACCAATGTTCATGAAAGTGTAGGTTGAAGCCCTCAATTGGTCAAAGCTATGCTAACCACTTAAAAATTGAGTCAATTAGGGTTAGCCTTAGTCACTTGGTCATCAAATTGACCCTCAATTGTAAGCCAATTAGGGTTCAATCATTCTCAATTAGGGTTTCAAATCGGGTGGTCATCAATGTTCAACAAGATGAATCAATTCAAGGTTGAACCTATCAATTGACCTCCAATTGGGCCCAAACTTGGCCCAAACGGTCTTGAGGTCGTTTGGACATCATCCAAACGGTCTTGAGACCGTTTGCCCAAAGTTTGACCAAAATCCAAGTCGTTTTGACTAGGGTTGAAACCCAATTAGGTCAAAATCAGCAATGTTTATCAATTCATCAATTTCTTGCAATTGGACCTTCAAATCAATAGATTAACTCAACCCTAGACCTTCAAACGGTCTTGGGTTGTGCCCAAACGGTCTTGGGACCATTTGGAGGAACCCCCAAACGGTCTTGGGACCGTTTGGAGGAACCCCCAAACGGTCTTGGGACCGTTTGGAGGAACCCCCAAACGGTCTTGAGACCGTTTGGGTCCTTCAACCCAAAACTCAACAAGATCTATGTTTCAAATCAGCACTTTTGACTCGATTAGGGTTTCCATGTTGAAGTGCCTTCAACTCTCAATTGGTTAAGAATTAGATTTTGATTCTTTGCAGGAATGAAATTCAATATTTTATCAACTGACCCTCAAACGGTCGTCCCTTGTTCAACCCTATCAAATGGTCTTGAGACCGTTTCAATCCAAACGGTCTTGCAAGACCGTTTGAGGGCAAACGGTTTGAAACCGTTTGACCCCAAACGGTTTGCAACCGTTTGGACCAAAAGGGTCCAAGGTCGTTTGATAAAGTAACATAGGGAATCACGCCCCTCATCTTCAACCTCTAGCAAGGTCGGTTCCCCCACTGTTTTGCTTGCAAACGTGCAAGGAAGAAGGGAGGTAGAAGAAGAATTTACCAAGTAAATTTGCAAGAATTAAGCATACATATAAAGCAAGAGTTTAGAGTTATAAAACCCGCCTAAAGGTTGATCCTAGAGCTCCAAGCCTTCAAGCTCCAAGCTTTAATGGCGTCCTTGAGCTTCCACAACTTGTTCAGAGGTGAATTCTCCAAGGAAACGTAGATTTGATCGGCTAGAACAAGAAGACAAAGTAAGCTATCCACAAAACCAACCTAAAAGGGTGAATTCCTCCATGAATTTGAGCTAGAAGGTGGTGTTCTCTTACCTAGAACAGGTTGGTCGTCCCCCTGAGCTCCAGAGCTATCCTTGGCCGTTTGAGCAAGAGAAGAAGAGTAGTGAAGGAAAGAAAGATCGTTCACTTAATTGCAATGAAAAGGGCTTATATACTTTAGCCCTTTTTACACCACAAGGACCTCACAAGATTGGAAATCACATCTAGGTCCCTCCTTTCTCAAGGGTACGTCCAAACCCATCTAACCTTATGCAAATCTCATGAAATCTCAAGATCTAAGGGTAAAGAAATCCAACCTTCAACTAGGGTACATACATGAAAAGTTTCCATACCCATTTTAGGTGATTTCTATCACAAAGATCATTTTTCTCATCTGATTATTAAATGATGTATTCCTTTTCATCATTTATACTCTAAATGATGACAAGAGTCATAAAAGATGTTCTAGATCGTGAAAATTACAAGTTGGACCCCTCAATTTGGGTAAATTGCACTTTACTCCAAATTAGGGTTTTCAAGCCTGGGAATTACTTCCACAACTGCACCTTGGTGCTCAAGCTTGGGAAATCCCTCAAACTTCGTCATGAACATCATCATGATGTCTCAACATCAAAGGAACATCTTAACTTGTGAGTTTTTCAAGTTAACCCCTTAAACTGGGTAATTTGCACAAAGGTCCCTGCATACAACACAATGCTACAACTTTATACAAAAAGGAGCAAAATTGAAAATTATATGTTCCTGAGGAACTTAATTACATGCTAGGGAGTATTAACAAGTATATAATTACATTTTTAGGCAAAACTTCCAGGGTTAGGTTATAACCCAGGTCAGGGATGTTACAGTTTGATTTTACTATCTTGATCTACCTTTAGTTGTTGTTGGATCACCTTGATCTTCTCTATAGTATGCTAAACTAACTCAGGACCCAAAAGTTGATACTCACCTACTTCATACCAACAAAGAGGTGATCTGCATCACCTACCATACAAAGCCTCATATGGTGCCATGTCTATACTCCTATAGAAGCTGCAGCTATAGTCAAATTGGATCAAACTCAGGTCTATAACCCAACTACCCAAAAACTAAAGAACACATGCTCTCAAAAGATCCTCTAGAATCAATATGGTTCTCTCTGGCTGACCATCTATCTGTGGGAGAAAGGTTGTACTAAACCTCTACTATGTCCCAAATGTTGAATGTAGACACTCTTAAAACCCACTCATGAACTGAGGACCTCTATCAGACTCTATGGTAAGTGGTATGCCATGCATATGAACTATCTGGTCAAAGTAGATATGTGTCAGCTTCTATGATGTATAGGCTATCTTGACTGGTAGAAAGTGAGATGACTTTTGTCAACCGATAAATAATCACCCTAATGGAATCATGACCTTTGGATATTCTTGGAAGGCCAACCACAAAGTCCATGGTTATGTGATCCCATTTCCACTATGGGATTGGAAAATGTTGTAACATTCCTAGGCTTCTAATGCTTTGCGTTAACATGTTGGCAAACTGGACACTTGACCACAAACTCTGCCACATCACACTTCAAACTTGGCCACCAATACAAATCCTTCAGAATATGATACATCTTTGTACTTCTAGGATGCATCATGTACATCGATGAATGAGCATCCTCAAGTACCATCCCCTTGAACCGCCAATAATAGGAACTATTGTTTTGTTGTGGAAACACATTGTCCCATCATCTAACTCATGAAAGCCATCATGCTTCCCACTATCAAACTCTAATTTTTTGTTCTGTATCATAATATTACCCTTCTATGCATTCATGATTTGTTGTACCAATGTTGGGTTTGCCTATAATTGTGCCAACAACTTTCTAACAAGGGGACCTCCAAGTGTACATTCATCTCCCAAAGTGACACTAACATGTCTCGCCCGTGACATGCCATGGAGCATAACTGCACTTTATCTATAGATGATGATGAAGATGACTTTTGACTCAATGCATCAACCACTACATTCACCTTTCTAGGTTGATAGTCTATGGTACAATCATAGTACAATCATAGTACTTGATTAGGTTCATCCATCTTCTCTACCTCATGTTCAACTCCTACTTTGAGAAGATATACTCAAGATTTTTATTTTCTACAAAGATTTTCACTTTTCCCCATATAGATAGTGCCTCCAAATCTTCAAGGCAAGAACTACAATGGCTAAATCCAGATCATGAGTTGGATAGTTCTCCTTGTGTTTCTTAAGTTGTCGAGAAGCAAAAGAAATAATGTTCTTGTCCTACATCAACACACATCCCAATCCATTCTTTGAAGCATCAAAGAAAATGATGTAGCCTTTCCCAGGCTCTAGCAACACCAAAATTGGACCACACATCAATTTCTCCTTCAAAAACTGAAAAGAATGCTGACACTTGTCATCCCCAAACAAAAGGAACACCCTTCCTAGTCATCATGGTCAAAGATAAGGCTACAACATTGAAATTCTTAATGAACCTCCTTTAGTAACCAGCTAGACCTAGGAAGCTTCAAACCTCAGTCGGTGTCTTGGGATGCTCCCACCCCAACACATACTCAACCTTCTTAGGGTATACATAAATAACCTTTATAAATATGACATGACCAATAAAAGACAGCTCGGTCAGCCAAATCTTGCACTTACTGAACTTAGCATACAACTGATGTTGCCTCAGAAACTCTAACACTTGACAAAGATGTTGATCAATCTGATGACTATCCTTGGAGTATATCAAGAAGTCATCAATGAACACCACAAAAAATGGATCAAGATATAGTTTAAAAACTTTGTTCATCAAACCCATAAATGTTTTTGGTGCATTGGTTAGCCCATACAACATGACCATGAATTTATGACCATATCTAGTCCTAAAAGCAATATTAGGTATGTCATCTATCTTGATCCTCAACTATGATACTCGAATTTTAGATCTCCCTTGAAAAATACTATAGCACCTCTCTACTGGTCAAATAGATCATCTATCCTTGGCAACAAATATTTGTTCTTCACTGTGACCTTGTTCAATTGTCGGTAATCTATGCAAAGCCTTATATAGCCATCATTGTTGTTCACAAACAACACTGGAGCACCATAAGGGGAAGTGATTGATAAATGTGTATTTATCCTTTTTTTTACATATTTTTGATATTTATTTAGGGTTGTTTTGTTATTTTTTCTCTTAGTTTCATAATTAATTGTGTTATTTTAAAATTTTCTCTATAATTGGAGTTTTAATTATATTTTCTTGGGTTTTGTAGGAAAATTATACAATTTACAACAGTCCTGAAATTCATATATACCTGTCACCAAAAATGACATAACTCTTGCATTCAAACTCCATATCGAGTGTACAAGTATTCATTGGAAAGGAAATTTAATTTCCTAAAAGAAAATCCTATTATTTGGACCTATTTTATCCTTTTTATGGGAGATAAATATATTTGAAATCGTTTCTGCGAGAATCTTCATTAAAGAGAGTTACATGATCTAGATAATTAAAGACAATCATCTTTGAATTTGACCAAAAAATGATCTCCCTATCTTTTAACTCTCTTTTGAGGGAATCCTACCCCTCCCCCTCCTATAAAATGAGGGACTCTTCACATGTAAAAGTATTCCATTCTTCATTTGTTGGATCTTATTTTAGTTTGCATTTCTTCTAGTGTTGTTATGTCTGAGTAAATCTCTCTGGGGCATGGGAGTAGCCCCTTAGCTCGATTATATTAAACATAATCAGTTATATTCCTCCATCGAACAAATGTCTTCTCTCGATTTATGTGTGGTTATTTGGATGATCTAATATACTCTTATAGAGTGATATGACTATGGATCTCTGTAAGAATGAAACAACAGACCCTTAATTGCAATTATCATCTTTTTTATCTTTTTAATCTTATTCTTGTTATAATCCTTGGTGAAACGACCACCTGAGCCTTGGGTTTGAACGCCAGTTTGAATTCACATGATTTTTGATATGACCGTGGATAATGACATGTTGGACGGTTGGACCATGATCCGTGAATGCCGGGACCAACGGGTTCACGAGAAGTCTGACCCTTGTGAGTTTGTCCATAAGAACATGTAACCACAAGGTCCTAATTTGATCCTTGGAGTTTATATATTTTTAGTTGAATAGGAACATGGTTTTGGTGGTGATCTTCTGGACCCCAGATCTTTATTTCTTTATTAGTTAAACTTTATTACAACACTTTTGTTTTTGTTCTTCGTATTAACAACTCTCTCAAATCAGGATTTAATTCTTATACTTGCAATCAGATTTGGATTTAGACTTTTCTTTTCTTCCGTCCCTTGGATCAATACCTATCTATACTAAGTTGACTTGTTGTTCGCAACAAGTTGACAACCAGGTTAGAAGGTTAAACTCTAGGACTTTTCCTAGTGATTGTTGCGTGTACAACGACGCGCATTAGTGATCAATCATATAAAGCCCTTATCTAAGAAATCATGCAACTACTTCTTCAACTCCTTCACCTTAGTTGGTGTCATCTTATATGGTGCCAAAGATTTGGTTGTGTTCTAGGAACTAGATTGGTTTCAAAATCAATCTCTCTAGGGGGTGGAACACCAGGAAACTAATATGGAAAAACATCCTCAAACTCACACACCTTGGGTACATCTTGGATACTAGGACTCATCACCTTGGTATCCACCACATGATATAAGAAAGATTCACATCCTTGTCTCATGAAATTCTCTACTACCACACAGGACACATGATAGATAAGAAGAATCTTCCTATATCCTTGGAAAGTTTAAGAAACATTCCCATAAAAAATGTCACAAATTTGGAACTACAGTCCAAGACAACCTTATACTCCTACAAGGTATCCATACCTAGCTAGGATCACATAAAATCCATGCATATCAAGTGGCATAATATCCACTAGAATGTTGAGTCCTAAGAAGGAAAGAAAGCAAGCTAGACACGCCTCCCACAACACGGTAAAATCAACTAAAGGGGTCACTAACAAGAGCTATAAATTCTACTACAAACAAGCAAGTTACACCTATTTATCACCTCTATAGTGATAAATGAGTGCATCACACCCATGCCAACTAAAATAAATACAAAGGTAGAAGCAGATAAGTTATAATGAAAAAGTTCCATCTAACCTGTCACAATCTGTGGGTTGACCACTCCATCCCGCTGACTCATAGCATAGAATCTTGTCATTACATGTTGTTATACTCGACCTCTACTAACTGGTCCTAAAGACCCTACATGAGATGTCTGGCCACAACCTCTACCACCACCACCACTGATGTACTATTTCTATTGTGAGCCATGTTGTCTCCACCTCGACTGTTGTGTCACCTCCTCATTCTTCATGGGGCAAGACCATCTTACATGCCCAACTGACTGCACTTGAAGCTTGTCCTTGTATCATACTATGACCTAGATGACCCTATCACAAACAGTGAACGTGAACTATTCACCCTAACTAGAGGAAAACTATGACCTCTCCCTTTACTAGGGGACCACTACAACAATGATTGTACCCTTAGCTTAGAAACTACTAACCTATGCAGTGACGATTGATACCATACTAAAGACAACCTCAACTTCTTGAAGCTACTAGATGATTGCCCTTGGAACTGGGATGACCTCTTCCTTGCATTGGTTTCTTTCTTCTCTACTGCCATCCTTCTTATCCTTCTCACTAACTCCATAAAGGTGGAAAACTTCTCTCGATTATCCAAAGCAGATGTGGTCATTGCCAAATCAGTATTCAAAACCTTCTCAAACCTTATGATCCTCTCCTTCTCTGTAGTTTCCATGTGAGGATAAAACCTCTAACAACTACATAAAATTTACCTCACAGTCATTGATAAACAATGATCCCTAGAACAACCGTTCAAACAGAGTCATATTCTCCTCTAGATATGTCTTTGGGAAGTAACGTCTTACAAACTTCTGCCAAAACTCCTCCCAACCAAATGTCTCTTTGGGTCTCTTCTCCTCCTCAGGCCACGAATGGCCAACACTACCCTTCAGAAGGTAGATCGTGTGCTTAACCTTATCCTCCTCAAAGATGTTTAGAATCAAAATGCCTTCTCTAACTATGTCAACCACATATCTACATCTGTCAGGTCAGTTGTACCCTTGTATTCCATGGATCCTACTCGTTACAGCCTCTCAGAGGTCTTCCTTGGAACCTGAGATTCAACATTGGGAATAGATTCCCTTGGTTGAGGTGCATGCATCCTATCCTCCAAATGTGTAATTGTCACCATATGTTGTCCAAACATAGACTAAAAAGTTGGATCATCCATGGTTGAAGGATCAAATAGAGGCAGTACAGAATGTTCTGGCCCCATCTCAAGCACTCTTCCTCCATCTCCCGGCCTCTTACCTCTACCTCCTGGTGTTGCAAAACTACTCTATGCATGCTCTTCACGTTCTCTTGACATATATGCATAACCATATACCATAGTCAGATATGTTGGATCACATAAGAACAAACACAATTGCGTAACTCCTATGCCCATGTAAACTCATCAAACCCTAAGCTCTGATACCAACAAAATGTGGCAACCCGCCATGCTAAATGAGATTACTCAAAACCAAAATGTAGATCAAACACTAATCAATAATATTACCATAAGGGTACAAAATTAAAATTGGAATAAATTTATAAATATATTAGAGAACATTTACCTAGAGGTCCATCATCTAGCTTATAATTACAACCATACTAGGTATCTTTACATATGTTCCTAGGTCTCAACCACAACCTATTATACAAAATATATTGTCCCTATGTTTACAACATGTGAAACATAAGTATACTACCAAAATCTTGAGTTGATGTACATCATCTACAAAACTTCACCTGTTCAGACCTAAGCATACAAGGATGACTAGGACTCACTAAATAACCCAATAACCTTCTTCCTCTACAAATCTCCAAACTACTCCTCCTCGCTACCACTGGGTCTAATGGTGATGCTGATGATCACCTAAAGAAATGTGGTGACCCACAAGGTGATACCCATGTCCCAAAATGAGATATAACTTCATAAAACATTTATTTCTTACAAAAATATTATATACTATAAAGAATTAGAGCAGATAATACTATAGAGTTGAAATACTTTGACTTTCATAAAGATCAGTTATAGACAGAGTCATAAGTAAACCTGATTTCTCTTACTACATTATAAATCTTCTATCGATTAAAAGTAATAGAGAAAAGATCAAAATCCAGCATGAAATTGCCAAGTAACCTTAACAGATATACTACACGGATGAATTGCATATTTTATTAAGCCCTGGGCATTTTGAGGTATACCCATCAAACTACTAGCTGACTACTGCAGAGTCACAATCAGGCCCATACAAGATCTAGGTTGATCAGAATCCTATGATCTCTTACCCTCAGACATTTTGAGTAACAACCATAGTGGCACATCAGCTCAACTACTAAGACAACCTAGTCCTGCCTGGGTACACATGCCATGAAACTAGAAACTAGGCTATGAACCCCAAAAATGTGAGTTACGTCCACAATCACTCTCAACACATATCAACTCTAAGACACGACCTTGACCACTATCTAAAACTGTAGGATCTGGATGACAAAGATATACCCTCCCCGCACTGAGATATACTCAATAGTATATGACTCTGAATTCTTCTTGGGATTACTCATTTCACTATCCAACAAATTCTGAGATTGGAATTGTTTCAATCACATGACATTGCATGATTAGTATTTCACTTGATTAATTAATTCAATTGAGTGGGTTGACTGCATCAACAAAGTTACAAACAAGTTACTAATTTTTTCTCATAATTTAGTGATGCATGACGGTTATAGAAAATATAAAATATATAAAACATGCTCCTTTTTACTTCATCATGATGAAATTGTCCATTTTTATCCATAAAGAGGACTATTTATCCAATTTAGGGCATAAAACAACCCAAAAAGACATTTAGACCAAAACAACAATACTTCCTATAGGGACATAATTATCATCTAAAATTTTGTAAAAGCCCAACGAGTCATAAACAAACTTGTTACTTCCATGCCCAACATAAGTTTTCATCTATAGTAGGAATTCTGACATTTCCAATAGTATTATAAAATAGTAACTCTTAGCATAATGAATTTGTCCAATTCTTATTTCAGTATCAATAGTAGATAGAAGCACATAAAGCTATCACAAGTCAACCACCATAGGAAAGGTTTAAAGGTGTGTATTGAAATTGTATCACCAAAATTGTACACATTAGAAAAACCATCAGTTCATATACTAAGTTAAACCATCAGATCTTGTACTCAGTGAAACCATCAGTTCTTACACTAAGTTGAAACCATCAGATCTTGCACTTAGTAAAACCATCAGTTCTTACACTAAGTAAACCCATCAGATCTTAGACTCAGTAATACCATCAGTTCTTACACTAAGTAAAATAATCAGATCTTATACTTAGTAAAACCATCAGTTCTTACACCAAGCAAAACCATTTTTTCTAAAGCCAAATAAAGCCATTAGTTCTAACCTTGCAAGTCCAAGATAGCTCATTACAAAGGAAGGAATGTTCATAAGATCTGAGGGTAGTTTAATAACACCCATAACTACCACACATATGTTCCAACAGTGCCAAAAAGACCATCTTTCTTCATATTACCAAGTTTCTAGAGCATTATCTACATATAATAAGTTAATAGTTGGCAAAAATGGGTTAAAAGTTATATCACTCGCCCGGAAGGTGAATAAGAACGCCCAAACAACAAGATATCTGAAAGAACAGAAGGTAAAACCCTAATTTTCACTTATAAAGTTCCAAGGTAGCTCCTATATTCAAGAGCGGGGTGGATCTAGAGAAAAGGAGGGAGAAGAAAAGAGGATTCTTCAACTAATTCATAGTTGTCCTTCAAGAACAACATGGTTTTGCCCATGGAAGAAGAGAGAAGAAAGAGAACAACAAGAAATGAGATTAGAGAAGAAGATCTTACTTGCATAAGGCAAGAAGCTAGGTTTAAAGGCTTTGATCAATCCTAAAAAGGTCAGATCCATGACCTAGCCAAGCTTCATCCTCAAGAATCTCCTTCTTCACCAAATAATGGGTTCAAACTGCTCCAGTGGAAAGAATAGGTGTGGTTTGTTTGAAGAAGAGTGGATCAATATATATATATATATATATATATATATATATATATAGGTTGAGAGAGAAAAGTGGTCAAAAGTTGACAAATGCCTTGCCATATGTCAAAATAGAGATCTCCTTTTCCATGTACTAATGGAACATCCATTGATTTGTCTCCCATGAGAACCATTGGTTTGTGCACTTGTGGAAACTTTGAGTTGCATCTCCAGCAAGACCATCGGTATGAAAGCCAACGTCTCCATTGGTTTGCAAACCCAAAACCACCATAAAGTTCCACCCTACAAGGAGAAGCATCGATTCTCAAGCCATCAACAAGAACAATCGGTTCTCAAACCAATAAGGAAGATCATTAATTATCAAGCTACATAGGAAACCATTGGTTAAAACTTTGAAGAAAACCATTGGTTTCCAACTTTGGAGGAAAACCATTAGTTCTTAGGTCCTCAAGTGAGAAACCATTGGTTTCAAACTTAGAAGGAAAACAAAACAAACATCCGATGGTGCACCCAAGCATTAAAAGCTGAAACCACATCAAACACCTTAAGAAGAGTACTTATGAAGCAAAACATACATGTGTTAAAATTATAGATAAATCCTTATATAAAGGGAAAATTAATAAAGGTACACAAGGAGCATAAAATTTCAAAACTTAAGAAAACTAAGTTTGACTTGGACCAAATTGAATCATGGCTTTAACAACTGATATTAAAACATAACTGATGTTTTGTCAATGAATTAAAAACTCAATTAAATCAAACAAGCATGTTTAAGCATAAAACTAGGTCAGGGGATCTTACAACCATAAGCCCCTAATAGGGATTTCACAGATAAAATCCTATGTAAATTAGGAATGGTACTTCCTATGCATCTCATCCTCTAACGCCCATGTGGCTTCATCCACCCCACGGTGATGCCACAACACCTTCACTAAGGCTATGTCCTTCTTCCCCAGCTTCTACACACACCTACCAAGGATGAAAATTGGACATTCAACATAAGAAACATCCTCATTCAACTCCACTTCCATTGGCTATATCGTCTGCTTTGTATCAAGGTGACATTTCCTAGACATAGAAACATGGAGACTTTTGTGCAACCTGTGCAAATTTGGTGGTAACTCCAACTTGTAAGCCACTTTTTACAACTCGTGCCATGATAGGATAAGATCCATAAACATAGGAGCCAACTTAACCTTCTTGCAAAACCTTATCACTCCCTTCCAAGGGGATATCATGAGATACTCACAGTCTCCAACTTGGAAGTCTAACGGTCTATAAAATTTATCAACATATGACTTCTATCTATCTTTAGCTGGCTTTATCTGTTGTTGGATCACCTTGATATTCTTTATAGTTTCTAAACTAACTCATGACCCAAACACTGTTACTCATCTACTTCATACCAAAAAAGAGGTAATCTGCATCACCTACCATACAAAGCCTCATACGGTGCCATGTATATACTCCTCTAGTAGTTTCTGTTGTGGGAAAATTCGATCAGACTCAGCTGAATATACCAACTGCCAAGAAACTAAAGAACACATGCTCTCAAAAGATCCTCTAGAATCTGTATGGTTCTTTATGATTATCCATATGTATGTCTGTGGAAGGTTGTATTGAATCTCAATTGTGTTCCTGATGTTGCATGTAGATGCTCCCAAAACCTACTTGTGAACTGAGGACCTTTTTTAGACACCATGATAATTAGTATGCCATGCAGATGAAGTATATCATCATCATAGACATGTGCTAACTTCTCTACTGTATAGGTTGTATTGACTAGAAGAAAATGAGATGACTTTGTCAACTGATCAATAATCACCCAAATGGAATAATGAACTCTAGCTGTTCCCAGAAGGCCAACCACAAAGTCTATGGTTATGTGATCCCATTTCCACTGTGGAATTGGCATAGATTGTCATGACCCTATAAGGTTCTGATGCTTCACCATGTCTTGTTGACAAATGTGACACTTGTCCACAAATTGTGCCACATCACACTTCAAACTTGGTCACCAATACAAATCCACCATATTATGATACTCTTTGTACTCCCAAGATGCATCGTGTAGATCGAAGAATGAGCCTCCTCAAGTAACATATCCTTTAAATTGTCAACATCAGGAACCACTATTCTATTGTGGAAACACACCATCCCATCATCTAAATTGTGAAAACCATCATTCTTCCCGTTATCAAACACTAATTTGATGTTATGTATCAACACATTTTTATCAATGTCAGATTTACCTATAACTATGCCAACAAACTTTCTAACACGAAGACATCCAATTGTACATTCATCTGACAAAGCAACACTAGCATGTCCTACTTGCGGCATGACATGGAGCCTAATTGCGCTTTATCTGTAGATGATAATGAAGATAAATTTTGAATCAACACATCATCCACTACATTTGCCTTTCCACGGTGATAGTATATCGTACAATCATAGTCCTTGATCAACTCCATCCATCTCCTCTGCCTCATGTTCAACTCCTTCTTTGAGAAGATATACTCAAGATTTTTTTGATCTGTGAAGGTTTGAAACTTTTCCCCATATGGATATTGCTTCCAAATCTTCAAGGAAAGAACTACATTGTCTAACTCCAGGTCATGAGTTGTATGATCCTCCTCGTGTTTCTTAAGTTGTAAAGAAGCAAAAGAAATCACGTTCTTGTCTTGCATCAACACACATCCCAATCCATTCTTTGAAGCATAACATAACATGATGCAACCTTTCCCAGGTTCTATCAACACCAACAATGGGGCACTCATCAATTTTTCCGTCAACAACTATTAAGAGCACTGATAATTGTCATCCCAAACAAAAGGAACACCCTTCCTAGTCACCTTGGTCAAAGATAAGGCTATGACACAAAAATTATTAATGAACCTCATGTGGTAACCAGATAGACCTAGGAAGCTTTAAACCTCATTCAGTGTCTTGAGATTCTCCCACTCCAACACAGACTCCACCTTTTTAGGGTGTATACAAACACCCTTTGCATATATGACGTGACTGAGAAAAGAAACCTCGATCAGCCAAAACTCACACTTACTAAACTTATCATATGACCAATGCTGCCTCAACAGATCGAACACTTGATGAAGATGTTGCTCATGTTGCTGACTGTTCCTGGAGTATATCAAGATGTCATCGACGAACACCATGACAAACTGATCAAGGTATGATTTGAACACTCTGTTCATCAAGTCCATAAATATTGTCAGTGCATTCGTTATCCCAAACAACATGACCACAACCTCATAATGACCATACCTAGTCCTAAAAGCAGTCTTAGGTATGCAACTAGATTGATCCTCAACTAATGATACCCCGATTTCAGATTTATCTTAGAAAACACTATAAAACCTCTCAACTGGTCAAACAAATCATCTATCCTTGGCAAAAAATACTTATTTTTCATTGTGAACTTGTTCAGTTGCCGATAATCTATGCAAAGTCTCACAAAACCATCATTCCTCTTCACAAACAACACCAGAGCACACCAAGGGGAAGTTGCTGGTTGTATAAAACCCTTCTCCAACAACTCTTGCAACTACTTTTTCAACTCCTTCATCTCAACTGGTGCCATCCTATAGGATTCCTGAGCTATGGGTTGTGTTCCATGAACTACATAGATTTCAAAATCAATCTCTCTAGGGGGTGGAACACCAGGAAAGTCATCTACTAGAACATACTCAAACTCATGCACCACATGCACAACCTGGATATTAGGACTTATCACCTTGATATCCACTACATGAGCTAAGAAAGCTTCACATCCTTGTCTCATGAACTTCTCTGCTACCATAGTCGACACAAGATAGGTAGGAAGAATCTTCCTATCTCCTTAGAAAGTCCAAGAGATATCCCCATCACAGAACATCGTAACTTTAGAAATATAGTACAAGAAAACCTTATAATTCTACAAGGTATCCATCCCTAGGATGACATCAAATTCATGCATAGCAAATGGAATAAGATCCACCTAAATGTTGCCTCCTAATAAGGAAAGAACACAAGATGGACACACCTCCCATAACAAGGAAAAACCAACCAAAGGGGTTTCTAATAAGAGGCCATCAATGTTACTACAAACGAGCAAGTTACAACTATTTATCACCTCTCTAGTGATAAATGAGTGTGTCACACCTAGGTCAACTAAAAAATATACAAAGGTAGAAGTAGATTAAGTTAGAATGAAAAAGTTTTATCTGACCTTTCATAACCTGTGGGTTAACCACTCCCTCCAACTGAATCATATGTAGAATCTAGTTGTCACATGTTGTCATCCTCGACCCCTGCTAACTGGTCCTAAAGACCCTTCCTATGATGTCTGCCCATAGCCTCTACCACCACCACTATTGTACTGCTCCTACTATGAGCCTTGTTGGATTTTCCTTGACTACTATGTCACCTCCTTGTTATTCATGGAGCAAGACAACCTCAAGTGCCCAACCTAACCACACTTGAAGCACATCCTTGTATCATATTATGGCCTCGATGGCCCTGTCATAAATGCTAAACCTGAACTGTTCACCCTAGTTGACAAAAAAGCTGTGACCTCTCCCTTCTATAGGGGACCACTGTGACTGTGCTTGTGCTCTTGTCTCAGAAACTGCTGATCTACATGGTGACTGCTGGTATTGTTGTGAAGAGAAACTCAACTCCGTGAAGCTACTAGATGATTTCCCTTGGAATTGGGATGACCTATTCCTTGCATTGGCTTCTTACTTCTCCACAACCATCTTTTCTATCCTTCTCACTGACTCCACAAAGGTGGAAAGCTTCTCTCAATTCTTCAAAGCATATGTCATCATTGCCAACTCAACATTCAAACATCTCATAAACTTTCTGATCCTCTCCTTCTCTGTAGTTTCCATGTGAGGACAAAACCTTAACAATTCTATAACTTTGCCTTATGTCATTGATAGACCATGATCCTTGGTGCAACCGTTCAAACTGAGTCATACTCTCCTCTAGATACGTATATGGGAAGTAACTACTAACAAACTCCCACCAAAACGCCTCCCAACTAATCATCTCTCTAGTTGTCCTCCTCCTCCTTAATGGCCCACCAATAGACAACACTACCCTTCAAAAGGTAGTCTGCGTGCTTAACCTTGTCATCATCTGAAATGTTTAGAATCCTTAATGCCTTCTCCAACTCTATCAACCACATATCTATGTCTATCGAGTCACCTATGCCTTTGTATTCTGCAACACCTACCCATTTTAGCCTCTCAAAGGTCTTCCCTAGAACCTGAGATTAAACATTGAGAACATGTGCCCTTGGTTGAGGTGCAGATGCCTATTTTCCAAATGCGTAATCATTACCATAAGTTGTTTGAACATAGACTAAAAAGTTGGATCAACCATGGTTGAAGGATCAAATGGAGGCAGTACGAGTTGTTATAGCCCCATATGAGACACTCTTCCTCCATCTCCAACCATCCTACCCTTGCCTCCCGATGCCACAAAACTACTCTCCGCATACTCTTCATGTTCTCCAGATATATCTTCATAACCATTGACCATGGTCAGATATGTAGGATCAGGTAAGAATAAATACAAAAACCTAATTCCTATGTCCTCATAAACTCAGTGAACCCTAAGCTCTGATACCAACCAAATGTGGAAACTCACTACTCTAAACAAGATTATTCAAAACCAAAAAGGATAGAAGGTGCACTACAACTCACACTAAAGTGATGCTCCATGCACTGGACTAAATGAATTTCAAGTTGCGACTGCATCAAAACCAAGATCCTCTCATTCTCTGAGACATTCTTGCCCCTATCATCCATAGAATTAAAACTAGAGTAACTGTCTAAATATGTCAGAAAACATTTAGACAAAGGTCCATCATCTTGCATATAAATACAACCATACCAGGTATCTTTACATATGTTCTGTGGTCTCATCCACAACCTATTATACAAAATATACAGTCCATATGTTTACGACATGGACAAACACAAGTATACTACCAAAATCTTGAGTCAATGTACATCATTTACAATACTTCCCCCACTAGGACCTAAGAGTACATGGATGAATCTAGGACTCACTAAACAACCCTCATATCTGTATGGATCTTAAAATTGCTCCTCCTTGCTACCACGGGTTTGACGGCCCTATTGACGATCACCTAAAAAGATGTGATGACCCACGAGGTGAGACCCATGTCCTAGCAAAAGATATAACTTCAAAAAACATATGTTTCTTAAAGAAATTATGTACTATAAAAAATTACAACAAATAATATTAGAGAGTTGAAAGACAATGCAACTTTCATATAAATCTAGTATAGACAGAGTCATAAGCATAATTGAATTCTCTTACTACATTATAAATCATTTATCAATTAAAAGAAACAAAGAAAAGATTAACATCGAATATGAAATCACCAAGTAACCTTAACAAATATGCTACATGGCTGAATTACATATTTTATTAAGCCCTCGTTAGTTTGAGGTGTACCTCTCAAACTACTAGCTGGCCACTACAAAATTGCAATTAGCCCCATATAAGATCTAGAATGACTGGAATCCTACAACCTCTTCCCCTCGGTCATCCCTCGGTCAATTTGGGTAACAACCATATTGGCACATCAGCTCAACCAGAAAAACAACCTAGTCCGCCCTAGGTACACATGTCATGACACTAGAAACCAAGGTATGAACCCCAAAAATTTGAGATACGACCATAATCGCTCTCAACACATATCAACTCTGAGACATGACCTCGACCACTATCTAAAACTTTAGGATTTGGACGTCAGAGATATACCCTCCATGCACCCATATATACTCAAGAATATATGACTCATAAATTCTCTTAGGATTACTTGTTTCACTATCCAACAAATTCTAACACTAAAATAGTTCTATGGTTACATTGCACTACATTATTAGGGTTTCATTTGATTAATTAAGCTAGTTGAGTGTTTTAGACTGCGTCAACCAAGTTGCATACTTATTACTAAATTGTTCTTATAATTTGGTGATACATGATGACTCTAGAATATATAAACATATAAAACATGTTCCTTATTACATCATCATGATATACTTGTCCATTATTATCCATAAAGAGGACTAAACCTCCAATTTAGGGCATAAAACAACCCAAAAAGCCATTTAGACCAAAACATCAATACTTCCTGTAGGAACATCAATATCATTCAAAATTTTCTAGAAAGCTCAACATGTCATAAAAAAACTTGCTACTTCCATGCTTAACATAAGTGTTCACACATCATAGGAATTTTGACATTCCAAGAGTAGCATAAAAGAGTTACTTTTAGCATTTTGAATTTGTCCAATTCTTATTTCAATATTAATAGTAGATAGAAACACCTATGAACCATCATTAGTTCATCACCATAAGGAAAGGTTTAAAGGCATGGATCAAAATTGTATCACCACAACACATTAGCAAAACCATCAATTCTTACTAATTAAACCATCAGATCTTGTACTCAGTGAAACCATCAGTTCTTACACTAAGTTAAAACCATCAGATCTTCTATGTCAGTAGAACCATCGATTGTTACACTAAGTAAAACCATTGGATATTATACTAAGTACACCATCAATTCTTAAACTAAGTAAAAGCATCAAATCTTGTACTTTGTAAAATCATCAATTTTTACACAGTAAAACCATCAGATCTTGTGCTCTGTAAAACCATTGGTTCTTACACTAAGTAAAACCACTGGTTATGAAGCCAAGTAAAGCCATTGGTTAACCTTACAAGTCCAAGATACCTAATTATAGAGGAATGAACGTTCATAATATCTGAGGGTAGTTTAAAAACACCCACAACTACCACACATATGTTCACACAGTGCACAAAAGACCATATTTCTTCATATTATCGAGTTTCTAGAGTAAGATCTACATATAACAAGTTTATAGTAGGCAAGAAAAGGGCTAAAAGTTATATCACTCATCTGGAAGGTGAAGAAGAACATCCAGACAATAAGATATCATGAAGAACATAAGGTAGAATCCTAAATTTTGCACTTCCAAAGCTCCAAGGTAGATCCTACCTTCAAGAAAGGGGTAGATCTAGAGCAAAAGAGAGAGAAGAGAAGAGGGTTCTTCAAACAAACTAAAAATCTTCCATAAAAAACACCATGGTTCTACCCATGGAAGAAGAGAGAAGAAAGAGAACAATAAGAAATGTAGTTGGAGAAGAAGATCTTACTTGCATAAGGAAAGAAACTAGGTTTAAAGGTTCCGATCAATCCTAGAAGGGTCAGATCCATGACCTAGCCAAGCTTCATCCTTGAGAAGCTCCTTCTTCACCAACTGTTGGGTTCATACCACTCCTGTAGCAAGAATAAGTGTGGGAGTGAAAAGGATCATTTGGAAAAGAGTGCAGGAGTATATATAGCTAGTATGAGAGAGAAAAATGGTCAAATGTCAAAAAATACCTCACCATATATCAACAGTCAAGATCTTCTTGTCCATGCACTAACAAAACATCCATTGGTTTGTCTCCCAGGAGAACCATCCATTTGTGCATCTATGGAACCTTTGAGTTGCATCTCCAGGAAGACCATTAGTTTGAAAGCCAACCTCTCATTAGTTTATAAACCCAGAACCACCATCAAGTTCCACCTTACAAGGAGAACCATAGATTCTTAGGTCATTCAGGAGAACTATCCGTTCTCATACCAACAAGGAGGGCCATAATTTCTCAAGCTACAAGGGAAAACCAACAGATCCTCAGGCTACAAAGAGAACCATCAGTTCTCAGGTCCTCAAGTGAGAAACCACCAATTTTCAACTTTGAAGGAAAAAGAAACAAACATCTAATGGTGCACCAAGAATCAGAAGGTGGAACCACATCAGATAGATTAAGAAGATTACTTGTGAAGCAAAACGTACATGGAGTTAAAGTTACATATTGATCCTTAGAAAAAGGATACCACATAAAGGCCCACAAAGGCATAAGTTTGCTAAAATTAAGCAAACTAGATTTTATTTGGAACAAATTGCAACATGGCTATATCAAGTGATATTAAAACATAATATGTTTAATCAAGGGTCCTAGTAATAATTAAGTCAAACTAGCACGTTTAAGCATAAAACTAAGTCAGGGGTCTTCCAATCACCACTCCCAAAATGTGGCCATGTGCATCGACACATTCAAATTTTAGCAACCTCAAGCTAGGGACTTCCTTGATTTGTCCTTCTACATATAATATTTGAACCATTTGACAATTGAAAAATAATCTTTTTCAAATGTCAACATGGTGCCCAGACTGGACCTTGGTATGAATGATCTATCCTTTAGAAGTATCACCTACAACATCTTGGTGGAGCTTGATGATTTTGATCACTTTGTTTGTTCAGATTGCTAGGTCGATCTTAGGAGAACCTTTGATGCATGAAATAGTCTCTAACTATCTTTCACTTGGATTACCCTTAACTAGCTTAGCCTATATGCCCATGATGAAGGTGCCCTGATGATCTCCCACTAGATAATTTCAATTGTACAATCTTATATTCTTTGTGAACCTTGTGAGGAAGTCTTTTCTGACTCATTAGAGGATGAGCTTGCAAGACTTGAATTCTATCTTGAAAATGAAGACATATTCTTAGATATTTAGCTCCAAATAGGGTCTTCTTGAGGAAGAAGATGAAGAAAGGAGGAAGAGGTGATCCTTAGACTAGTCCTACAATAAATCTCAACCAAGGGAAAGCAAAGGAGAAAAAAAATCTATGGTCAAAAGTACTTTTTGCAGTTGATATGGGGTTAGATCATCAGTCTCTGACTATTCTTCATATTTCCCCCAAAAGTCTCTTAAGTGGTTTAGGCATCTGATTGTGTGGAAAATTGAAATATGAATTCAACTAGTTCAATTTTTTCAGTTTCAGATATGTAGATATGTATAGAAAAAGTTACAGTCATTTTATTGATTGGTTGTCTTGGGTGACTACAGAATTCATTTTTCTCAGTTTGCATGACCATCAGCCTACATGGACTGTTGGCCGATGTAGTTATAAGTTTGCATGGCCCGTCGGCTTGTGTGGTCATTAGCCTGCATGGATTGGCAATCTGTGTGGTCGTCGATCTTACGAAAAAGTAGACTAAATCCAGTTCTGCACATGCTTGCTAAAACTACCATAACTCTCTCATCTAAACTCTGATTTGGTTCATTATTTTTTCCTTTGGATTTGTAATTCAATTTTGTACAATCCTAAAATATTAGTTTGATAGATAATTTTTTTGTTATAATTTTCTCAAGTATCATTTGTTCTTTTTCCACATACATGTGTCTCTATCTATATCAACTAAAGCTAAAATCTCATGGTATGTTCATGCCATTGTTTTGATTACCAAAGCATAAGCTTAACATAACTAAATTTGACATAATAAAAAGGTATTTATAGTACTAAAAAGACATAAATAACATTAAGGTTGCCTTTAAACCTAAAATTACTAGTAAGAAGAGTTATGGGTTGTAACAACCTCTCCCCCTTAAGGAGTTTTGTGCTTGAAACTTATGGATATACAAGAAAGGTGTAAAAAGTTGAGCTTTATGTATATTGGCTCATATGACTCTCTTCCTCTAAGATTTACATCTACAACCTTTTCATATTTTATTTTCAAAGAAACAATCATAGTGTAGTAAACTATATGAAACAGAACAAGATCATTTATATTTTATATAGACTTACTAAAAATAATTATTCATTTATACTGAGCACTCTTTCCTAAATCTCCACTCTTAGCTGGCATTTTGATCGTGATTGTATGGTCTGATGCAATATGGTTTTCAATGCTTGTGAGCACATTATAACTTAATATAAGAAGACATAATGAATTCTATTTTACCACAATTGGATTCAAATCTTGAATCCCCATAATATGAAATCGTGAGTTTATCACAAAAAAACTATATTGGACTACCAACCAATCAAGAACATAAGAAAAATTGATTATTTCTTTTATTCTGTACATTACACTCATATACAAGGCTGAAGTTTCTCCTACGTCATTTTAAGCCCTTAACAATTATACTTATATAAAGGTATCATTTACAAGATATTTCAAATATTTCTACATGCCTCCTTTCACACCATTTTTTGTTAATCCTTGCTTATCCTTACTCTTTTCGCTCTATTATTGGAAATTATGTAAATTGAAAGGACGACCATATGGGTCCACATGTTGGGACATTCATGATTCACTCTCCTCATTGGTTGACATAATATTACTTCTTTATCTGAAACTCCCTCATTAGAATAAGGGTAGTCTATTTCTTGTGGGTATAGGGGATTGAATTCCATTGCATCAACAAGAGGGTAACTTGTATCTCTAGTCTTTAGAGTAGAAGGAAGGTGGAAAAACTTATGTGTGCTGTGAAATTCTTGGTTCTTGTAGATGTTGCCATTTGTTTCAATGTTCAAGCAGGTTTGGGGAAAGTGGTGGTAAAGCTGGGATCGTGTTGCAAAGAGTGTAGGGTTGTCACATGTGTTGTAGGTTGTGGTAGTGGTGATATTAAGGAGAAAGCATAGAGGGTGACATCTCTGTGTTGCAGGATAAAGGAGAGGGAATTAATGTGGTTTTATGCATGGTTGAGTTTTTTTATTTGCCTGTCTTCATCACCTAACTTGAAAGTCTATAATGGAGGTCGATGACTACATATTATAGTGACAGATAATACTATTGATGGTAGAGTCTCTACAATTTGTCACCAAGAGTGATCAACATTTGAGTGTCTAGATGAAGTTATGGCCAAGTGTCATCTCTGTTGTAAGAAATTATGTCTTCAAAAGCCATCACCACAATCAAGGGAGGAGGTAGTGTACAAGTAGTTTTCTATAGTAGGAGTCAAATTTGTAGATTATCATTGGCATCCTGGAAGGTGATCCACCAAGGGTTGTCTGATGGGTTCATGCTTTCTAAGTAGGTGAAGGGGATTATATAGGGTTTGTGGTGGTTTTTAGGTATATTTGATGGCAAGTTTTGGAGTGTGTTAAAGTAAATAATTATAGGAGTTCTTACAAAGTAAGTGGGGCATGAAGTCTAAGTTCTTCTTGGGTTCTAGGGTTTTAGACATTATGGGAAGGAGGAGGCGACTGGAGACACATCAAGGTTCTCAATGAGTGTAACATTGTAACTATTTTTCAATCTATAGAGAAAGATGATGGTGACGCTCAACCTTCTAGGGGGTTTGAATCCCTTTTTAGTGTTAGTACAAAGAGAGAGCGAGAGGAGAGATAGAGGACAAGGCAAGGCAGAGGAAGGGAGAGTACATACGCCGCCATTAGGGTGATCATTTTTGTGCGCAAGGAGCAAGACACACAATCACCTCCAGGGAAACACATGAGTTTAAGATTATCTTAGGTAAATTAATGAGCTCCCCATGAATGATATAAATGTTAATGATGTTACAAATTTGGTTCGTTTAATTAGAGGGTCAAGTAAAAACCAGATTACAATGAAATTTGGATTAAATGTAGATTAAAAGGAGGAATACATAAATAAGAGGATAATCCTCTAATTTATAGCTGCTACTAGTTCACTAAGTTTTTATCACGAATTATGAAATATATAATATGTAATCTTTATATAATACCTTTCGTTGATTTTAAATATACTTATTCCAATATCAAGAGTATGTGATCCTTTGAAGGACCACTCAATGTTTCTTCTTTGCAATCAATTATATTTAATTGTACTAAATGGAGCCCATAAACGTTAGTCAAGGGACCATATTGAAAATTTTCTCAAATGAAGAGAAACAACTTATTTTGACATAAGGAATTTACAAAGGGACCAAGTAGTATCAAGATACATGATAAGTAAATGAGAAAATAAGTGAAACTTGAAATGAAGAACATATTGTCAATTATCTCTCAAGTGAAAAGAATAATTGCATTTGGACAAGAGAACTCAAGTCAAAACTAATCTATGTCAAATACGATGACAATTCAATTTAAAATAATTGACTGGAATTTTGAACAAAGGGAAACATTGCCAACAAGTTCAAGTTAGAGGAATAATAGCTCAAAATAATTTTAGTAGACAAATTTGGTATGTTATGATGCTCCACCCCTTAAGAGGATTTTGTCCCCAAAATCAACATGTCCATGATCAAACATATTTTAACCTCTACCCCTTAAATACATATTCTAACCTCCATCATGTGTACATTTAGCATGTCAACTAATGTTTAGTATTCTTAATCAATCTACCACAAAGTTTGGGTGTTATTATTCATGTATTTCATTTTTGGTGACTCTACTCTAGGGTTTTCCTGGTACCTCTTTGATCATGAGTTAGCTCAAGAAACCTTTAATAAAATTATATAACGTTCATTTTTAGATATAGCACTATAAAGGAAATAATATCTCAATGAAAAAACTTTCAATGTAAGACTAGAAAGGCAAAATTGATGCGAGAACCAAGTTACAATCACCTCATGCCAATATTCTAATTACCATTACTCCATTATACTGACTACTTGACTCATTTGGGAATATAAATCCCCATAGAACCTAAAGAGTCACCTGAGCACTTATCGAAACTTATCATTTATAAAAAAAGAAGGTAGGTGACTCAAATAAATTGGCATAAACTATTATTATCAAAAGAATTTTTTTTAATGGCAAAAAAATTGGTCAAACTATATTCAGTATGGTCAAGCTTAATATTTTTATCAACTTTAAATCATTATTGTTGTCACCAATTCCTATATCATATTTTATGGGGTCAAGAATTTAGATATACCTCATTTCCCCCATTTTTAATATGGGTAGGCATTATTTCAATGTGATATATAGGTCATATTCGTTCTCTAAAGTTTGAATATGTATATATAAGTTACAAGTTCAAAAATATTCAATTCACAATATTTATTATGATTCAACATATTATCAATTAAAATTTATCCCATTGCGACTTTTTTCTTTTTTAACCCTAAATTTCCTACTTTTATGGATCTAATGTTGAACTTATTTCAAGTGTCTTAGCTTTTATGGTTATTTATTTTCCCAATAGGTGTAATTACACATTTATTAGGGGTATAATAGGTTCATTTTTCATACTTATTTTCAATTGATTGTTCATATAGAGGGCATACCTGTCAACAATGTTTTAGATGAACTTTTCTGAGTAAATAAGTGATCAATAAGTGGTATAACACTTTTTTCGGACAATTTTTGTATAGTGAGGCTTTACCTCTAAATACTAACATATCATAGTTATTTTTTCTCTATTAAGGTTATTATACATGCATGTTGTTAGTTGGCTTAGTGACTTAATTCATGATTATGGTTCTCCAAGTAGTAGACATCACTCTGGCTAGGTCAGTGGAAACCCTACCACCACCTAACCGGGTCAGTAGGTATTTATTCCAGAACCTTCACTATACATCCTTCCTTAGACACCTCAACTAATTCCACTTACATGGTGATGTATTATTTTCAATTAACAAATTTGAATTATATTATATATGTTACATCACTCTCAAATATATCTTAATGTCCAAGTGGGATTTATCAAATGTGATTATATAGACATGGAAGTTGCAATTTTAGGGTTATTCTATTTAATTATTCTATATTTTGTATATGTATAATTTTAATTAGTTGTGGTTGTCCCAAACTAAAGAAAACTCTAAAATACTCTACCCATTCATATAGCTATAGTGGTGATTTTTAATGTTTGAAGGGCATCATTGTGAATCAACATACATGTATCTTAACCATGTCTTCCTCCATAATATCATCATGTTAATCTATGGGAGTCCAAAATCTAGTAGATGAGCTAGATATATTTCATGAATTTCTATATTAAGGTACGTATCTCACATCTTTGGCTCTTAGTGTTTCTTACTTGTAGTCTAGGTATATCCTAATAATTGGGCCAACAATGCTAGTGTTTGTTATTATCTATTCTTCCAAATACCAACTAATATATTTGTATTGCCAACTAACTCTAATTTTCCATGATACATGCATGACAACGTTTATAGCTCTCATTATGTAAAAACTCAATCTTTTAGATAATTTTTTCCCAACATGATTTATCTTTTGGATTGAATGATACAATTGAACGTTGGAGAAAGGCATTATAATAAAATGCATTGATGATTAGCATGAGAAAAACTGATTATATGCATTGCAATTTCATCCAATCTTGTTCTATGAATGATGGAGCCAAGTTGGACGGAGTAGATATACCAAAATGTGATAAATTCTATTATTTGGGTTCTATGATTCAAATCAAAGGGGATGTTCAATACGTTTGTCACTGGATCACTACAGGGTTGAAAAGGAGGAGTGCAACTGGAATTTTGTGTGATCTGAAGATACCTCTCAACTTAAGAAGTAAGTTTTATAGAACAACTATATGACCAAAGATGCTCTATGGGAGTGAATGTTGGGCGGTGAAGAAACAAGGTCTCACCAAGATGAACATGACTGAAATGCACATGCTAAGATGGATTTGTGGGAAGACAAGAAAAGATCGTTTGAGAAATGATTATATCAGGAATAAAGTGGGGGTGGCAAGCATTGAAGACAAGTTACCAAGGGTCGAATTAGATGGTGCGGACATATGCAACGCAGACCAACTAATGCACCTATACAAAAAAGTGCTATTGAGCCAAACATTATTAATATAAGAAGAGGAAGGGCTAAATTAACATGGGATGGTCTTATAAAGAGAGATTTTGAATCTCTACATCTCAACCAGAATACAGATCATGATAGAGCTGAATGGAAACAAAGGATACATGTATCTGACCCCAACATAGTTGGGATAAAGGCTTAAATAATGATGATGATGATAATGATTTATACTTAAACATGTAAGCAAATCTTCTGTACTTTCACATTTCACAATTAAAGTCATAGAAGCCTATACATATGAACTACTATTTTAAATGCATATGATTTTTATCCACTCTTCAGTATAGGACATCTCCTACATGTATCTTGTATATTTACATCTATCACCTGGCCATGTATACCCCAAAGGGATAAATAATCTGCGACATGGACCAAAGAGGAGAAGGGGTCAAAAATTTCTGATACTACATTATTATAATGAGATATTATAAAAACTAGGTACAAAGTATTATTTAGGTATATGATAATTTTTAGGAGGAGATTATTTGGTGGACTTCGTTTAGCAAAATAAGGATCAAAACCATCAATGTTTTCAATGTTCATAATTCAAGATATTTCTCGAGATTGTGTAGATATCAACAGTGCAAGATTATCCACCCTCAAGGTATTAACATATTCAAGATTATTGTGAATAAGATGATTAACTCAAAAATATTAGGACTAAGCACCGTCATATCAATTCTTTCAAGGGGTAAAATCCCCTTTGTATTGAATCATCTATAAGAGAATAACACAATAGCCTAATTGACATTTCAATAGTTGACTAGTGGACAAATAATATGCTACAACCTGTGCATAGGGCAGTGCACGTCCATACCTCAAGGATCCAAAGCTCTAAGGGGAAAAAGACAAAAGGGAGTCAAAATCTCAAATCAACTCTAGTTCTATCTTAACAATTAACAAAATCCAACAATTATAAATGTAGGGGTGGTGATCTTCAATGATAAGAATGTTTTATAAAATAGTTTAGGGTTGATTACCAATCAAGATGTATATAATTCAAGAGTGATAAGAAATAAGTCAATAAGGAAAACTAGAATCTAGTATCTCAAATTATTCAAAGCTCCCCATATTTGATCAATCACAATAAATCTCTAGATGAAGAATCTATAATGTAGTATAATAGTGTTATCAACTGGATTTGAATCAATTATTTTTAGTATTTTCTATTTTAGTTTTCTTTTTTACTATTTGTGGTTATTATATTTGATAATTATATCATTTATCTTCACATTTAGTATTTCTAGTTGGATTTCCCATATAATGGTTCACTTTTTCATTTATCTTATACTATAGATGACAGTCATATTATATTAATAATCACCTCATTCTATCCTCTCCCTAAGTTTGTCTTGTGATTAAGTGAGCATACACCCTATAGCATATATATGTCCATTTTAAGGTAGGGTCACATGTATCCATTCATGAAGATATATGTATCACTTTTTAGTTATGGATTAAAGAATAGTGGAATAGATCCATATTTGATTCTCATGGTTACATGTTTGATAGTTAATCATATTTTAGACTTTTTATCTTTACTAGGAAGTACTCCCTAGTCTACATTCTCTTTCTATTATATTTCCAAACATATGTTTCTTAATGTCTATACTTGTTCATTCATTTAAGTTATATGTCTTGATACACCACAAAGTCCACATAAGTTAATACAACAATACAAGTCACAAAGTAATAGACCTAGATTCAAGTCCTTCATATTTATCTAAATCTCTTTGAATATATCTTATTTTCTAATATTTCATATAATAGTCAAAGCCCAACCTACATAAAAGTTATTTCTTGTACCATATATTGTCTAAACCAAATCGTACTATTCTTATCTCCATACTATAAGTTAAGAGTAATATTTACTATTTTTTTAGATTTTCTACTAGCTAATGCAATTATGGATGCATAAGTATCCTTATAAAACCAACAACCCAAATACATATATAACTTTAATATAGGTAGGTTAAATTAGTATCAAATCTATTATTCATTACATTGTGTCTACAAATATTCTATCAATACAACTTCTAAAGGACTAAAATTAATGTTTTACATACTTACATACAAGAAGCTAAGACATACAAGTTTTCATAATATACAAGTATTATCATTATGGTCAACCAAAATAGATTCATAATTAAATTTCGTTTTATTTACATCATATACTTAATTCAAGGTCATCTGTTTGATATAATAGTGTGGGCCTACACAATTTCTATAAATTATGTTCATTGGTAACCATGTACTCTTACATGTATATGTATATACAAATATACTATAGGATAAAATAATTTCCTAGTGCTATAAGAAATATCTAGTTTATCATAGGTGTTGTTAAACCCATCAGTAACTTATATGTTTTTATCCTATGTACTAACTTGTGAATAAACTAAAGGCACTGGAAAGAATAGACTTACTTATAGATCGTACGTCTATTGATCTTTGGTGGCTCAGATGAATGAGTCTGACATACTTACACAATCTTCGACAACTTATTTAACTGTATATGAGGTGCCAAGGATGAAAAAAGTGCATTGGTACTTTCTTTTCCAAGTTCCACTACTTTGACCAGCTCCTCATCCCACGAAAATATGGAGGTTGAGAATTGATTGAAAATTTTAGTAGAGGGAGCTTCTACATATGATGAAAACAGGGGTGAATACAACTCGACGAGTTGGAATACATGACTTTCAATTATTTTACAGTAGTTAGGACTGTCAAAACATTCAGGAGGACAAGTGGACAAGATAACTTGCCTTGCAGAGGCAACATCCATGGATGAAAATATGTATAAGAAAAATGAAATATATTCATTATATATGAACAAGTATTCTTAAAACAAAATAAGATATATGAATATATATACAAGCTTATGGATGACAGAGAAAAATCTTTAGGTGTATAAACATGGAAAACCACGACCATGACAATGACGCCAAAAGTTGTCTGGCCTGAAATGCACGTCTGAAAAGAGGAGGCTTTGAAAGGATCAGACTATAAATTTATAACACAAAATCTTCAAGGACCCTCACAACTCTATACGGGGTCAAAGTACATATACATGGTCGAACGTAGGGACGTTTAAAGCACTTAAAACCTCATTCTAAGCTAGATAATCTGAAAAAATACTTATATGTGTTATGAAACTAGAAAAGTGTCAAAAAATAAAGTTAAAACAAAGAAAATGAAATAGAGTTTGTCGATTCTACTAATCAGAGAGAACGAGTTCGTGGCTATGCAACCACAGATTGAGCATCTTATACACCCGTTCTAGGCCATAGAAAACCCTCGATCACCCCAAACAATCACGCTATATCCAAACACAACATATTGTGGTATCTATTCTTATGGGTCATCCCACCCTCTCTCCCGATGCGCGATGAAAGTCCCATCCCTGATGAACCCTATTTCGAGGATAATAGATCATCACCTTGGAATATTCCTAATTTCCATTTTGGGTCTGTAATGTCTCAAGATGCTACAATAGATGTGATCAGGGCAGAACTAGGTCTCAACACGACCATGCTAGACTCCATCACAGTCGTGTTGGGGTCTTACCCAGTCGTTGCCATGTCCTATTTCTACACTGATCACCCTTGAACCTTCCTACTTTAAAATTTTGGTTCAAACTACCTTCTCTTATCAATTTTCTATACAAATCTTTTGATCTAGGAAGGAATAAAAGTTGAAGAAAGAAAGAGATCAACCAACTAGAAATCCTAATTGTAAATAGAAGATAGAACATAAATGTGCTAGATCTGAAATAAATTTCTTGATTAAAGTTAAAGTACATAAACATGCCCAAAATGGGATACATAGCCAACAAGGATATCAACTAGCCATAGACAAGCATAGTTTGCACCAAACTAAAATGAGAAAAAATCATTTATATATATACTAATGAGAAAAAAAGGGGAGGATGAAGAGATTTATCCTGTGGAGGAAAGATGGCTCTCGCTCCTTATCCTCAATGTAGGTTAGATGTCATCTTTTATTCATCCTCCTTGATCTTCTAGACTCCTTGACCTCCTTTATCCTTATTTTTGCCCCAAACATCAACTCTGTTGGGTGTATCATGGTGGAAGATGGTTGGAATGGTAGGAAGTGAATGAATGGTTGGTGGAAAATGGAGGAGGATGGAAGAAAATCGGAGGGGTGGACGTAGGGTGAGCTCCTCAGCATTTTTGATCTTTAAAACTATGCAATTGGGCTCTTTGAACCAAGCTTGAGGAACCAAGAATGAGTCGCTCAGTACGAGACTCCTTCTCAGGTAGCAGGGGATGGGTATTCATAGTGGTAGGAGGAATAAGTGGTTGAAACACCATGTAGCGGTCAAAAAACCTAGTAGTAGTCGAAACACGATGTAGTGCTCAGAACAGAGTCAGAGTTCTTCCTCGTCCTGACTAGGTCTGGTGTCTTTTTCATGGTGGGATGATTCAATAATGCTCTCTTTGTGTTGGGATCAAAATAGAGCCTTTAGGTGTAGCGGTCGAAACACCATGTAGCGGTCACGATGCATGTAGTGGTCGAAACACTGTATAGAATTTGTGATGAGTGTATCTTGCTACAAAAATGGTGTGACAAGGACGACCAAGACAAACCTAGGCTCGACCGTGTCAGGGTCTGGGCCCGACCTTGTTGAGTCCAACTCGATAGATCCGAGCTAAGTTGTAGTGGTCGGTAGAAAATTGATGTTTTAGCGGTCGCTGATCTTTTCTTCTCGGCCCGGTCAGGTCGATCTAGAAGAAATCATGGAGAATGATATCTTCTTATATTTAGTGCATGCTAGTCCTAAAATTATCTATTAGAGAAAAAAGATATAAATTACTACTAGATAAGAGTCTATAATTATTTTGGACAATCTAAGACTAGAAAGACATGCAACTATAAATAAATTCTTAGCATAAATGCCTAAATTTGGGTGTTATGAATCACCCCAAGCTTGAACCTTTTATTGTGCTCAAGCACGACTGTTCTCAAAGAACAAAAAGATAACATCCAAATTAAGCTTGATGATTAATGAAAAGGTTAAGAAAAATAGTTTAAAACATCAATTTTCCTGATCGATATTATTGTAGAACAAATCCCTACCATTCAGAGCAAAACCTTCTAAAGTAATATCAAAGAACAATCATGCAAATTTAAGCCAGTTCACTAAAACTTTTTAGTACCCATGAGGGTTCAAATCATAATAATACAAAATTAAAGAATTTTCACATAGGTGATCAAGTAGGTAATGGAGGCGACTAATGAGCTATTACCACATATTCATATGAATCAATCAGGAACAACATGCCTCCAACTTATTCAGGTCATAGGAAGTAATAAAAACAAAAACAAAAATACTCTATTGACTTATGAGGATCCCAATAAGTGTCAGGTAGGTCCATGTAATGAGCAGTGAGATGAACTCCTCTTACTGCACTAAAATCGAGCATGTTATAAGGATGACCTCAAATGTCTCCTAAGGGTTCCTAAAGACTCTCTAATGAACTTTTAGGGTGGTACTACCAGGCAAGACATACCCCCATTCATTAGCATAGTCATACATGAACTGGGAACCATCCTCAACTCTCCTAGAAGAGAAAACAATAATCATATTTTTATTCACACTCATGATTTAGTTTTCCACATTCTCTTTCAATGGCTTGGGTGATAACTACTTTGAATATTTTTGGGATTTTTGTGGCGGCCAAGCCTCTTTTTGCAAATTTTTATATTTCCATCTCTTTGACTCATCTAAGGTAAGAGGGATAATTGACCATCAAGGAAAGAGCTTCAACTTGGTCATAGCTCAAAATCTCATCATTATCCACTTGATACATGTGTGAAAAGTAGTAATTGTGATTCAAGGATCCTTAGAGTAGAGACAAGTTCGTGAATAATGCGGCTTGGATTTGATTAAACTTTAGCTCTTTCCAACAATCCCATATCTTGGGTTTGTCATTCACATCATAGATCATGGGAATAATGTTTTAAACTATAAAAAAGGCTCATAAGCTTAGATTGATTTCCAAACATTAAGGAAAGAATCAGCAAGAAAGAAAAGAAAGAGGTCATGCAATTTTAAGATGAAAAAATTGTGCATTTAGGAGTAAAACCAAGCAATTACCTATTGTATTTAAATCACAAATCCTTCATTGCAACTCTAAAAATTTAGCATTAGAAGGCCTCAAAGTAGTAAGGCTAGGCTAAATTTATACTAAATGCAGGAAGTAAACATGCATTCATGAAAAATGAGGAGATAGAAGGGCCATTAGCCCCAAAAGTTGACTGACCCGAAACACGCATCTAAAAAGAGGTAGATTTAGAAGGACCATACTTTAGATTTATAACCTGAAACCTTCAACAACCCCCACAACTCTATATGGGGTTGAAGTACATATATGGGGTTGAACATAGGGATGTGGAGACGTTTAAGCGCTTAAAACCTCATTCTAAATTCAGATAAGCCAAAATAATAATTATTAGAGTTATGAAACTAGAACACGTCTGGGAATATGTCATGAAATAAAATCAAAATAAAAAACAAAATAAAGTTCGTCAGATTCTACTAATCAGAGAGAAGGAGTTCCTAGCTTGTAACCACAGATTGGGTAGTATATACACCCGTTCTAGAGCATAGACAACCCGTGAACACCCCAAACAAGCGACCTATATGCAAATGCAACACATATTATGGTATCTATTCTTATGGGTCACCCAACTCTCTCTTTCGATGTGTGTCTAAATACCCATTACTAATGTGAACCCCTTACAAGGACACCAGATCATCATCTTGGAATATTCTAGATTTCCATTTCAGGTCTATAATGTCTCGAGATGCTAGAATAGATGTGATCAAGGAAGAACCAGTCTCGACACTATCATGCTAGACTCTAGCATGATCATGTAGGGGTCTGGGCCGCTCGTGCCCAGCTATTGTTTCTACACCGATCACCCTTCAACCTTCCTACTTTCGAATTCAGGTTCAATCTACCTTCTCTTATCCATTTCTATACGATTCTTTTGATCTAGGAATAAACAGATGTTCAAGAAAGAAAGAGATAAACCAAACTAGCAATCCTAACTGAAAAGAGAACATAGAACATAAACATGCTAGATATGAAATAAATTACTTTCTTAAGGTTAAAGTACATAAATATGTCCAAAACATGCTACATAGGCAAGAAGGAGCTCAACTAGCCATAGACAAGCATAATTTAAATTGAACAATGATGAGAAGACATTGTTTGTACACATACTAAGGAGAACAAAACTAAAAGGGGAGGAAGGAGATATTTAGCCCATAGAGGAGAGGCGGCTCTCGCTCCTTAGCCTCTGTGTAGGCTAGATCTTGTCTTTGATTCATCCTCCTTGATCTTGTGGGCCCCTCAACCTCCTTTCTACTTTATTCTGCCCCAAACAACAACTATGGTGGGTTTATGGTGGTGGAAGATGGGTGGAATGCTAGGAAGTGGATGAATGGTTGGTGGAAAATGAAGGTGGATTGAAGAAAATTAGAGGGGTGGATGTAGGGTGAGATCCTCAACCTTTCTGACTTTGAAGCACTCCAATCGAGCTCTGGAGACCAAGCTTGAGGAACTAAGAATGAGTCCCTCAGGATGGCCCCCCTCTCAGGTAGCATGAGTCTGGGTATTTATAGTGGTAGGTCGAGTAAGTGTTTGAAACACCATGTAGCAACCGAAACACCTGGTAGTGGTCCAAACACATTGTAACAGTCAAAAAAGAGTTGAAGCTCTTCCCTGGCTTAACCTAGATGGGTGTCTCGGTCGCGGTAGGATGATTTGGTAGAAATATCTTCACATTGTAATCAAAAGAGTGCCTTTAGGTGTTATAGTCAAAACACCATGTAGCGGTCACAATGAGTGTAGGGGTCAAAACACCCTGTAGAGATCATGACGAGTGTAGCTTGCTGCAAAAATGGTGTGATCGGCCCGACTGTGGGGGGGGTCTGCACCCAAACATGTCGCCCTCAACTTGATTGGGACAAACTAAGTTGTAGAGGTCATATATGTTTTCTTCTCAGACTGACCGTGTCGAGCCCGGCCTGACTGGGCCGATATGGGAGAAATATTAGAGAATTGATATCTTTGTAAGTTCAATGTATGCAACTCCCAAAATAGTCTATTTGAACTAAAAGATATACATTACTAAAACTTAATTCTAGAGTTATTTTGGGAAATTTAAGACCAGGAAGACAAAAATATAAATAAATTCTTTGTATAAATGCCTAAATTTTGGTGTTATCTTATAGTTGCATATTCTACGATAAAGGCCGGATATATTGCTACATGTAGTGCAAAAAAGGAGGTTGTGGATCAAGAATTTTATTTTAGTACTTGGGGTGGTTCCTGGCATCAGCAAGGCAATTGACATTTATTGCGAGAACAATGGAGCTATTGTACAAGCTAAAGAACCCATATCACATTAGCAGTCCCGGAACATACCGAGGTGCTTCCATCTTATCTGAGAGATCATATAACGATGAGATGTGAATATTTGTAGATTACCATGGGAAGATAATATTTTTGATCCCTTGACAAAGGAAATTTCACAACTGAAGCATGCAGATCATGCTAGATCACAAGGTTCGAGAATCATGGGTGATTGGCTCTAAGTGCAAGTGGGAGTTTGTTAGTATGCATGCCCATTGAGCCAATCATATGATGATTGTAATGGTATACTTTATAAATGATTTGAATAATCTTAAAAGGAAATTTATGTCTATATGTTTAATTTGCTTTGAGATAGTGGTATAACATGCCAGATGTCTAAAGAATAACAATGCTCAATGTCATATGTCTTCAAGTAGGTGACTTGAACAATGCAATCCTACAATTGCTAAGAGTATGCACATTCTTGGTTTTGTCCCTAGTAGGTTATTATAGTGGAAATATCCATAGAAATCAATAATACATAAGACTAGAGTGTGTCTTGGTTGATGATAGAATCTCATTCGTCATGATATGTGATATCAAACCAAGCACACAAATACATGTGTTGGGTTTTATGGCATTAGAGTAGGCAGCGGAAATAATTTTTTTTACTCACCATAGTCCCATAAGTAGCTGATCACATCAATATTTATGTAATGGGAAGGATGGTTTTAGCAAGTTATATCCAGTCCTGAGGCTTGCTCAATGACTATAACTCACAGCTAGTGCGGTCTTCAATCACCTATCTTGAATGGTGTCTGTGGAACTCCTAGTCTTGACCTGGACTACAGTTGGCGGTCATTCTCCTGAGTGTCAGAGAGGAGGCGGCCCAGGTTGGGCGTTTATTCTATGGTGGAGGAGACAAAGTGAGCAAGGGTTCAAACGAACTGTCTCGATGAGGCGAAGCCAGCTCACTTGAAATTGCGAGAAACCGTTAACCGACATGAGAGAACGATAGGAAGAAGCCAGGGAGTCAGGACTATTCCTCTATAGATAGTCCACACAGACTACCAGGGACTCTAGTCATCCTAAAGAATGGACTACAAGGAGTTGTCCCTTCTGTCATCATACTAGTCACTGACACACTCACCCATAACCAGTTTCTTGACCTGCAGTTGTCTTTCCTGCAATGTGCCTCCTCCTTGTTAGGGCAACACTTACTCAGGCTCTCCTTTGGTTACCAGAACCAGAGAGGACAACAACTTTGTAGAGAAACTTTTTCTCGAAAGTCATTCTAAGATGTTGTTTGTTGTGTCTCTAGAGAAGCCCCATGTACCCTTCTATTTATATCAGATGATAGGGTCAGGGTTCCCAGTCTGTGAGGAAGTAGAAGGGCTTAGATTTTCCATGAATAATTTGCACTATGGTAGGTGAATCGGTCAGTTCACAACTGAATCGATCATCTGGCCAGGTGAGCCGATCGGTTCACCCAGTGAACTGGTCAGTTAACTTCCCAGACTTTCTTGCAATTGACTTTCCTATTTTGTTCCAAATTAATGAAAAAATCAATTATTGCCCCAATCGAATTGGACTTGCGAAATGGGAAAATTTTCTCACAAAGCGGGAAACTGAACATCTCCTCAGTTGGTATAGTTGAACCGATTAGTTCACCAGAGTGAACCGGTCATCCCAATGACCATGATCTAATCAGTTCATCTAGTATACTAATCGGTTGGTGGTCCAAGTTATGCATAACTCACTCAATTTAGTTTTCTATCAATCTGACACTCTAGTTAGTTGGTTCAACACTTGAACTTGATGATTCTGTGTCAAGTCTATTGATTGAATGTTTTAATTTCATACCTAAACAATTTAGTAATCAATCCAAAATCATTCATGGATAAAATCCTATTCCAAGTTAATTCTATGTGTGTGACCCTATAAGTACCATGTTACGTTGGCAGTGAATGTCCATAACTAGCTTATGACATCACAAGCAAAAAGTATTACCTAGTCACACATCAGTGCTACCCAAGTGAAATAGAAAGTTGGAGAACAACTTTCAACCTACAATCTAAGATTGGTGTTATAGGGAATGTATAATTCCTTTGTCACTGATATCCTGAATGAACTCAAGGCATGGAGTTGTCATCCTTTCAACGTTCATTCATGTTTCTTGAACTAGAGAAGACTGTCTGAGATATATGTGACATGAATATCAGATATCGATTCACATGTGCATGCTCATGCCTTTCTTAGTCTCGCTTATCAAGTGGCTCGGACATCAAACTCCCTTAAGAGGGACAAATCCCATTTCTATGATTCACAGTCTATCTCATGTGTCAATGTCATCCAATCATCACCTTTATAACAACCCATTTTTCAAGACTACGTATGATGATGTCAAAGACCCAATCACATTCGACGAGTGTAATGTTTTTAGGTCTAAGAATCACAAACACAACCATCACTATGAGAGATGATTCTAACTACTATTTCATGGTTCCATGTGTCAATCTCATGGTGGGTCTGTCCGATACACTATTCTCCAACATGTATGTATGTGCTCAGTTTGATATCATTTATCATGACTAATGAGACTCTGTCATCAAGCAACACACTTTAGCCTTGATGTGTCATTTTTGTCTCTTGACCTTCCACAATTACATCTGACTCGGGACATAATAAGAATGTGCATACTCTTAGCATCCGTATGATCTTATTGTTTAAGTCACCTACTTGAAGACATACGTCATCGAGTATTGTCATTTTTAGAGATTCAATCTACTTCATCATTATCTCGTAATTGATTAAACCAGAACAAATTGGAAGCTTGCCTTTGATATTAATCAAATCAATTGTAATATATGTAAATCTAATCACCATATGATTGTCTCTCAAGGCATACATACCCACAAACTCCAACTTGCACTTAGAACCAATCACCTTTGAATCATATTCATAGTGATCTCTAAACATGTCCAACATGTTACTATTACGTTAGTGCTTTTCTAGTGAGTTAGCAACATTTACATTAGTCGACATATTGCATGTTTCACATCTCCTCACTTTATGACATTTCGTATGAGATGGAGCTGTTGTAATATGCTATGTGATATTCCATGACTAACAATTAGCTCCATAACTTGACTTAGTATTTCTACTTTTTCATCAATGGTTGGAATATCTATAAGTTCATCCTATGAACTTCTACATCCATATAGTATCCTCTGGTGTTCATAACACTAGGATACTCGACTTTCCTTTTTGAATTGAATAGTTTTTAATTTTACTCGAAACATTTCCATTTAACAACACTTTTCACTTTATGATTTGAATATAACTTTTAAATTTTGTTCTTTGCGACCATTCTCCCTCATTTTGTAAGCTTGCATTAGTGTAACTCATTTACACTCAATTCTTCCTTTATTACCATAACCATGGAACTAATCCTTTTAGTATTTCACAAATAATTAAAAGAAGTTCTTTATGGTATTCTAGTGACTCTCACTTGAAGCAGACAGACATCCACACATCATGTCCATTACATAAGAGATAACTGAATGAGCATATCATATTGTTATGTCCAATACATACAAGATGATGAATGCATATATATATATTCTTGTCATGTTAGATACATACAATATAATGGGATGCCTACATACATGAAATATCCAATTGCGAAAGCATATGGCATCTATTTGTGTGTTTCTATTCTTCATAAGAATTTGGGATACCATGTATCTAAGAAATTAACTCCATGTAACATGGACAAGTTTTCTCCCACTGAATTTTAATACTGAATCCTTCAACGTAGATTGCCAATGTATGCTCTCTTTTCAAGGTTAAGAGGCTTTTGAGAACTATCTCTATAGGTCTCCATTTTCCTATCATATAGGACATTCCTCTTAGTATCCTTTAAAGAAGGTATTTCCATTCCAATTAATACTCATAGTATTAGAACATTTATTCCTCATCATTATGTGGAATATGAATATGCTCCCACTAAATCTTTATTATCATAGATTCCATTATTATATGATATATCAGTCAAACCTTTTGAATATATGATCAAATTAAAGACTCCAGTTCTGAGGTGCTTGTCCTTAACCAATCATATTGATTAATCTTTGTAACTTATAGAATTTATTTGCATCAGTGGAATTATAAAACCCTTTTAGGCAGTGTCACATACACATCCTCATTTTATTCCTTTAGGGAATGTGATTTTAATATCTATATGCCAAATATTTTAGTCTTCAAGTTTCAATAGAAAGCATGATCCTTATGACATATAGCCATAGCAATTGGTTAATAGATTCATCAAGTTTAACACCTTAAACTCATCATTACAACCAATCTCCTCTTCAAATGTCATCCATGTCATTCTTAGCTTTTAAGACCCAATTGTACTTATGATTTTTACCCCTATAAGTGTTACCATTAAGGTCATACCTTATTTGGTTCGCATGAAAGTCATTTTGGATCTTATGACTTCAAGTCATAACTCAAAATCTAGTTCCTCTACATCATCTAAGTAGATCATTGGTTCATCATCATATGACCAATTTATCACCTGTATGAGTTTGTAAGATATCATAATCCACCAAGCTCAAGGTGTTTTCTACTAGATGTATGAGGTGTACCTATCACATAAAGAATTTGAGATTCCACAACACTTGTGATTATCAATCTCCTTTGTACCCTATTAGGTTTGATGTTGTTATCCTGACCTCAAACCTTTCAAGTTCTACTTCTTTCCTATTGATTCTTTTGGAACCGAGTTATCCTTCTAACAAACATTTTATTATTTGGATTGATATTAGTATTCAAATAACATTTTGTGATGAGTGGAGATCTCTCTAAGAAACTAGTTTTTCTTATATGAGCATTCAACTTTAATCACTAAAAGACATATTGGAACATTTTCATTACCATATCTCATATGGTGTCTTTTATACCTTAGGTATATATAGTGTAAAGCATGTTCTTTAGAAGATTAGTATTTTGTTGATAATCATTCTCTAACTATTTAGAGTATGATTCCTTCCTTTATTTAGATATCATTATTCCTTAATCATGAGCTCATTTGTGATACACTATCACAGTTACTCTAGGAAGCTCCTCAAACATTCAGTTTAAGTATCTCATAGTTTGATCATACAAACGTATTAATACTTTTACCGAGTTTGTACTTCATTTATGATCTTCTTTAACACTTCAAGATATTCATGTTAGTATTTCATTAAATACTTTTAATGAAGTTTTAGAATTAATTCTAATAGGTATGTTTATACATCAATATGTATTATACCTAATAGAGTAGTTACTCTCCCACTACATCCAATAAAGATTGACTTGTCATTCTGCACAATAAACAAGACATTCATATCACTTCATGGTTCATTAACCAAGAGTCTAATTCTCCATCAATATGGAGTCTAGGGTGGACTTTCTTTATTCATTTCCTTTAAATGATAATGTCATTATTATTTTAGTCATCATAGACTTTAGGTATTAGTATTTTATCTATGTATACCAAGTACCATAAGACAAATAAGGCACTGCCACAAAAGATCATATCTTTAAAATTGAAATGTGTACTTTATTGATAGACAACCTTGTCATCACAAGATGAAGAAATAAAATTATTTCTATTGGAAAAATGAAATAGCAGTTCGTAAATCTATTACATGCCCTTTGGGATGAAATAAACTAAAGGTACTACTATATATGGCAGCAACATTTGGTCCAATCTTGATGAGTGGTCCTTCCTGCTCCTTTCATAAAGGCCTTCACTTCTTTTCAAATTTTGCACATCATACATGTCAGATCTATCTCCGGGTATCACATACCTAAGATAAAGAAGTATTTTAAGTTTTTTTTATAATACCTGAGGTGGAGACTTACATCCCCTTCTTCATCTTCTTTAGTTCATCTATGTAGAGAGGGAAATTTCATTTCCAATGTCCTGGCTCTTGAAAATGGTGACGTTTGCCTCCCTTGTTCACCCCTCCATTGGCTTTGAGTGTTGAAGATGACTTGGGCTACTGGATAGCATTAGGACCATTCTTTGATTTTCCCATGCCCTTGCCTTTAGACTTTCCTTTCTTCCTATTGATCATCATCACCGATTTAGGTTTGTCTTTCTTCATATGTGCCTTGACTATCCTCAACATGCCCAACGTCTCTGTCAGTGGCCTGTCAAAGTTGTTCATGTTGTAGTTCATCACAAATTGGCTATAGGATTCTGGAAACAATTGCAATATCACATCAGTAGCCAACTCTTAGCTTAGAGGAAATCCCATTCGAGTTAGGTTTTCCACATACCCATTCATCTTAAATGTGTAAGGACCTACTGGATCTCCTTCTATCATGATGCACTTGAACAGTGCCTTCGAGACATCATATCTCTCTTTTCGTGCCTGGTCTGGATACATATTCTTGAGATGCTGAACCATCTCAATGACATCGATGTTCTCATGTTGTCTCTGCAACTCATAGTTCATTGAGCACAACATCAAGCACTTCCCATCAATGGTGTCTTCAGTATGCTTCCTGTAAGCATCCCTTTTATCCTTTGGTGTGGTGGGAGATGGTTCCTCTAGCTCTGGCGTCTCTAGGACATAGATCTTTTGCTCTTGAGTGATAAAAATTCTCAATGTCCTAAAGTAGTCATGGAAGTTGTTCCCATTCAATTTGTCCTTCTCAAGGACCGACCACAATGAAAAGTGATTCCTGTTGGTAGCCATTTATTCTACAAAAGGAAATTTTCAATATTAGTAAAAAACCTTTTGATTTGGTTTGATTTAAAAATTGACAACATTTAATTAGGTCTTTGATTAATGTTCACTTCTCACTATTTTATCTCAAATTGATAACCCTCATTATCAATTCAGAAGTTTGCAGCATACAAGCTTCAAGTGAGCAAGATTCTTATTTCATCTAAGCCATGGACCAATGAGGGTTGTTACCATCAACTAGAATCTTTTAGGTAGGAATCTTTTGCCAATTGCATCATATGCAACTCTTGATAGGTTTCATGCACAACTCTGTGCTACATTCATCTTTATGCCTCAAGGTGCTTGATCCAATTAATGTCACCTTGTTAAGTCTGACCCGAAAGCCAACACGATGAATATGCACAATGCGAAGGCAGACCCACATCTTCACCATCACACCTCCTTGAGATAGACAGTGCACCACGTGAAGGCATGCCCACACTTAGTTGATCAAGTTTTTCATGTGTGTTTCTTTTGGAAGGTATCTTGAACTTAATATGCTTGTTGAGGGGTTTTAATATGCTTATATATGCATATTTGTATCCAATCACCACATATATAGTTTTTATCATATACATGCTATATCCCATAAATGAAAACACACAATAACAGTAAAGCAATGATGGCCATCCTATTGTAGTCCTTGGAGCCACAAGGAACTATGGTCATATAAGATCTACATCACATGAAAATTATTGACGAAGATTTGTTCTTGCCAATCCGATTTGATTGGTTCAATCTTTAAATAGGTCATCTCACCTCTTGGCCAGTCGATTGGTCTCCTCCAACCGTTCGTGTGGATCCTCCAAATGGTTAGCTCGTGGGGTCATCAAGATCCTTGTCTGTCCACCAACTTCTCCTCACCCAATACATCAAATGATGGTCTTCTTGATTCATTATAACAAGAAATAAAACTAATCCTGCTTTTACATAATCTTTGTGAAACCTCGAGTTACATTCGACGGGAGAAAAGGTAGAAAAGAATCTCGAGTTATCTCAAGTTACATTTAGAAAAGAAGAAGAGGGATCGATATGTAGACTGAGATGCAAACAACCATATCGAACCACACACATGCACAAAGGGTTAATAGGCCATAACCATGCTGCACATCCACCATCAAAAGTGTTTTAGGGCGACATGTATCGATTGTAAATATATACCATATCATATATGTATATGTTAGTTTGAGATCATGTGGTATTAATCAGATATTCAAATTAGTCATTTAGGTATTCACATAATATGTAATAAATAAAAGACGGTAAAACCAAAAATCCGATCATATCGATTATGCCAAAACATAGAGTATTGACATGGCTCTAAAACCATTATTGGGTTTTATGTCATCAGAGTAGGCAGCGGAAACAAAAAAAATTGCTCACCATAATCCCATAACCAGTTGATATCATCAATATCTATGTAACGAGAAGGATGATTTTAGTGAGTTATACCTGGTCCTGATGCATGCTTAACGATTATACCTCACAGCTAGTGCGTTCTTGAATCACCTGTATTTAACAATGTCTGTGCTGCTCTTGATCTTGACCTGGACTGTGGTTGACAGTCATCCTCTTGAGCGGAAGAAGTCCCCCTCCTCTGTAGCTAGTCCACACAGACTATTAGGAACTCTAGTTGTCCTAAAGAACAGACTAGAAGGATTCTTCCCTTCTGTCAGTGTACCAGTCACTGACACACTCTCCCAAAACCAGTTGCTTGATCTATAGTTCTCTTTCACTTGCTATACCTCCTCCCTATTTGGGTGGAACTTGCTCAGGCTCTCCTTTAGTTATCAGAATCATAGAGGACAACAACATTGCAAAGCAACTATTTCTCATAAGTCATTCTGAGATGTTATCTGTTGTGTGTCTGGAAAAGCCCTCTGTACCCCTCTATTTATATTAGAGGGTAGGGTCAGGGTTTCCAGTGTGTACGGGAGTAGAAGGGTCTAGTTTTTCCATGAATAATTTTCACAACAGTAGGCTAACTACTCAGTTCACAACTGAATTGGTCGTCTGGCCAGGTGAGCCTATTGGTTCACCCAGTGAATTGGTCAGTTCACTTCCTAGACTTTCCTACAATTGACTTTCCTATTTCGTTTCAAATTAATGTGAACATCAATTCTTGTCTCAATCAAATTGGACTTATGAAACAGGAAACTTTTCTCAAAAATCGAGTAACCCAACATCTGGTCGGTTGGTCTAGTTGAACTGATCATTTCACTAAAGTGAACCGGTCATCTCAATGACCATGAGCTGATCAGTTCACCCAGTGAACTGGTCAGTTGGTGGTCCATGTTGTGCAGAACTCAGTCAATTCAGTTCTCAATCAATATGACACTCTAATCAGTTGGTTTTACACTTGAAATTCATGATTCTGAGCTAAGTCTATTAATTGAATGTGATAACCTCCTATTTTAGTAGTTTATCTTAGTCTTTTTCTTTAGTTTTCCATACTCTTTTTACGTTTATACGGTACATAAACCTAATTTTACCCCTTTTTGTAAATACATCATCAAACTAACTTTTTCCTTTTATACTTGCAGAAAAAGCACAAAAAAAATCATAAAAGAATAAACCAGCCTCAAGGCCGAGTGAAGCCAAACGGTCCCAAGACCGCATGGAGTTCAAACGGTCCCGAGACCGCATGAAGCCAAACGGTCCCACGACCGCATGGAGTTCAAACGGTCCCGAGACCGCATGAAGCCAAACGGTCCCAAGACCGCATGGAGTTCAAACGGTCCCGAGACCGCATGAAGCCAAACGGTCCCAAGACCGCATGGAGTTCAAACGGTCCCAAGACCGCATGAAGCCAAACGGTCCCAAGAGCGCATGGAGTTCAAACGGTCCCGAGACCGCATGAAGCCAAACGGTCCCAAGACCGCATGGAGTTCAAACGGTCCCAAGACCGCATGAAGCCAAACGGTCCCAAGACCGCATGGAGTTCAAACGGTCCCAAGACCGCATGAAGCCAAACGGCCCCAAGACCGCATGGAGTTCAAACGGTCCCAAGACCGCATGGAGTTCAAACGGTTCCAAGACCGTTTGACGCCAAACAATCTCCAGACCGTTTGACGCCAAACGATCTCCAGACCGTTTGACGCCAAACGGTCTCAAGACCGTTTGAACCCAAACGGTCTCCAGACCGTTTGGACCTCACTCAAGGCCTATAAATAAGACCCCAAGGGCCATCCCTGGGAGAGTCCAGACGTCCAGAGGCTGCCTCTCTAGTACCAGAACAACTCCATCCACCGCCCGAGGCTGCCGGTCTGAGACTCACGTTCCATTTCAAGCTACCTTCTCTCTCATCAACAAAGAAGGTGAGAGGAGAGGATCCGTCGTCAAGCAAGCCACAAAGGGTGAAGATCGTTACTCTCTCCACCAAGGGTTCAACCTTCTCTCCTCAGTGGAGATGATGTTCTTTCTATCTCTTCTTGCATCCTCCTTTGTTGCTCCCTCTATGAGGAGCGAGTAGTTTCATTCACTGGGGCGCGGGGACTAGCCCCGCTGCCCATGTCTTGTACTTTGTACTAAAAAGATGTTATCATTTCGTTTTAATACTAAATCGTTTCATACATGCTTGAATGATGGCCACGTTCTTGTATGCATCTATTGTCTTTTGTTGTGGTTTGTCTACGACCGTTCTCGAGACTCGAATACCGATTTAGTGTTGGTTTCTGGTGTGTGTATCCACCACACATCCGTTTCGGTGTCTAGGAGTGTATCTCAAAGAGTGGAGTAAACTCACTATCATCCGTTGCACTTCCATACGTGTGGAAGTGCAACCTTGGTAAGTCGAGGAACACACTTTGCGAGGGGAATGATGTAAAGCATGTGACCATTTGATCGGGAATGGCTGGCGTTGCAACATTCCCGCACTTCTCGTAGCTAGGTTATCCGAAAAGGAGACTAGATCTACAAGGATACTATTCGATTTGGTAATTATCGCTCGCTTGTTAGTTTAGATGCACGTTTCATGAGGTTGAGTAAGATTCTCTTACCGAATGAGAGCTACTTAACCCTTGAAGGATGCAATGCATCGCTCTTGTCTTATAAGGCATCGGTCTTGTGGAACATCGAAGGATGCAATGCATCGCTCTTGTCTTACAAGGCATCGGTCTTGTGGAACATCCATGTATCTAGCTTACAAGTCTTGCTTTGCTTAGTACATATACAATGCATGTGTAGAGGTGGTAAATACCTGCTTAACCCCAGTGATTCATCATCATTTGCTAAACTTTAGTTTTAGTTGCTTTCTTTACTTTTCATGTTTTAGTCTAAAAACCAATCAAAATCCAACTTTTCGATATAAGTGCCAATTAGTAAAATAACTAAGTGAAGTGCTGTACGTTTTCTATCTTGTTGCTTGCAGTAAGACCGTTGTCTTTTGGGTTCGATCCTAAATCTGTACTATGATAAGGCTTCCATACTCTTATGGGGTTGGAGTTGTTATCTAAGCACTAGTTCTAGGTAAACCTAGGGAAGATATCAATCCTCTCTAGGGTTTTTGGTGCAAATTTGGGACTCCCATTGGAAGAGTAAAATCTTTTGGTGTAAGTCCCAGCTCTCCATCAAAAAATGGCGCCGTTGCTGGGGACAACGGAACGTTGTTATTTCACTTAGTATTTTTTCTAATTGGTTAGGATTTTACACTTTCTTTTTGAATCATAATTCACCATCTTCTTGAAGTTTTCATATTGTCTCTATTATCTAAAGGTGTTCTCTTTTCTTTACTCAGGTAGAACCCGTATATGCAATCACCGCATAATCGAGGATTCTCCCCTGATCCGGAGTTCAACTCCGAGGTAGAGAGAAGTTTCCACCGCAGAATCCGTCTCAATCGCCAACGCGCTAGTCAAATGGCTGATGAACAGCATCAAGCCGCTTTGGTGATGGAGAGAGTCAATGCTGCTATCGCCGCACAACGGGCACAACGCATTGCAAACACCCGTGCCCAAATACAAGCAGAGATACGAGCAGAAGAGCATGCCCGCATAAGAGCAGAGACCGAGGCTGCTCAGTTCAAATTACGAAACAAGCAACTAAGGGATTATGCTGTCCCAAAGAATTACGAAGATAACCACCCAGTCCGGCCTCCGATCATCAACATCCCAAACTTTGAGATCCGGACCCAGTGGATCCAGATTATGCAAGGAATTTCCTTCTCTGGAGGTTCAGGAGACGATTGCATGGACCATTTGAAACGGTTTAAGGCATTATGCCGCCTGGTCCCACAAGCTGGTATTGCTTTCAACGCAATAATGCTCCACCTATTTCATTTCACCTTATCTGGAAGGGCCTTGAGTTGGTACAACTCATTGGACAGAGAACCCATTATAACCACTTGGGCCCCTCTAGAGGAAAAATTCCTGGAGAAGTTCTTTCCACCCTCGCTTACCTATGAAATCAGAGGGCAGATCAACCATTTCTCCCAGCTACCTGGAGAAACCCTCGCTGAGGCATGGGAAAGATTCAAGGAACTTCTACGCAAATGTCCTCATCATGGAATATCACAGAACCAATTGATTGAAACTTTTTATCGAGGGGTAAGCGATGACATTAAACAGTTCCTAGATTCCTCGTCTGGAGGAAATTTCATGAGGAAAAATTATGAAGATGCCTGGAAAATCGTTACTTTAGGAGCTGAAAACCAGTCCAACTGGGGGCGGTCAGCCGGAAAAGGCGTCCTTAAAGTCTTTAAAGCTGAGGAATCTATGGAACTAAAGTCAATAGCCGAGGCTTTGAAGACAATCGCTCATAAACAACAAACCCTTGAAACAACTCTAGGGGAAATTGATAAAAAGAAAACCCCGCTGGTTCATCAAGTCAAAGCCGTCATAGGATCCTGTGAGGCTTGTCATGCTTCGGATCATCCGACTCTTTCCTACGGAATGCTCTATAATGTGATGATGGATCTACATTTACCACCACAAACCTATGAGGCCATCACCAACCAGGCTGAAATTCAGATTCCGGAACAAGTTAACTCCATCCATACTATTCCCGGACAAGTTTATTATAATCCCAGCCAACCAAGGAACCATCCTGGGTTCCAGTATGGGAATCCCTCTGGAACTGCAAATCCGCAACATCAGACACAAGGGGGATTTGACAGTAGGCTGCCTCCTGGGTTTCCAAACAATTTTAACCAAAGTCAAGGGAACCCAAGGAACAATTTCCCTAGGGCTAACCACCCTAGAAACCAATCAGCCTACTATCAGTACACTCATCCCCCGCTTCACCCGCAGTTGCATACTCAATAGCAACAACAACAAAGCCCTCAGAAAAATGCTACCGCGCAGCCGGAAGATGAGCTATCTTTGATAAAACAAATGCTTCAGTCTCAGCAAACCATGCTAGCTAACCAACAAGCCCAACAAAAGGCAGTTGAAACCCAGCTTGCTCAGATTGCTGCACAGTTGAAGCCTTCGGCAAGCACTTTTGATGGGCAGCCTGAACAAAACTCTAAGTATGGGCAAAATAAACACGAACAGCTGAATGCCGTCACCACAAGGTCGGGACGCACTCTTCCCGAACCCATCAAGATCACTATAGATGATGATGATGTGCCCACTTTTATGACGAAAGAGATCTCGCAACAAGAGATTGAGAAATCCCCCGAAGGCACAAAGGACAAAAACAAAGAGCATGTACCTGAAGAATCCAAGGTCCCGCAATTCAAACCAAGGATTCCGTATCCAGGCAGACTGCAAGAAACAAAAATGGACGCCAGGTTTCAGAAATTCAAGGAAGCAATGAAGAAACTTTATATTGACATCCCACTCCTTGACGCTCTATCCGAAGTACCAGCATGGGCAAGGTATCTCAAAACGTTGCTATCACGTAAGTATATCACTAAAGAGCAGGAAACCGTCAAGCTCGCTCAAACCACTTCTGACATCATCTTGAACAAACTACCCAAAAAGAAGAAAGACCCAGGTTCCTTCGGAATTCAATGTTGCATTGGAAATGCATCCACAAAGAAAGGATTGGTTGACCTCGGGGCTAGTATATCCATTATGCCCTACTCAATGTGCCAACGCCTTGGTTTCACTGACCTGCTGCCTACAGCAATGACTATTCAACTAGCTGACTCCACCATAACCGCACCGTAGGGAATCATCGAAGATATCCCAGTAAGGATAGGGAAGGATGCCTACGTTCCATGTGATTTTGTCATCATGGATATTAAAGAAGACTTGAGGTATCCGATCATTTTCGGTAGGCCTTTCCTAGCTACAGCCAGAGCGTTAATCGATGTCGAAGCCGGAACCATCATTCTTAGGCTCGGAAAAGAAGCAATTCAATTCCGCGTCCTTGATAGCATGAAAGGTCCCAGCATCCAAGAAGAAGTCTTTCTTTTAGACGCAATTCAACAAATGTCGCAATTAGAAATCTCGGAGCCAATTGACGAACTTGAGAATGCTCTTATCAATCCAGAAGTTGAATTCTCTGCAAATGAACTAGTCCAGCAATGCATCCAATACCTAGAAAAGATAGAAGAAGCACCAAAGGCTACTTTTGAAGAGCTTAAAGCCATCACTACCATCGAAGTAGTAGAACCATCAAAAACCCCTGAATTGAAGACTTTACCTACAGGGCTTAAATATGTTTTCCTGGATAAGGAAGAGTTATGCCCAGTTATTATCAGCTCCACCCTTACCGAAGACCAAGAAGTCAAACTTCTGAACAAACTAAGGAGGCACAAAAAGATCATTGGTTATAAAATAACCGACCTCACAGGCATAAACCCGGCTCTGTGCATGCACAAGCTTCCTATGGTTGAAGAATTTAAACCCACTCGTGAACATCAAAGAAAACTGAACCCAAATTTGAAAGAGGTAGTTCGTTTGGAAGTCCTCAAACTACTCAAAGCTGGCATGATCTATCCTATCTCTGACTCTCAGTGGGTCAGTCCAGTTCAAGTTGTCCCAAAGAAAGGGGGCACTACTGTAGTGATCAACGATAAAAATGAGCTCGTACCTAATAGGACTGTAACGGGGTGGCGAATGTGCATCGATTATAGGAAGTTGAATAAAGCTACAAGAAAAGACCACTACCCTCTACCCTTCCTTGACGAAGTCCTAGAGCGCTTGGCCCACCAAAAGTATTTCTGTTATCTCGATGGTTACTCTGGGTTCTACCAAATACCCATACATCCAGAGGACCAAGAAAAAACCACCTTCACTTGTCCCTTTGGGACATATGCTTTCAAAAGAATGCCGTTCGGGCTATGTAACGCTCCTGCTACTTTCCAACGCTGCATGTCTGCCATCTTCGCCGGATTAACCGAATCTGTTATGGAAGTCTTTATGGATGATTTCTCTGTCTATGGATATTCTTTCGATAACTGTCTAAATAATCTTGAACGAGTCCTGCAACGTTGCGAGGAAACGAACCTTATCTTGAATTGGGAAAAATGTCATTTCATGGTAACAGAAGGTATCGTCCTCGGACATAGAGTAAGTGATAGGGGGATCGAGGTCGAAAAAGCAAAGATTGATGTTATCTCAAAGTTGTCACCTCCGAAGGACATAAGGGGAGTTCGAGCTTTCCTAGGTCATGCAGGGTTTTACAGAAGGTTCATCAAAGATTTCTCGAAAATAGCTAAACCCATGACCCAACTCCTGACAAAAGATGCCGAGTTCGTTTTCGACCAAGAATGTATGCGAAGTTTCTCTACCCTTAAAGAAGCATTAATTTCCGCACCTATTCTAAGGGCTCCAGACTGGTCGCAACCATTCAAAATCATGTGCGACACAAGTGATTATGCCATAGGGGCCGTTTTAGGACAACGGATCCATAAGAAACCCTATGTCATCTACTACGCATCCAAAACGCTTGACGAAGCACAGAAAAACTACACCACCACGGAAAAAGAGTTTTTGGCTATCATCTACGCTTTCGAAAAATTCCGCTCCTACCTGATCGGCTCTAAAGTCATCGTCTACACTGACCATTCTGCTATCCGACATCTGATCCAGAAACAGGACGCCAAACCCAGGCTCATCCGCTGGGTATTAATGCTTCAAGAATTCGACCTAGAAATCAAAGATAAAAGTGGCGTAGAGAACGTTGTAGCCGATCACCTCAGCAGAATCGAGGCTGAAGAAAAAGATAAAATCCCTATCAGGGATTCTCTTCCTGATGATCAGCTTATGAAGGCCACTCATAGTTTTCCTTGGTTTGCTGATATCGTCAATTATCTGGCCACAGGGATCATCCACCTGTCTACTTCGTATCAGGATAAAAGGAAATTCCTTCATGATATAAAACGTTATCATTGGGACGAACCCTACTTATTTCACCTCTGTGCCGACGGACTTTTTCGCTGGTGCCTTCCAGAAGAAGAAATAACCTCAGTCTTAGAACACTGCCACTCCGGACCCACGGGGGGGCACATGGGCGCCAAGAAAACCGCCATAAAAGTTCTACAATCCGGTTTCTTTTGGCCCACCATAACAAAAGACTCATATGATTTTGTCAAAGCCTGTGACAAATGCCAATTTTCGGGCAACATATCAAAAAGGGATGAAATGCCTCTTACCATGTGGCAGGAAATTGAGTTGTTTGATGTATGGGGGGTAGATTACATGGGACCTTTCCCCTCATCATATGGCTTCTCTTACATTTTAGTCGCAGTGGATTACGTCTCAAAGTGGGTCGAAGCTGTACCCACCGTATCCAATGACTCCAAACCTGTTGTCAAATTGTTCAAAGATACTATTTTTCCGAGATTTGGAGTTCCAAGAACGGTCATATCTGATGGCGGGACCCATTTCCTGGAACGAAGTTTCGAAGCGTTACTGAGAAAATACGGAGTCCATCACAAAGTTGCCACACCTTACCACCCACAAACTAGTGGCCAGGTAGAAGCAATTCTTGAAAAAACAGTGAATAAAAACCGCATTGATTGGTCCACCAAACTTCCTAACGCCCTCTGGGCATACCGTACTGTTTACAAAACACCAATTGGAACAACTCCGTTCCGTTTGGTGTACGGCAAATCATGTCATCTTCCAGTAGAACTGGAACATAAAGCCTGGTGGGCCATCAAGCAACTAAACTTCGACCTTAAAAGTGCATGGGAGAACAGACAACTCCAGCTACAGGAGCTAGAAGAACTCCGAATGACAGCATATCACAGTGCTAGAATCTATAAAGAGCAAAAAAAAATGTGGCACGATGGACATCTTAAGAGAAAAGATATCGCCGTTGGCGAAAAAGTGCTCTTATTCAACTCCAAGCTCAGATTATTCCCCGGAAAGCTCCGAACAAAATGGTCTGGACCCTTCACCATAAAACATATCTACCCAACTGGAGCCGCCATTATCATCGACAACAACGAAGGAGAACGAATGGTCAACGGGCACCGTTTAAAAAGATATTACACTCAGGAAGACAAAACGCATCAACAAACCATCGATATCAGAGATGCTACGCCCACAACATAACAACCTTACAGTTTCGTCGAGCCAGTGACGTTAAACCAAGGCGCTACTTGGGAGGCAACCCAAGACTCCACGACTTAGTTTAGTTGTTGCCCTTGTTCTAATTACCTCTCACCCTATCACTTTGACACTCTGAGGACAGAGTGAGTGACAAGTTAGGGGGGGGGGTACATTAGACAAGGGCAAGGTACCCTCTTCTAAATAGCCACCTCAACTAACTCTAGAATCATGTTAGTCTCTACAAGTAAATAGCACTTAGACATCAAATGGCGATTTATCAATTTCCACCTACTATAGATCCCATATTTTTGCTTCAATTCTTTATCTGACTCTCCACAGGTCAAAATCAGGGCAGAAATAAGCCGAGATCTCAAGGATGAGAGGGAAATTAGGCAACTTCCAAATCAAAAAGTTCTGCAAGTGGATCGCAAACCAAATAAGTGCATGCTGAAAAACTTTAAGAACAGCTTTCCTCTCTTCAAAATAAAAGAGGCTTGGCCGCCCAAAATAAATCCTGATTCCAAAACCCAAGCTTGTGAGTTTTTGAATAAATGCCAGAGAGACAAATAAAATCATGAGAGTTGTGCCACGCATAAGGACCTATATGAAGAACTGATAAAGGGCTTGCCCGGCCGGTACATTCAGCTGCCCTCACAAAGGCAGATGTGTCGCGTCCGGTAGTAAAACCCTAAAAGTTCCAAGTATATGAAAAGGCTCATAAAGGACTTGCCCGGCCGGTACATTCAGCTGCCCTCATAAAGGCAGATGTGTCGTGCCCGGTAGTGAGATCCTAAAAAGCATAGACAGCCCCTCCCCCACTTGAAGGGGAGCTACACTTCAAAGCCTTTAGCCAACCCTCATACCCTCTCTAGCTTCCAGTAGGTTTCCAGAGAGGTATAAAGTTGATTAGAGTCAACGGCATGCACAAAATAAATGTGGTCCCAAGGCAAATTTTGAGATACGGAAAAACCCTGAGATCCAAGCAACTCTCGAAATCCAAAGGAATCAAGGCATGCAATAAGCCTCGATATGACCCCTAGGGAACTCAGGTCAAGAATTGAAGCAAGAGTATGGAGATCCTAATTAAGATCGCCTCGCCATTTCATGTCTCAGCTCTATCTAACTTGAGGACAAGCTAGACTCTAAGTTAGGGGGGGTGATAACCTCCTATTTTAGTAGTTTATCTTAGTCTTTTTCTTTAGTTTTCCATACTCTTTTTACGTTTATACGGTACATAAACCTAATTTTACCCCTATTTGTAAATACATCATCAAACTAACTTTTTCCTTTTATACTTGCAGAAAAAGCACAAAAAAAAATCATAAAAGAATAAACCAGCCTCAAGGCCGAGTGAAGCCAAACGGTCCCAAGACCGCATGGAGTTCAAACGGTCCCGAGACCGCATGAAGCCAAACGGTCCCAAGACCGCATGGAGTTCAAACGGTCCCGAGACCTCATGAAGCCAAACGGTCCCAAGACCGCATGGAGTTCAAACGGTCCCGAGACCGCATGAAGCCAAACGGTCGCAAGACCGCATGGAGTTCAAACGGTCCCAAGACCGCATGATGCCAAACGGTCCCAAGACCGCATGGAGTTCAAACGGTCCCGAGACCGCATGAAGCCAAACGGTCCCAAGACCGCATGGAGTTCAAACGGTCCCAAGACCACATGAAGCCAAATGGTCCCAAGACCGCATGGAGTTCAAACGGTCCCAAGACCGCATGAAGCCAAACGGTCCCAAGACCGCATGGAGTTCAAACGATCCCAAGACCGCATGAAGCCAAACGGTCCCAAGACCGCATGGAGTTCAAACGGTTCCAAGACCGTTTGACGCCAAACGATCTTTAGACCGTTTGACGCCAAACGGTCTCAAGACCGTTTGACGCCAAACGATCTCAAGACCGTTTGACGCCAAACGGTCTCAAGACCGTTTGAACCCAAACGGTCTCCAGACCGTTTGGACCTCACTCAAGGCCTATAAATAAGACCCCAAGGGCCATCCCTGGGAGAGTCCAGACGTCCAGAGGCTGCCTCTCTAGTACCAGAACAACTCCATCCACCGCCCGAGGCTGCCGGTCTGAGACTCACGTTCCATTTCAAGCTACCTTCTCTCTCATCAACAAAGAAGGTGAGAGGAGAGGATTCGTTGTCAAGCAAGTCACGAAGGGTGAAGATCGTTGCTCTCTCCACCAAGGGTTCAACCTTCTCTCCTCAGTGGAGATGATGTTCTTTCTATCTCTTCTTGCCTCCTCCTTTGTTGCTCCCTCTATGAGGAGCGAGTAGTTTCATTCACTGGGGCGCGGGGACTAGCCCCGTTGCCCATGTCTTGTACTTTATACTAAAAAGATGTTATCATTTTGTTTTAATACTAAATCGTTTCATACATGCTTGAATGATGGCCACGTTCTTGTATGCATCTATTGTCTTTTGTTGTGGTTTGTCTACGACCGCTCTCGAGACTCGAATACCGATTTAGTGTTGGTTTCTGGTGTGTGTATCCACCACGCATCCGTTTCGGTGTCTAGGAGTGTATCTCAAAGAGTGGAGTAAACTCACTATCATCCGTTGCTCTTCCATACGTGTGGAAGTGCAACCTTGGTAAGTCGAGGAACACACTTTGCGAGGGGAATGATGTAAAGCATGTGACCATTTGATCGGGAATGGCTGGCGTTGCAACATTCCCGCACTTCTCATAGCTAGGTTATCCGAAAAGGAGACTAGATCTACAAGGATACTATTTGATTTGGTAATTATCGCTCGCTTGTTAGTTTAGATGCACGTTTCATGAGGTTGAGTAAGATTCTCTCTTTGGAGACTACATATCTTCATTGACACGTAGAAATGTACCGAATGAGAGCTACTTAACCCTTGAAGGATGCAATGCATCGCTCTTGTCTTATAAGGCATCGGTCTTGTGGAACATAGAAGGATGCAATGCATCGCTCTTGTCTTATAAGGCATCGGTCTTGTGGAACATCCATGTATCTAGCTTACAAGTCTTGCTTTGCTTAGTACATATACAATGCATGTGTAGCGGTGGTAAATACCTGCTTAACCCCAGTGATTCATCATCATTTGCTAAACTTTAGTTTTACTTGCTTTCTTTACTTTTCATGTTTTAGTCTAAAAACCAATCAAAATCCAACTTTTCGATATAAGTGCCAATTAGTAAAATAACTAAGTGAAGTGCTGTACGTTTTCTATCTTGTTGCTTGCAGCAAGACCGTTGTCTTTTGGGTTCGATCCTAAATCTGTACTATGATAAGGCTTCCATACTCTTATGGGGTTGGAGTTGTTATCTAAGCACCAGTTCTAGGTAAACCTAGGGAAGATATCAATCCTCTCTAGGGTTTTTGGTGCAAATTTGGGACTCCCATTGAAAGAGTAAAATCTTTTGGTGTAAGTCCCAGCTCTCCATCAGAATGTTTTAATTGAATACCTAAACACTTTAATAATCAATCCAAACATCATGCATGGATAAACTCCTATTCTAGGTTAATGCTGTGTGTGTGACCCTATAGATCCCATGTCACATTGGCAGTGAATGTCCATAACTAGCTTATGACATCACAAGAAAAGAGAGGTATCTAGTGGCACATTCATGCTATCTAAGTGAAACGGAACGTTGGAGAACAACTTTCAACCTTCATCATGTGATTGGTGTTACATTGAATGTATAATTCCTTTGTCATTATATCCTAATGAACACAAGGCATGAAGTTGTCATCCTTTCAATGTTCATTCATGTTTCTTGAACTAGAGCAGAAAACTGAGATATATGTGACATCAATATCATATATTCATTCACATGTGCATGCGCATGCCTTTTTCAGTCTCACTTATCAAGTGACATGGACATCAAACTCCCTTAAGAGGGACAAATCCCATTTCTATCATTCACATCTCATGTGTCAAAGTCACCCAATGATCACCTTTACAATATCCCATGTTTCAAGACTGTATTTGATGATGTCAAAGTGCACCCAATCACATTCGACGAGTGTAATGATTTTAGATCTAAGAATCACAAACACCACCATAACTATGAGAGATAATTCTGACTACCATTTCATGGTTCCATGTGTCACTCTTATGGTGGGTCTGTCTGATACACTATTCTCTAACATGTATCTATGTGCTCGGTCTGATATCATATATCATGACTAATGAGACTCTATCATCAACCAACACACACTCTAGTCTTGATGTGTCACTGTTATGTATCGACCTTCCACAATGACATCTTACTAGTAACATAATAAGAACATACATACTCTTAGCATCTGTATGATCTCATTGCTCAAGTCACATACTTGAAGACATATGTCATCGAGTATTGTCATTTCTTTAGACATTCATTATGCTTCATCATTATCTCATAATTGATAAAACCAGAATGAATTGGAAGCTTGCCTTTGATATTAATCAAATCAATTGTAATATATGCCAATCCAATCGTCATATGATTGTCTCTCACAACATACATAGCAAAAACATGTTAGAGGACAATTTATCAAACAAACTCACCATAAGAGTGATGCATGGAAACCATACTTGGTTAGTCAGGATCATCTCTTATAGTGTTGGTGGTGATTGTGCTTCTTAACCTGAAGTCACTACACTCATCACATGTTCTCCCATGTAATTTAACATCATCTAAAGTAGTCCTGAAACATGGGTTACTATAAGGGTGATGATTGGGTGCAATGTGACACTTGAGGATGACTGTGAGTGATGTACATGGAATTTGTTCCTCCTAAGGGAGTATGATATCCTAGCCACTTAATAAGCAAGACTAAGAAATGCATGGTCATACACATATATGTCAATATATATGATATTTAGATTACATATATCTTGGACAGTCTTCTCTATTTCAAAAAAATGGATTGAACATTTGTAGAGGATGGCAAGTCCATGCCTTGAGTTCAGTCCAGATGTCAATAAAAAGAGAACTATACAAACACTGTAAATCCAAATGACAACTTCTAGGTTTAAGTTATTCTCCAACTTTTCAAATTACTTGTGTAGCAATGATGTGTTATGACATGGAATATTATCACACTAACAAATTCACCCAGTGTTGAAATCCCTAAGCTTTTACCAACACCTTGTGCAATAATACCACCCGCAAGCGGACGAGTCTTATTGATGTATAGTTGAGGATCAAATCCCAAGAGACAACATTTTTAAGAATCGTTGTTAGTCGAATCTCGCTCATGTAAGAATAATATATAGAATGATTGATTGATTTGAGGTTAATTAAACAAAGTGCAAGAAAGTAAAGAGCAGAATTAAAGTTGATCTAGATTAATGATATGGAATCACTGGGGTGGTCTCAGGTTTCACCACCACTATACATGCAAATACATCCAATCAGAAAAGATCTAGGCAAATCTAACTATCCAAATAGAACTACTGCAAACCCTCCCTGAGGGATGTTTAGGTACACGTAAGCATCACCTTAGGCATCAGATGTCTCATCGCCATTCGGATCATGCACTTACAGTTCTGAAGATACAAAAATACAACTAAAGTTGTGCCCCACTATATAGGCGTTAGGCACATAGAAGCTTCACCATGGGCTAGATGGCTCATCCCCTCACAGATCATCCACTTACGACCTCAAGGAATCCCATTCTATTTCTAGTTTGGGAGTCAACTGCGTTAATCGACATTCTATCCTACATATTGAAGTTTTCACAACATAAGAAAGAACAAGATAAGAGCAAACAAGTGATCAATCTACAAGCAAACATCGACGATTAACAATGAAATGAAAAGTTATATACATTGCCTTGGATTTTTTAACAAAAGAACATGCAATCATGGAAAGCGGGGTTAGTCTCCGCACCCCAGTGAAAAGGAACTACTCGATCATGATGCGAGAAATAAGAAGAATAAGAGAGAGGAAAGAATACACCATGAGCATGATGTAGAAGGTAGCCGTAGCTTGGTGAAGATGATGCGGTCTTCTATGTCATGTCGGGGTAGATCTGGATGAGGAGGAAGAACCACCAAGGTATACCACGTAGGTCTTCTTCTCCACATTCTCTCTCTTCTTGTCCTCCTTGCTCACAGCAAAGAGGAGCAAAAAGTGAAGTGATAATGGCATGGATGTACGTGGATGAATCTGGATTGAATCTTGTGTTTGGGCAGCCTGGAGACATCCTAAATCTGATGCCTAATGAGGATCCTTATGGTTCTATTTATAGGGACTTATTAGGTCCTCATGTTTTTGGCATGAGTCCTCTTCACACGGTTTGGAGCAAATGGTCTGCTTGAACAGTTTGGAAATTGAGAGGCTCCTAACAGTCTTCAGAGTCTTAACAGTTTGGACTAGATAAGTATTCATGTCCAAATGGTCTTGGAGGCCGATTAGTAACCTCACGTTCTTGTTAGACTGACCAAACGGTCTTGGGTTGATACTGGTTCTTCATGGTTTGGATACTCTAGCGTTCTTCTCCTCAAATCAGTCTCATAGTCTGATGGTCTAACGGTCTTGAAACTGTGCGCCACCAAACAGTCTTGAGGATTGATGGCCTCTAATTGGTATTGGTCATCCTTCAAACTGTCTTTGACATCCCTACATCCAAACGGTCTTCATCCTCCAAATGGTATTTGTCTGCAAGTGGTCCTCATCTCTGAACGGTCCTCAGTCTTAATGATTTGGAGATGCAAACGGTCTTGAAGACTGATGGGATCCAATCAGTCTTGAGGACCGATTATGCAGGTGATAGGTGGAGGTTCATGTGGTCTTAGGTAGGTGGCTGCCTATACAGTCTTGAAACTGTAAGGCCTCATATAGTCTTGAGACCGTGTGGCTTTACGCAGTTTTGAGATCGTATGCATGAATGGATAAGATCGAGATGTCAAAACCTAATTTTTTGACCGCTAGGGCAAACTGTTTGGTGAGGAATGATTGATCAAGACTGAATAGGCAAAACCGTTTGGTCAAGACTGATTGGTCAAGACCAAGGTTGAGAGGATCTTGAGTGAAGGTGGATGTGCAACCAATTGTTTCATTAAACCTGCATAAAAGCAACAATTATAACCATAAGTTAGTAATAATCCATTGAGTTGAGAAAAATTGAATATCATGGGGTTTCAAGAAGTGAAAATGAAAGTATTAAATGAAATTGGGCTCAAAATGGCGACTGGATATCATGATGAATATGCATTTGTCAGAATACCCTGAACTTAAACATTGCTCATCCCTTGAGTAACAGAAAATCTAAAACCATCACCAAAGGAATACTTTCAACTCATGTGGTTGCCTCCTCTTCACATCACGATTGTTTTCTTTTTGCTCAGTATGACTAAGCATCACAACTTCCTGAGGCCACTGAACACATCTTACCATATCTTCATTCCTATGTTTTTTTTCCAACATCACTTCCTCCTCACTTTTTCCAACAACAAGCATTTCTAAGAGTTTTGTAAGAGTCCAGAGATACCCGTAGAACAAGAAGTGTGCACCTGATCTGGCATTGGTGTTTTTCAAGACAGTGAAGGCATTCATTGTGCCTTTAGGTAGAAAAGGGAGTGAAGGGTGGTATGGAAGGAAGTTGATTATCTCTCCTATATTCGACTCAAGATTTTTATTATATCATTTGCAATTTCATTTATTGTATTTTTTGTGCGAATCTCTCCTCTATTAGACTCGAGATTGCATTTATTTGTGTGTGCTTTGCCATATTTTCTTGGTGGTACACCCCTATTAATTTGTGAGGGGTATGGAAGAAGCAGATATAGGGGGAAATGGCGTTCCACATCGAAATTAGGGTTTGACACTATTTTGGCTATTTTTGTTTCTTTTTGATGGATAGAGGGGTACGAAGATGATAGAAGAATTGTAGAAGAGAGTTCAGATCAGAATGCAATTTGATTTACAATTCAGTGCACCAAGTCATTCTCTTTATGGTACTCTGCTCAAATGATGACTTGATGAGGATCCAGTGGGGGTTCCATGTTATTGTTCCACTAGTCAGTTAGGAAGCATGACATGTTTGATCCCTATTAGTTTGGTAGACACTTGCCATTTTTACATAATAGATTATGATGTTAGGATTCATAAGCTTCACAAGATGATTTCAATCAATAGGCTAGTTTCAAAAAGTGGTCCTTTTGAGGATCTACTTCGAATAAGGAGGGTATAGTGATTCAAAATGCATAGCCAACTTGGTAATGATTTTAAATGAAATGGAAAGTGTCAAAACTTCATCAAGTACCTGTTCAATTTCTTTGAAAAACTTTAACAATTTTGAAAATTTTGAAATCTTAAGTCTGAAATAGATGGCTAAAGGTGGAAAGTAAATTACGTACCACCCACCCTCCACCCTGAACTTAGAAATTTGTTCTTCCTGAGCAAACTCTAAATCTGAGATGGAGGGGAAAATTCATGTCGGTTGGACCACCAGATGTGGTTGCATTCCAATCAGCGTGCGTCCTCCATCTGAAAATCTCAAATGAAGATTAATCATAACTCAAGGAGCATATTGTGATGTGATTTTTATTGAGTGAAAAATTATCTAAAATTCAAAAACAAAATTTAGGAAAATTTCTAATTCAAAATTTAAAAGTAAAAAGGAATTTATTGATCGGTTGCCTCCCGACAAGTGCCTTTGTTTTACGTCAATGGCTCGACGTGGATACCGTCACCATGGTGGGTATCTAGGTGGAGCTCGATTGACATATTCTTTTGGTTGTTTCTTTCTCAACCATTCATTAATCTTCACTTTGGTTTTCGCCTCTTGTATTCTTCCCCATAAAGAACGAGCAATGTCAGAGCACATACAAAACAACCTAACTTATGTTGACTTGCTCTTTGATGCTCAATTCGAGGTGGAGAATAGTTGTAGGGAATTTGAATGGCATCATTGATAAAGTAGTGTTGTTGATGCTGGTCATTGACATCTATCAGATATGGATCCGGGGGATGTTCTCGATAGAAACTGCAATCCAAATCTTGTTGCAGAGTGAAAATGAAATAAGTAATCTCTGTCTGTTGGGCTACCGATGCTTTCCAGAGGATAGTTGTTTCTGGATGAGGAGGCTCATGAATACTTGGAGAAGGTTCGATATGTGTACCAACAAGGTTGAGAGGTGTCTCCTCCACATTTGGTGGTATTTCTTTCATCTCTTCACAGAACGGTTCACTCTCAGTCTTCTCTTCATCATGCCCTTTTTATGAGGGAACGTCATATTTTGAGGAAAGGAATTTCTACTACATCTAAGTAAATTGGTTAACACAGTCAACACAATACGCCTCTTCCTCTGCAGTGCATTCCTTTGCACTTTTGGATGCATAGAATTCAAATGATTGGTTCCCCACTCTTAGGGTCAAAACTCCAACTTCCAAATCAATTAAAGCTCTAGAAGTGGAGAGAAAAGGTCTTCCAAAAAGAAGGGGGTAGTGTGGATTCTCTTGATGTCCATAACTACAAAATCACATGGGACATATAGATTCCCAAGCCTAATGGGGATATCTTCTATTATGACAACTGGCTTGGTCATGGAGGAGTCAACAAGCTCGATGGACATTCTGGTAGGTGAGAATTTAGTAAGGCCCAGTTTGTTGCATAGGCTAAGAGGCATGATAGAAATATGAGATCTAAGATTAGCTAGCCCTGGTTGATTGACGGAATCGCTTATCGAGTAGGAAATTCTGAAAGAGCTGTGATCCTTATGTTTGCGGGGCATCCTATCCATCACTAAATCAGATGATGTTCTTGCCAGTTTCACTGTCTGGTAATCTTCAATTTTTTATTTCCAACTAAGTAGGAGTTTGAAGAATTTTGACCATTGGGGAATCTCAGCCATAGAATCCAAGAGCGAATATTGACATACAACTTTCTCATGATTTCTTTGAACTTGTTGAACCTAGTATCGAGCTGAGAAAAATTGAGTTGACTTGGAAATGGTACACAAGGTTTATACACTAGAACAACTAGCTCAGGAGAGTCTTATGCATCAACAACAATAGGTTCCTCAGAACTTTCCTTGTCGGTAATATCGTTCTGAGTGGCCATTGCACTATGCTCAATACCTTAGACATTTGTCACAATGGCAGGAGTCGTGGATTCTAGTAAGACAAAGCCTGAATGAGTTGTCATAGCCTTAAGTTGTTCTACATGCCTCAGATTATCTTCTGGTTGCGCAACTAAAGCTCCAACAGGTGGCTTGAGGCTAGCTGCAAGTTGAGCTAGTTGAGATTCCATGGTCTTCTGGTGTGCTTGCTGGTTAGCTATCAATGTTTGTTGCGACTGTAACATCTTTTCAATAGATGATAGCTTGTCATCAGGAGAGATGGTGCTGGCTTGATGTCCTTGTTGAAGATTCTGGTAATGAACTCAGTTTGGATATTGGAACTGATGGTTGTTCTAGTAATTGTTGAAGTTCCTGTTTGGAAGGTTACCCCTATAGTTCCCTTGATTCCTAAAATTCTATTGTTGGTTGTTTGAACTAAATTGATGTGAGTTTACTGCTCCCAAAGAATTTCCATACTGAAAACTGGGATGGCTCCTATTGTGATTCGGGTTGTAGTATCCTTGACCAGGTATAACACTGACAACATTTAGACTCTCTATCTGGCCATTATCTCCCTGTCTGTTGACTTTTCTTAGGACAACATCATAGATAACATTATGGGATAAAGTAGAGTGATCAGTTCCTTTACATGCTTCACAGAACAATGAAGATGACTTAATCTGTACTTTTTGTTGAGAGGGTGAGCGTCTTGTTTCATAGGCATCCAGAGATGATTCAATATGGTCTTTCTTAGTGACTAAGAGTTTGAGGGTTACATCGATAGACTTGTACTCTAGAATAACTTTAGCCATAGCCACCTTCAACACTCCTTTGCCTACAGATCTACCCCAATTAGCTTTATTTTCGTCTCCAAGGGTGACAACCTTCCATGCACTGTCATGACTTTGATGCGTGAAGTTTCCTTCGGATGAGGAGTCCAAGAAGCTATTGATATCGTCATCCACACCCCTATAGAAGATCTCAATGAGTTGATTCTTAGGAATTCCATGGTGTACACACTTGTGTAGAAGCTCTTTGCATCTTTTCCATGCTTCAGCAAGGGTTTCTCCAGGGACTTCAGTGAACATTGTTATTCGACCCCTAATTTCATAGGTGAGAGAGGGAGGATAAAAATTTTCCAAAAATACATTTTGAAGTTGTTCCCAAGTGGTGATAGGTTCACACTGCAAGTAGTTGTACCAACTTATAGCTCTATTAGCAAGTGAATACTTCAAAACATGGAGTCTAATGGCATCGTCAGACACTCCATTTTGCTTCCTCATAGCACATAGATCGATAAATCTTAGAAGATGTTCCTGACTATCTTCTCCTTTCTTACCATAGAATGGGTTGTTTTGAAGCAAGGTGATCCAATGTTCCCTAATCTCAAAGTTGGGAGTGTTGATGGGAGGAGGTTGTACTGGTTGATGAATGTCAGTAGCTTTAGGGATGGAGAACTCCCTAAGGTCTTTTTGCAATTCTACTGCTTGCACTGCTTGAATTTCTTCTTGAACCGCAGCTCTGGCTTCTTGCATGAGCCTTTCTCTTTTTGCATTAAGGGCTTGAGCTACCCTTCAGGCTATTTCCTCTTCTTGAGCCATTCTTGCTTGGTTCTCTCTAATTTGATGATGAAAAATTCTGTCTATCTCAGGATCAAAGGTAGCAAAGAGTTCGAAATTGTTCAAACAGTTCATGCACTAGTCTTTGGAGGTACCTGAGATGAATAGTTATTTCAGAAGTAAGATTGACAGAGTAGAAATGAATTCAAGTGGATGATCAATTGTATTAAAAAAAGCAAAAACCTAGATTAAGCTTAACAGAACTAGATTTGACTAACTAATTATGTTGTCCCCGACAACGATGCAATAATTTGACGTGGAATATTATCACACTAACAAATTCACCCAGGGTTGAAATCCCTGAGATTTTACCAAAACCTTGTGCAATAATACAACCCGCAAGCGTACAGTTCTTATTGTAGTATATTTGATGATCGAATCCCAAGATACAACATCTTTAAGAATCATTGTTAGTCGAATCTAGCTCAAGTAAGACTAATATTTAGAACGATTGATTGATTTGAGGTTAGTTAAACTAAGTGCAAGAAAGTAAAGAGCATAATCAAAGTTGATCTAGATTAATGATATGGAATCACTGGGGTGGTCTCAGGTTTCATCACCACTGCACATGCAAACACATCCAATCACAAAACATCCAGTTAAGATCTAACTATCCAAATAGAACTGATGCAAACCCTCCCTGAGGGATGTTTAGGTCCACGTAAGGATCACTTTCGGAATTTGATTTCACATCGCCATCTCGATCATGCACTTACAGTTCCAAAGATATAGAAATCCTAATGAAGCTATGTGCCCCCTATATAGGCATTAGGCACATAGAAGCATCACCGTGGGCTAGATGGCTCATCTCCTCACGGATCATCCACTTACAACCTCAAGGAATCCCATTCTATTTTTAGTTTGGGATTCAACCACGTTAATCGATATTCTATCCTACATATTGAAGTTCTCGCAACATAGAAAAGAACAAGATAAGAGCAAGCAGGTGATCAATCTACAAGCAAACATCGACGATTAATAACGAAATGAAAAGTTATATACATTGCCTTGGAATGTTTAACAAAAGAACATGCAAGAATGGGCAGCGGGGCTAGTCCCTACACCCCATCAAAAAGGAACTACTTGCTCATGATGTGAGAAATAAGAAGAATAAGAGAAAGGGAAGAATCTGCCATGAGCATGATGCAGAATGTAGTCGCAGCTCAGTGAAGATGATGTGGTCTTCTACACCGTGTTAGAGAAGATTTGGATGAGGAGGAAGAACCACCAAGGAAGACCAGGCATGTCTTCTTCTCCACCTTCTCTCTCATCTTGACCTCCTTGCTCATAGCAAAGAGAAACAGTGGGTGAAGTGACAATGGAATGGATGTACGTGGATGGATCTGGATCGAATCATGCATTTGGGCAGCCTGGCGGTGTCCTGGATCCGATGCCCAATGAGGACCCTTGTAGTTCTATTTATAGGAACTGGTCAAGTCCTCACGTTTTTGGCGTGATTCCTCTTCATGCGGTTTGGAGAAAATATTATACTTAAACAGTTTGGAAACTGAGAGGCTCCTAACAGTCTTGAGAGTCTTAATGGTTTGGACTTGATAAGTATTCACGTCCAAACAGTCTTGGAGACTGATTAGTGACCTCACGGTCTTATTGGACTAACCAAACGGTCTTGGTTTGATACTGGTTCTTCACGGTTCAGATACTCTAGCATTCTTCTCCTCAAAATGGTCTCAAGGTATACTGGTCTAACATTCTTAAGACCATGTGCCTCCAAATGGTCTTGAGGATCGATGGCCTCTAATAGGTCTTAGTCGTCCTTCAAACAGTCTTCGATATCCCTACGTCCAAATGGTCTTCGTCCTCCAAACGGTCTTCGTCTCCAAACAATCCTTGTCTCCAAACGGTCCTCGTTTCCAAACGGTCCTGAGTCTTAATGATTTGGAGATGCAAACAGTCTTGAAGACCGATGGGATCCAATTGGTCTTGAGGACCGGTTAGGTAGGTGACAGGTGGAGATTCATGCGGTCTTGGGTAGGTGGCTGCCTATACGGTCTTCAAACTGTAAGGCCTCATACGGTCTTGAGACCATGTGGCTTTACATGGTTTTGAGACTGTATAGATGAATGGATAAGACCGAGAGGTCAAAACTGAATGGGTAGACCTCTAGGGAAAATCATTTGGTGAGGAACGATTGATCAAGACCGAATAGGCAAAACCATTTGGTCAAGACCGATTGGTCAAGACCAAGGTTGAGAGGATCTTAAGTGAAGGTGGATGTTCAACCAATTGTTTCATTAAACCTGCATAAAAGCCACAATTATAACCACAAGTTAGTAACAATCCATTGAGTTGAGCAAAATTGAATATCATGGGGTTTCAAGAGTAAAAATGAAAGTATTAAATGAAATTGGGCTCAAAATGGCGATTGAATATAATTATGAATATGCATTTATGTTACTAGATTCTTTTCATTTCTTTTCATGTCATAAGTTTGTTATGGACACTCAATGCCAACCTAAATTGGAACCTATAGGGTCACACACATAGGATACCCATAGAGAGGATATTGTTTGTGACGACCCCAATTTCTATATACTTTCCATAGTGACATTCACAGATATGCGTGCACTCATATCTATAGATGTCAATAGGGAAAATATAAGATATCAAGGTAATCATCTGAAATCATAGATTGAGCCATGATCATAGTTCACATCATCTCATAAAGCCACACAAACATTCATTCATAATGATACAATAAAGTCATTACATAGAGAGAGAAAAATATTTTTCTAGAGAAAGATAACTTTATTACATAGGATCTTAGTCATGTTGGTATGTATGCCCATAGAGCAAGTCATGTGATGATTGTAATGGGATACTTTGTAAATGATTTGAATAATAATAATGGCAATTTCCAATCTATATGTTTAAACTGTTTCTGAGATGATGGTGTAACATGATAGCTGTCTAAAGATTGTTTTACTCAATGACGTATGCTTTTGGGTTGAGGACCTGAACGATGAGATCATACATATGTTAAGAGTATGCTTTCTTGTTTAGTCCCTAGTCGGTTGTTATTGTGGAAATAACCATAGACATCAATAACACTAAAGACTAGATTGTGTGTTGGTTGATGAAAGAATCTCATTAGTCATGATATAGTGATATCAAACCAAGCACATAAGTACTTGTTAGAGAACAAGGTACCGGACAGACCCACCGTGAGGGTGACACATGGAACCATGACTTGGTAGTCACAGTCAGATCTCACAGTGATGGTGGTGAGTGTGATTCTTAGACCTGAAATCACTACACTCAGCACATGTCGTTGGGTACACTTTGACATCATCAAACGCAGTCCTGAAACATGGGTTGTTATAAAGCGGATGATTGGGTGGCTTTGACACATGGGGCTTTTGAGGGGTGAGTGATATATATGAGATTTGTCCCTCCTAAGGGATTTTGATATCCTTAGCCACTTGATGAGTAGGATTGAGAAAGGCATGCGCATGTACATGTGAATTAATATATGATATTGATGTCACACACATCTCACTCAGTCTACTCTGAGATCAAGGAAATGAATGAACATTGACAGGATGACTGTTCCATGCCTCGAGTTCATTCTGGATATCAATGATAAAGGAATTATACATTCACTGTAAAACCATTCATGGATTGTAGGGATGAAAGTTGTTCTCCAACTTTCTATTTCACTTGGGTAGCAATGATGTGTGACTAGACACCGCTCTTTTCTTGTGAAGTCATAAGGGTTATGGACTTTCACTACCAACGTGAAATGGACCTGTAGGGTCACACACATAGGATTTAACCTGGAAGAGGAGTTTTGTCCACAAGAAATGTTTAGATTGATTACTAAAGGAGTTTAGTAGTTCAATTAAACACTCAATTAATCGATTAATCAATATCATAATGTTCAAGGTGTTGGATGTAGTGATTGGAGTATCAGATTGATTGAAATCGCATTTGACTGATTCTTCACAACCTGCACTCCCGACTGATCGGTTCATGTGATGAACCGGTCAGCTGAGGTTGTTGAACCGGTCAGCTCAATTGTTGAACCGATCGGCTCATGCACAGAGTGAAATGACCGGTTCAAGTGTTGAACCGATCGGTTCAACTGGTGCAATCGAGCAACTTGGGAAAGTAGGATTGGTGAGAATTTTCCTTTTGTTTCAATTATCCAATTTGATTGGAAATAGGATTGGTATTCGATACCGATTGGAAACAAAAGAAGGAAAGTCAATCGGGAACCAACCTGGAACCCCAACCGACCGGTTCAGGAGTGAACCGATCGGTTCAAGGGTCCCAAACGATCAGTTCAGTGGTGAACCGATCGGTTCATGTCCCCAACCGACCGGTTCACTTGTGAACTGATCGATTCAGGTTGCGAGTTGGTTGCTTTTGTGGAAAATCTCGAACCCTTCTACTCCTGCTTTTGTCCCATATTACCGGGGACAGAGAACCCTGTCCTATGACCCGCCTATATATATAGGGGTATTGGGGGCTTCTCAGAGAACAACTCAGTGTAATTTGGTTGCTGTGCAAAGTTTTCGTTCTCTCTGGTTTTGGTAACCGAGAGAGAGCTCGAGCAAGTGCTTCCCGCAAAGGGAGGTGCAGCAAGGTAAGGACAACTACAGTTGCAATTGACAGCAGGAGAGTGTGTTGATGACTAGTACATCAACAGAAGGGTGTGAATCCTTCCACTTCCTTATGGGACAAGGAGAGTGGTGTTCCAGGTGGTCCGTGTGGACTACTTCAGAGGCGGGAGGTCACTTCCGCTTAGGAGGACAACTGTCATCCGACAGTCTGGTAGGAGGAGGAGTCATCAGTCCCGGTGTGAACAGGAGCTGCACAGACACCGTCCAAGACCGGATGTGAAGACCGCACAAGGCGCGAGGTTCTGTTGCCGAGCAAGCCTCGGGACAAGGTATGATTCACAAACCATCTTTCCTATTATATAGACTTTGACGCGATTCCTTTTGTTCTGGGTTTGGGGAGAAAATTTTTGTTTTCGCTGCTTCTCTTCCTCCTCTAAAACCCAACAGTAGTATATATAGAGCCAGGTCAACCGCTCTATATTTTAGGATTATCGATATGATCTATTTTGGTTTGTCGCCTTTATTTATTTCATGCGATGCAAATAATATCGGCTTTATACATGTCCAATCCACAAATCCCTAATATATATATATATATATATATATATATGATATGTAATATTAATGCACTCGATACATGTCGCCCTTAAAAGAGTTTTGTGGGGGATGTGTATCATGATTATGGCCTATAAACCCCTATATCTGTGTGTGGTTGTTTGTGTGGTTGCATGCATCTCGGTCTGCGCATCGATTCCCTTCTCCTATTCCTGATGTAACTCAAAATAATTCGAGAATTCTTTTCCTACCTTTGCTCCCCAAATGTAACTCAGGGTTTCACAATTCAATTGTAAATAGGATAGATTTTATTTCCTATTATGTAAAAGAACAACAGACAACCTGAAGACGATCGGTTCAAGGAGTGAACCGATCGGTTGGTGATCCAGACGTCCGGTTCGAGGAACAAGATGAGCGGGTGGTGACATGAGGAGATGCACGATGACCGGTGAACCGATCGGCTAGAGGCGCCAGTCGATCGGCTAGTGGCACCCGAACAACCAACCTGATGGCGAGCCGATCAGTCATGGAGATGAGCTGATCAAACCCAGAAAGGCAGGCACACATTTCATCTTGTACAGGTTGCATGTGATGTAGACCTAGATGACTGTGATTCCTCTTGGCTCGAGGAATCACAAATAGGATGGCCATAATCATTGCTTTTTATCGTTTTGCATGTTTTCTGTGGGATATAGCATGTATATGATACATACTATATATTGTGGTGATTGGATATGTATATGTATATAAAAACCAAATCCCTCATTGAATATTAAGTTTTAGATGCCTTCCAAATGTGACACACGTGAAAAACTTGATCGACCAAGTGTGGGAACGCCCTAGCGTGGTGCACCGTCTATCTCGTGGAAGCGTGAAGGATGAATGTGTGGGTCTGCCCTAGCAGGGTGCATATTTATTGTGTTGGCTTTGGGTCGGACTTAACAAGGTGATCTAGATGGGATCTAGTACCTTGAGGCATGGAGATGATCATTGCAAAGAGTTGCATATGACATCTTTCAAGAGTTGCATATGATGCAATTGGCAAGAGTTGCCTACCTGAGAGATCTGAGTTGTGGGTGACAGCCCTAGCTGGTCCATGTCTCAGAGGATTTCAGGATCTTGACCCACTAGAAGATTGTACGCTGCAATCTTCCGAATTGATGGTGAGGGCTATCAATTTGAGTCAAAATAGTGGGATCGGTAATTAATTAAAGGCCTAATTAACTATCGTCAAATTTATTCAAATTAAATCACAAAGGTTTTGACAAATGAAAAATTTCTCTTGTAGAATGGAAAAAGAATCATCTTTTAAAATGGGCAAATTAATTGAGAATAAATTCCATAACTGGTTGAGGACCGTGAGAAGTGTTCTACACAATCCAGATATACTAGGAGCCTTAGAATCCACTCTATGCACGCTTAATGCGTTGATGAAGAAGAAAGTAGGTAAGGGAGAGAAGTGTTCTCTCGCCAAACCAATTTCTTCTACATGGAGAGGATGGAAGGAACAATGGAAGAAGAAGTCGGAGATAGAGATCTCTACTTATGGTGTATATGCGATAGAGATTAACTTTACTACTTCTTCATCATGGGTACATGATATCGGATGCGGATCTCAAATTTTTTCAAGTGTGAAGGATCTTAAGAGAAGTAGGCCTTTGGGGAAAGGCGAGGTTGAACTACGTGTTGCCAATGGGGCAAGAGTTGCCGCCAGTGCCGTAGGAACCTATGAGTTAACTCTACCAAGTGGGTTAATAATAGAGTTGAAGAACTACTATTATGTACCTGCCATAAATAGGAATATCATTTCCATCTCTTGTTTGGACAAAGATGGATTTGAATTTCTTATTAAGAATGGAAAGTGTTCCATATCTAAAGATGAGATCTTTTATGGCAGTGCCCCTATGTCTTATGGTCTATACTTGATAGACTTGGAGACTAGTGTGTACAACGTAAACACCAAAAAGCAAAAACTCAATGACTCAAACAAAACATATCTCTGGCATTGTCATCTAGGGCACATAAATGAGATGCGCATTTCTAGACTCCATAAAGATGGTTATCTAGACTCTTTTGATTATGATTCAATAGAGACATGTGAATCTTGTTTTTTGGGCAAGATGACCAAGACTCCCTTTTCAGGTAAAGGTGAGAGAGCTAGTGATCTATTAGGACTCATACATACTGATGTATGTGGGCCTTTTAGAACTAATGCCAGAGGTGGGTATCAGTATTTCATTACCTTTACTGATGACTTCAGTAGGTATGGCTATGTGTACCTGATCAAACATAAGTCAGAAACCCTTGAAAGGTTCAAGGATTTCATGAATGAAGTACAGAACCAGCTTGGTAAAAGTATTAAGGCACTTCGTTCCAATCAAGGTGTAGAATACTTGAGACAAGAGTTTGAGGACCTTCTGCGAGCCCGTGGTATTGTATCACAATGGACTCCGCCTGGAACACCACAACATAATGGTTTGTCTGAAAGAAGGAATCACACATTGTTGGATATGGTGCGATCAATGATGAGTTTTGCTGATCTTCCGATTTCCTTCTGGGGTCATGCTCTTGAAACCGCCGCGTTTACACTTAACCGTGTACCATCTAAATCGATTCAAAAGACACCATATGAGATATGGTATGGAAAGCGTCCCGTTTTGTCTTTTATGAAGATTTGGGGTTGTGAGGCTTACGTTAGGAAAATGTTTCCTGATAAGCTTGGACCCAAATTTGATAAATGTTATTTTGTTGGATACCCCAAGGAAACGAGGGGATATTACTTATACCACCCTATTGACAACAAAGTGTTTGTTGCCAGGGATGCTGTATTCCTAGAGAGGGAATTTATTTCCAAAGGAAACAGTGGGAGGAAAGTAGAACTTGAAGAGGTTCAAGCCCAACAAGAAAACATTGAACCGGTAGATGTACCAGAGGAAATTGCAGATTCACAAGGTGTTGTGGAATCTCAGTCTCCTCAGGTAACACAAGGACCTCGTAGATCTAGTAGGACCCGCCTTGAACCTGAGAGATTTGGATACCTTGTGACTCAGGAAGGTGGTGAGTTGATCATAGATGATGATCCAACTACCTACATAGAGGCTATGGAGGGACCAGATTCTGAGAAATGGCTTGAAGCCATGAGATCCTAGATGGAATCCATGTACTCCAACAAAGTATGGACTTTGGTGGAACCACCCGAAGGGGTAAAACCCATAGGGTGCAAGTGGGTTTTCAAGAAAAAGACCGACATGGATGGAAATGTGCAAACTTATAAAGGCAGATTTGTTGCGAAGGGTTTTCGACAAATTCAAGGTGTTGACTATGACAAAACCTTTTATCCAGTTGCCATGATTAAGTCCATCAGGATCATGCTTGCTATTGCAGCTTATTATGACTATGAGATTTGGAAGATGGATGTTAAAACCGCATTCCTTAATGGGAATTTACATGAGGATGTGTACATGACACAGCCTGAAGGTTTTGTAGATCCAAAGAATGCCAATAAAGTCTGTAAGCTGCAAAGATCAATCTATGGATTGAAGCAAGCATCACGGAGTTGGAATCTTTGATTTGATGAAGAAGTCAAAGTGTTTGACTTTATTCGAAATGAAGATGAACCTTGTGTGTACAAGAAGGTTAGTGGGAGCTCGACCACATTCGTCATATTGTATGTGGATGACATACTTTTGATGGGGAATGATGTCTTAGCCTTAGAGAAGGTAAAGACTTGGCTTGGGAAAACTTTCTCAATGAAGGACTTAGGAGAAGCATACTATATTCTAGGAATTAAGATCTATAGAGATAGATCTAGAAGGCTTCTCGGACTAAGTCAGAGCACGCACATTGACAAGGTGCTGAAGCGGTTTAGCATGGAGAACTCAAAGAGAGGCAACATCCCCATGTTACATGGAGTCACCGTCTCTAGAGATAAATGTCCCCAATCTTGTGAAGAGAGGGAGCGTATGAATGGGATCCCATATGCATCAGCCATCAGATCCATCATGTATGCTATGTTGTGCACACACCCAAATGTCTCGTATGCTCTCAGCATGATGAGCAGGTACCAGTCAGATCCTGGGGATGCTCACTGGACAGCCGTGAAGAACATCCTCAAGTACTTGCGAAGGACTAAGGATCAGTTTCTTGTGTACGGCGGTGAGGAAGAGATGGTTGTAAAGGGTTACACCGATGCAAGCTTCCAAATTGATAAAGATGATTACAGATCGCAGTCAGGATTTGTGTTTTGCCTTAATAATGGAGCTGTGAGCTGGAAGAGTTCCAAGCAAGAAACAGTTGCCAATTCTACTATAGAGGCTGAGTATATTGCTGCTTGTCATGCAGCAAAGGAGGCTGTGTGGATCAGGAAGTTCATTTCTGAACTTGGTGTAGTTCCCAGTAGCTATGATGCAATTGAGCTTTATTGTGACAATAATGGAGCTATTGCACAAGCTAAGGAGCCCAGATCACATCAGCGGTCCAAGCACATACTGCGGTGCTTCCATCTCATATGAGAGATCGTATATCGAGGAGATGTGAAGATTTGCAAAGTACCAACTGAAGACAACATAGCTGATCCACTGACTAAGGCCCTTTCTCAGCAGAAGCATGATGGTCATGCTAGGTCACAAGGACTGCGATTCCTTGGTGACTGGCTCTAACTGCAAGTGGGAGTCTGTTGGTATGTATGCCTATAGAGCAAGTCATGTGATGATTGTAATGGGATACTTTGTAAATGATTTGAATAATAATAATGGCAATTTCCAATCTATATGTTTAAACTATTTCTGAGATGATGGTGTAACATGATAGATGTTTAAAGATTGTTTTACTCAATGACGTATGCATTTGGGTTGAGGACCTGAACGATGAGATCATACAGATGTTAAGAGTATGCTTTCTTGTTTAGTCCCTAGTCGGTTGTTATTGTGGAAATAACCATAGACATCAATAACACTAAAGACTAGATTGTGTGTTGGTTGATGACAGAATCTCATTAGTCATGATATAATGATATCAAACCAAGCACATAGGTACTTGTTAGAGAACAAGGTACCAGACAGGCCCACCGTGAGGGTGACACATGGAACCATGACTTGGTAGTCACAGTCAGCTCTCACAGTGATGGTGGTGAGTGTGATTCTTAGACCTGAAATCACTACACTCAACACATGTCGTTGGGTACACTTTGACATCATCAAACGTAGTCCTGAAACATAGGTTGTTATAAAGGTGATGATTGGGTGGCTTTGACACATGGGGCTTTTGAGGGGTTAGTGATATATATGAGATTTGTCCCTCCTAAGGGAGTTTGATATCCTTGGCCACTTGATGAGTAGGATTGAGAAGGCATGCGCATGCACATGTGAATTAATATATGATATTGATGTCACACACATCTCACTCAGTCTACTCTGAGATCAAGGAAATGAATGAACATTGACAGGATGACTGTTCCATGCCTCGAGTTCATTTTGGATATCAGTGACAAAGGAATTATACATTCACTGTAACACCATTCACGGATTGTAGGGATGAAAGTTGTTCTCCAACTTTCTATTTCACTTGGGTAGCAATGATGTGTAACTAGACACCGCTCTTTGCTTGTGAAGTCATAAGTGTTATGGACTTTCACTGCCAACGTGAAATGAACCTGCAGGGTCACACACGTAGGATTTAACCTAGAAGAGGAGTTTTGTCCACAAGCAATGTTTAGATTGATTACTAAAGGAGTTTAGTAGTTCAATTAAACACTTAATTAATCGATAGCTCAATATCATAATGTTCAAGGTGTTGGTCACAGTGATTGGAGTATCAGATTGATTGAAATCGCATTTGACTGATTCTGCACAACCTGCACTCCCAACTGATCGGTTCATGTGATGAACCAGTCGACTGAGGTTGTTGAATCGGTCGGCTCAATTGTTGAACCGATCAGCTCATGCACAGAGTGAAATGACCGATTCAAGTGTTGAACCGATCGGTTCAACTGGTGCAATCGAGCAACTTGGGAAAGTAGGATTGGTGAGAATTTTCCTTTCGTTTCAATTATCCAATTTGATTGGAAATAGGATTGGTATTCGATACCGATTGGAAACAAAAAAGGAAAGTCAATTGGGAACCAACCTGGAACCCCAACCGACCGGTTTAGGAGTGAACCGATCGGTTCAAGGGTCCCAAACGATCAGTTCAGTGGTGAACCGATCGGTTCAGGTCCCCAACCGACCAGTTCACTTGTGAACCGATCGGTTCAGGTTGCATGTTGGTTGCTTTTGTGGAAAATCTCGAACCCTTCTACTCCTACTTTTGTCCCATATTGCCGGGGACAGAGAACCCTGTCCCATGACCCACATATATATAGGGATATTGGGGGCTTCTCAGAGAACAACTCAGTGTAAGTTGGTTGCTCTGCAAAGTTGTTGTTCTCTCTGGTTTTGCTAACCGAGAGAGAGCCCGAGCAAGTGCTTCCCACAAAGGGAGGTGCTGCAAGGGAAGGACAACTGCAGTTGCAATTGACAGTAGGAGAGTGTGATGATGACTAGTACGTCAACAGAAGGGTGCGACTCCTTCCACTTCCTTGTGGGACAAGGAGAGTGGAGTTCCAGGTGGTCCGTTTGGACTACTTCAAAGGCGGGAGGTCACTGTCGCTTAGGAGGACAACTGTCATCCGACAGTCCGGTAGGAGGAGTCATTAGTCCCGGTGTGACCAGGAGATGCACAGACACCGTCCAAGACCAGAGGTGAAGACCGTGCAAGGCGCGAGGTTCTATCGCTGAGAAAGACGCGAGACAAGGTATGATTCACAAACCATCTTTCCTATTATATAGACGTTGACGCGATTCCTTTTGTTCTGGGATTGGGGAGAATTTTTTTGTTTCCGATGCTTCTCTTCCTCCTCTAAAACCCAACAAGTCATCCTCAACAACAACTAGAAAAGAAAAGAGAATAAACTATCATCTAGAAAGAATGAGATAAGAGGAATGGATATATCTAATATCCTCCATGCTTATTATTTGTGCCTTCAGATACTTTGAGCATGCATTTCATTTTGGTTGTCAATTATTCCTTGTACCTAGAAAATATGAGAAACAAATACATCAACAAAGTTGGTATGTGGAATTCACAGCTATACTATGCTAGTATATAAAATACTTGGAATTGAAGAAAGAGAAAGAAAATGTTATTTAAAGGAGGAAAATTAGGTAATCCCAAGTTATTAGTCTCATTTAGAATGAATATGCATTACTATGCTGGACTTAGCACAAACATAAATGGTCCGTGTACCTTGTACTCTAGGGATCTCCCTGTATACCATGTACTCTAGGGAGGTGCTAGTCAACATTAAAGCTTTCCCTCTCTAATAGGAAGTTTAATGAGCACCACTAGTAACAAAATTTCACTTATCTTTAATAATGTTCTTTTATATTCAAGGCGGTAAATGATCAATTATTCATATATCCACATCCATCAATGTAGCTTAATTACATGCAAACAAGTACATATATTTAGCATCCAACAAAATGTAGTCATATAATTATATCCACGTACCTTTAATTCTCAGATCTAGATTCCACAAGTCCTAGATTATGAGAAAGATAGTAGATCACCCTGAAATATAGCAAAACCCTAAAGTCACCATGGGTTCTCATCAATCAACATTTATTATTATTATTATTAGGGTTTAGGTTATTTGGGATATCACTTTAGCATACATATGATTCAGAGTTGGGTTCTGAGGTTAGAGTTGTCAAGGTTATTCAAGGACATTTAAGTTGTTAGGGTTTTACATAAATTGTATATAATATTCATAATAAGGTGAAAAAAACTAGAAATTAGGGTTTTCCTTAACTATTGAACCCGATATCCTTCAAAGATTAGGGTTTCGAATATCATGATGATTAGGGACCACAATCTAAGTTTAAGATGCCTATAAGTCAGATCTAATCATGGGGGTGACTTTTATTACACAAAATACATTAAAATGTCATTAGTGATTGTAGGCCATAATTTTTGAAAAGGGCTCAGATCCAGGTCCTGTTTATATTTTATTTAGATATCTTGGATTTTTCTGATGAAAATGGTATATTGTTTTGATATTTTCTGATAATCCAATCAATTTCTAGGGTTTTCATAAGTTCTGACCAATCGGTAAATTCCTAAAGCAATAAACAAAAAATAGAAAAAGAAAAGGGGAGGTCGGCTTCGTGGACCAGGGGAGGGATCCAGATTCACGGATCCTCTCCTTAACCCACGAGCCAACCTCATCAAAACGGTTAGAGGTAGAATGTGCGGGAAGAAAATACCCCTTGTGGGTACAAGTGCTGCGTGATAGCACAAGGTCAGAGAGGGGATTTTACCCCTTTGATTGATCACTCGCGCCATGGAAGCAGAGGACGAGTACTGCAGATGAAGCGGAGGTAGCTTGGGCTAGCTAGGGGGTGAAAGGAAGTGTGAGGATGGGTGAATCCTCTTCATGAGGTTCCCCTGAGTTCATTGAGCTCAACAGCTCAATTGGAGGTGGGCTACGGTTCAAAAATGATCGCCAACAGGTGCAAGAATGGAAAAATGGGATTTGAAGATTACCTTCACCTCGGGCTGGATTGAGGGTGTGCGGCAGTCTGTGGTGGTTTGCTAAGGTGTTTGCGATCCTCCCTCGGTTCCTAGAAGGCTCCAACCTAACCGGTGATGAAGCTCTTAGAGCTTGGTTGCATAGCTCGTCGACCCGACTCCCTGGCCTTCCGCAGGTCCAACGAGTAGTGGGGATCTCCTCGCCGAGGTCCCATGATGGTTCAGCTGCGTTGGATCGAACGAAAAGGGTAACTGGTGTGAGGTGCAGGTCGAGAAAATTGGGGCGGATCTTGCTCAAGGTTGGGAAGATGGAGGTGAGTTCTGGTGAAATAGGCAGTGCAGAACGATTAAAGGGAGGTTGGAGAAGCTTTTGGGAGACTTATAAAGATACAAGGTGGTCGAGGGAATGGTTCCCTAAAATGGGTGGCGCTGCCGGTGGAAGGCACGAGAAGGGGGGAAAGTTGGTTCTCCCTGATCCGTGGATGAAGGGAGGTGAGTAGAGGGTCATTGAACTCGTCTCGGTGAGAGGAGTTGACGTGTGTATTGAATGCATTGACAAATTCACTCGGGGTAGAAATCCCCGAGCTTTTACAAAAACCAAGTGCAATAATACCACCCGCAAGCGGACGAGTCTTATCGCAGTATAGTTGAGGATCGAACCCAAAGGACAACATTTTTAAGAATCCTTGTCAGTTGGATCTAGCTCAAGTAAAACTAATATTTAGAACGATTGGTTGATTTGAGGTTAATTAAACTAATTGCAAGAAAGTAAAAAGCTGAATTTAAAGATGGGTTTGGATTAATGATAAGGAATCGCTGGGATGGTACAGGGTTTGACCACCGCTACACACACAATCACATTCGATCATAAACAAACCATGCAAGATATAACATTCCAAATAGAGCTGCTGTAGAACCCCCATACAGGCGTTAGGTTTGCGTACGCATCACCATAGGCATCAGATGTCCCGTCACCATCTAGATCACTTTACTTATGGCTCTGAAGATATAGAAATCCATGGAGGTTGTGAACCCCCCATACGGGTGTTAGGCGCACAGAAGCGTCACCGAAGGCTAGATGGCTCATCCCCTCGCAGATCATAAACTTACGACCTCGGTGAAATCCCATCCTATTTTGAGTTTGGGAATCAGCCGTGTTAACTGGTAAGAAAGCAGACGGGTAATATACTAGCAAACATCAATGATTAATAAAACGATACAAAATCCAACTAAGGTTGTGAACTCCCTATACAGGCGTTAGGCGCACAAAAGCGTCATCGAAGGCTAGATGGCTCGTCCCCTCATGAATCATACACTTACGACCTCAAGGAATCCCCTTCTATTTCTAGTTAGGGAGTCAAACGTGTTAAATGACATTCATACCTACGTTTAGATGTTATCACAACACAGGGAGCACAAAGATGAAAGCAAGCAATTATCCAAGCTACGAACATAATAGTTAATGACAAAATGAAGAGTTATATACATTGCCATGGAGAGTTTAACAAAAGAACATAATTTGCATGGGCAGTGGGGCTAGTCCCCGCACCCCAGCAAAAAGGTACTACTCGCTCATGATGTGAGATACAAAAAGGATGAGAGAGAAAGAGAGATTCGCCATGATCTCGGTGCAGAAGGTGGTCGCAGCCCGGTGAAGAAGATGCGCTCCTTGCTCCATCTTCCTTCTCTTCTCGGCCTCCTTGGTTGCAACACGGGCAATAGGTGGAGTGGAACTTGATCGGAGTTGTGCTCTGGCAGCCTGGCAGCGTCCAGATCCGATGCCTCCAAATGAGGACCCTTGGGGTCTATTTATAGGCTTAGATCGGATCCCAAACGGTTTGGTTAAGTTGCTGGAAAAATCTTCTCCAAACGGTCTGGAGACCGTTTGGTTCCAAATAGTTTGGAGACCGTTTGGTGCCAAATGGTTTGGAGACTGTTTTAGCGCCAAACGGTTTGCGTCGATCGATCTTGAGGTCAGTCTTGGTCTCGGCGTGAACGCGCAACTTCTGTTCTTCAATCGGTCTTCGCACTTGCGACAAACGGTCTTGGAAACCGCATGGATCCAAATAGTCTTGAGACCGCATGAACCCAAACGGTCTTGAGACCGCATGAATCCAAATGGTCTTGAGACCGCATGGACCCAAACGGTCTTGGGACTGCATGGACCCAAACGGTCTTGAGGCCGCATGGACCCAAACAGTCTTAAGACCGCATGGACCCAAATGGTCTTGGGACTGCATGGACCCAAACGGTCTTGGGTCCACATGAACCCAAATGGTCTTGAGACCGCGTTTGGTCATGCGGTTTACAGCTCGCGCAGTTTTCGTTGGCAAACGATCTTTGTAATTCGTTCTTTGTGTATTCGAGCAAACGGTCTTGGGACCGCATGGACCCAAACGGTCTTGAGACCGCATGGACCCAAACGGTCTTCGGTCCGCAAGAGCTCAAACGGTCTTGGGACCGCAGGGGCTCAAACGGTCTTAGGACCGCATGCGTGGAATTGCTTGATTTACCTGCATTAAATGAATGGTATTTGGTTAAAGCCTTGATTATTAAATCAGCCAAGTAGTTTTGTACATTATGATTCATATTAGGATGAAAAGGTGTGAAATAGTGTTGAATTTGTTCAAAAAGGTAATTGAATTCCATGATGAGTATGCACTCATCAAAACACCCCAAACTTAAACGTTGCTCGTCCTCGAGTAACATAAAATTTGAAACAGTTGCCAAATGAATAGTCTCTATTCGTGTGATTGATTCATCTTCACATCATGAATGTTTCTTTCTACTCAGTATGAATCAGTACCTCAACCTCCTGGGACCACTAAACACGTCTTTCCATAGCTTCGTTCCTGAGTTTGTTTTCCAACATCACTTCCTCCTCACTTTTTCCAACAACAAGCATGCCAAAGTGTTTTGTAAGAGTCCATAGATACCCATAGAATCAGCAAGTGTGCATCCGATCTGACACTGGTGTTTTTCGGGATGGTGGGGGCATGCATTGTGCCCTTAGTTAGAAAAAGGAGTGAAAGGTGGTATGGAAAGAAGAAGTAAATCTCTCCTCTATTCGACTCGAGATTTTTATTTGTTTTACAATTTCATTTATTGCATTTTTTTGTGCAAAGATCTCCTCTATTCGACTCGAGATTGCATTTCTTTTTGTGTGCACTTTGGCATATTTTGTTTGCAAATCTCTCCTGTATTCGACTTGAGATTGCATTTTTGGTGGTACGCCCCTATTTATTGCGAGGGGTATGGAAGAAGAGGATAAGGGGGAAGTGGCGTGCCACCCCAAACTTAGGGTTTGGCATAAATTTGGCTATTTTGTTGCTTTTTGATGGATGGAGGGGTACGAAGATGATAGAAGAAGTGTAGAAGAGAGTTCAGATCAGAATGCAACTTGATTTACAATTCAATGTAACGGGTTGTTCTCTTTGTCATACTCTGCTCAAATAATGACTTGATGCGGATCCGGTGGGGATTCTGAGCCATTGTTCCACTAGTCAGTTAGGAAGCACAACATGTTTGATCCCTATCAGTTTGAAAGATACTTATGATTTTTGTAAAAAGTATTATGATGTTAGGAATCATAAGCTTCACAGGATGATTTTAGGCAAAAGGCATGTTTCAAAAATCAGTCCTCTTGAGGATTTACTTCGGATAAGGAGGATATTATGATTGAAGATGCATAGAAAATTAGTTAGATACATTTTATCAACAAGTGTCAAAAATTCATCAAGTATCTGTTAAAAAATTTTGAAAATTTTGAAAATTTTTATGATAGAGACAACTTGAGTATGAAAAGAGGGTGTATGTGGAAAGTGAGGTACGTACCACCCACCCTCCACCTCGAACTTAGATATTTTCTCATCCCGAGTAAACCCTAAATCCAAGATGGAGGGGAAAGGTTACACCATGTCTGACCGCCGAGTGTGAATGCGTTCTGATCAACACAACTCCGATCTTTTATTTGAATTTTTTATGGCAAAGGGCAGTTAGAACAAGTACTATCTCATAAGGCAAATTTTATTTAAGGAAAAGTTAACTAAAAGGTGAAACAAAATTTGGAAAAGAAAAGTAAAATTGATTTATTGATCGGGTTGCCTCCCGATAAGCGCCTTTGTTTTACGTCGATGGCTCGACTGAATTCCTCAGCTTTATGGTGGGTCTTTTGGGTTGGCGAGTTCCACCATTATTTCGGTGCCTATGTTTGTTGAGGTGAAATATCTCTTCAAGCGGTGACCATTTGCTACAAATTCGCCTGACTTGTCACTCCATAAAGAGAAAGCACCATGTGGAGAGAAGCTTTTGACGATGTAAGGTCCACACCAACATGAGCAGAGTTTCCCTGGGAACAATTTTAATCTGGAGTTGAAAACTAGAACTTGGTCTCCCACTTGTATGCCCTTTCTTTTCATATGTCCATCATGCCAAAGTTTTGTACGTTCTTTGTAGATTCGTGCATTCTCATAGGCTGTCATTCTGAGTTCATCCAGCTCGTGGAGTTGCAGAGTCCTGGCTTGGCCTGCTTCTTTCATATCAAAATTCAATTGTTTAATTGTCCACCGTGCCTTGTGTTCTAGTTCGACTAGCAGGTGGCAAGCTTTTCCATATATTAATCGAAAAGGTGTAGTCCCAAGGGGAGTTTTTTAAGCAGTACGATAGGCCCATAAGGCGTCAATGATTTTTGTTGACCAGTCCTTTCGATTACGTCCAACGGTTTTCTCAAGAATAGCCTTTAGTTGACGATTAGAGACCTCTACCTGTCCACTTGTTTGTGGATGGTAAGGTGAAGCTACCTTATGTGAGACACCATATTTTCTCAGTAAAGCCTCAAAGCTTCTTTCGATGAAGTGGCAACCTCCATCAGATATTACAGTTTGTGGCATTCCAAACCGGGGAAAGATAACATCTTTGAATAATTTCATGACGGGTTTTGAATCACTAGTGACGGTTGGTATAACTTCAACCCATTTTGAGACGTAGTCCACCGCCACTAGGATGTATGAAAATCTATTAGAAGATGGGAATGGACCCATATAGTCCACCCCCCAGACATCGAATATCTCAACTTCTTGCCATAGATTCAGTGGCATTTCATCTCTCTTTGTTATATTGTCGGATCTCTGACATTTGTCACAAGACAGGAAAAAATCATAGGAATCTTTGGAAATGGTTGGCCATAAGAATCCGCACTGCAAAACCTTTAGAGTAGTCTTTTTAGAGCTCATATGCCCACCCACAGGTCTTGAGTGGCATTGTTCCAGAATAGATTGAGCTTCTTCTTCGGCGATACAACGTCTATACAAACCATCAGTGCAAAGTTTAAAAAGATACAGTTCATCCCAGTAATAATGCTTCACATCATGCATAAACTTCTTCAATGCATTCCCGGTACATTGGGGGTGGATGACTCCAGCAGCAAGGTAGTTTATGAAATCAGAATACCATGGTATAACTTCCGAGACCCTCATTACTTGATCATCTGGTAGGGAGTCATTGATCAGAATCTTCTCAGCGTCCGGAGTGTGGATGCGACTAAGGTGATCTTCTACAAAATTTTCCGTCCCTTTTTTGTCTCTTATCTCTAAATCGAATTCTTGAAGTAAAAGGATCCATCTTATCAGCCTTGGTTTTGCATCTTTCTTTGCCAGAAGGTAACAAATAGCAGCATGGTCTGTGTAGACAATGACCTTCGAACCAATAAGGTAGGATCTGAACTTGTCGAAGGCATAAATGACTACTAGAAGTTCCTTCTCAGTAGTAGCATAATTTCTCTGGGCTTCGTCGAGGGTTTTTGATGCATAATAGATCACATAATGTTTATTTTCTATATATTGCCCTAAAACAGCACCCATCGCATAATCACTGACATTGCACATAATTTTAAGAGGATGGTCCTAGTCAGGAGCTCTAATGATGGGGGTTGTTGTAAGGGCCTTCTTTATCATGTCGAAGCTTTTGATACATTCTTCATTGAAATTGAAATCAACATCCTTTAGTAGCAGGTTCGTCATTGGCTTAGTTATCTTGGAAAAATCCCTTATGAATCTTCTATAGAATCCGACATGACCAAGGAAGGCACAGACTTCTTTTACATTTGTGGGAATAACCAATTTAGAGATCACTTCAATCTTAGCTTTATCTACTTTGATTCCTCTTTTGCTAACCCTATGGCACAGGACAATGCCTTCTGTTACAATGAAGTGGCATTTTTCCCAATTTAGCACAAGGTGTGCTTCTTCACAACGCTGGAGGACCATGGAGAGGTGCTTTAGACAAGAATCGAATGAGTCTCCGTATACAGACAAATCATCCATGAAGACCTCCATAATAGTCTCAGTAAGCCCCGCGAAAATTGCAGCCATGCAACGTTGAAAAGTTGCGGGTGCATTACAGAGACAAAACAACATTCTTTTAAATGTGTATGTTCCGAATGGATAGGTGAAAGTCATTTTTTCTTGATCATCTAGATGTATGGGAATCTGATAGAATCCAGAGTAACCGTCAAGATAACAGAAATATTCTTGATGAGCTAACCTTTCTAAGACTTGGTCAAGGAAGGGCATAGGAAAATGATCTTTTCGAGTCACCTTGTTTAATTTCCTATAATCAATGCACATCCGCCACCCTGTGACTGTTCGAGTGGGGATGAGATCGTTGTTTTCATTCCTTATAACAGTTGTTCCACCTTTCTTTGGCACCACGTGTATTGGGCTCCCCCATGGAAAATCTGATATAGGATAGATTATTCCAGCTGTGAGAAGTTTAATGACCTCGCGACGGACCACTTCCTTCATATTCGGATTCAACTTCCGTTGATGCTCGATAGTCGGCTTATGATCTTACATCATAGGGATTTTGTGCATGCACAATGCTTGACTTACCACTGTGAGGTTTCTCATTTTATAACCTATGGCTTTCTTTCTTCCCCTTAATTCTTCCAGAAGTTTTTCTTCTTGTTCAATTGTTAAATCGGAATTTATAATGACTGGACAAACTTTGAGATCGTCCAAAAACATGTACTTTAGTCCTTCAGGTAGGGGCTTCATCTCGGGAGCCTCTTGTTTTTTGCTAGTTTCTTCTGTAGTTTCAGTAGTCTTGAGTTCTTCACAAGTGGCTTCAACATCTTCTTCAGCAGAGTCGAGGGATTCAATGTAATCCTCTGCTTTTTTGTCAATTGGTTCATCGATCGATAAATCTGATAGAGTGTTTTCCAAGGGATCGTATGATTCGTGATACTCTTGGGTCAGTTGTGACATTTGCTCAATGCAATCAATCAGGTAGACTTCTTCTTGTATACTTGGTCTTCTCATACTTTCAAAAACTTTGAATTCCAGAGTCTCTTTGCCTAACCTGAGCAGTAAGGTACCTGCTTCAACATCAATTAGGGCTATTGCAGTAGCGAGGAACGGATGCCCAAAGATGAGAGGATATCTGGTGTCTTCTTTTATGTCCATAATGACGAAGTCGCATGGAACATATGTGTCCTTGCCCACCTTGACCGAGATATCTTCGAGGATTTCTAACGATCTTTTTATCGAATTGTCTGCGAGTTGAATAGTCATAACAATAGGAAGTAATTCTACAAACCCTAATCTTTTGCACAGGCTGAATGGCATAATAGAGATGCTTGCGCCAAGATCTTCCAATCCTTTCTTGCATGATGGGTTACCTATGTGACATGAGATTCCAAAGGATCCTGAATCTTTTTGTTTCTTTGGCATCTTGCTTAATATGATATCAGATGTAGTTGTGGCCAGTTTTACCGTCTCATATTCTTCAGTTATATACTTCCTGGTGAGGAGTGACTTAAGATACTTAGTCCAGGCTGGTATTTCAGCAAGAGCGTCTAAGAAGGGAATATCAACATGGAGTTTCTTCATAGCCTCTTTGAACTTATTGAATCTAGTATCGAGCTTGGTTTGCCTCAAGAGGGATGGGAAGGGTATGCGAGGCTTATATACAGGAATATTTGGCTCTGGTGTTTCTGCTTCTTCATCAGCAGTCTTCTCAGGACTTCCCTTATTAGTCTTATCTTCCTTTGGTTGCGACTCTGGTGTTGTCGAGTTTTGGACCATCACAGGTTCACTTCGCCAGTAATAACCATAGGTGTCTTTACTGGAGGATCCGAATAATCTTTTCCTGATCTGGTGGTGACAACCTTCAACTGTTCAGGATGTTTGGGATTGTTCTCAGGTTGTCTGGCAAAGACTCCATCCTGTGGCTTTATACTAGCTGCAAGTTGAGCTAGTTGAGTTTCAATGGCTTTCTGCTGAGCCTGTTGGTTATCTATCATAGTTTGTTGAGTTTGCAACATCTTTTCAATAGCTGATAGCTTGTCATCAGAAGGGATGGATCCTACTTGTCCTTGCTATTGATTTAAGTTCTGATACTGAGAATTGTTTTGATAGTTATTGTAGTTCCTATTATGGAAGTTTCCCTTGAAGTTTCCTTGATTCCCAAAGATCGGTTGTTGATTATACTGAAATCCAGATGGGCCTCTTGATTGATTGTTGGAACCAAATCGATGCGAGTTTATAGCTCCTGAAGGGTTTCCATATTGAAAACCTGGGTGGTTCCTATTTTGATTTGGATTGTAATAGTTCTGCCCAGGGATGGTGTTGATAGCATTAAGATTCTCCATCTGGCCATTATCTCCTTGTCCACATGCATTGCTTAGAACCACGTCATAGAGAAAATTGCATGATAGAGTGGAATGATCGGTGCTTTTGCATGCTTCACAAAACAAAGAAGTGGACTTGACTTGTTCTGGTTGCCTAGTGGGTGAACGTCCTCTTCCTATAGCAGCTAGGGATGATTCTATATGGTCTTGCTTTGCAACTAAGACCTTCAAGGTTTCAGCGATAGATTTGTACTCAGGAATAGCTTCAGCCATAGATACCTTTAAGACTCCTTTACCTACAGATCTGCCCCAATTGTCTTGATTCTCTGCTCCCAGGGTGACGATTCTCCATGCACTGTCATAACTTTGTCGCATGAAGTTTCCTCCGGATGACGAATCTAGAAACATCTTGACATCATCCTCCACACCCCTATAGAAGATTTCTATGAGTTGATTCTTAGGAATTCCATGGTGTGGACATTTGCGTAGGAGCTTTTTGTACCTATCCAATGCTTCAGCAAGAGTTTCTCCAGGGACTTGAGTGAAATTGGTTATTCGGCCCTTGATTTCATATGTAAGAGATGGAGGATAGAATTTTTCTAGAAATGCATTTTGGAGTTGCTCCCAGGTGGTGATGGGTACTTCACTTTGAAGTGAATTGTAGCAACTGATGGCTCTATCAGCAAGGGAATACTTGAAGAGACGGAGTCGAATGTCATCATCAGAGACTCCATTTTGCTTTGTCATAGCACACAGGTCGATGAATCTCAGAAGATGTCCTTGGCTATCCTCCGCTTGTTTGCCATAGAAAGGGTTGTTTTGAAGCAATGTGATCCAATGTGCTCTAATCTCAAAATTTGCAGCATTGATGGGAGGAGGCTGTACTGGATGATAAACATTCGCAGCCTTCAGGATAGAGAACTCTCTAAGATCCTTTTGTAGTTCGGCTGCTTGCACGGCTGCTTGTGCTTCTAAGATCTCCTGTTGAACCGCATATCTAGCTTCTTGCATGAGCCTCTCTCTTTGTGCATTGATGCCTTGAGCCACTCTTCGGGCTACTTCTCCTTCTTGTGCCATCCTTGCTTGGTTCTCTCTGATATGACGATGGAAGGTTCTATCTATTTCGGGATCAAAGCTTGCGGTGAGTCCAAGACTGTCCGAACGGTGCATACACTACTCGTTGGGTAGCACCTGAAATTTAAAAAGTTTTTTAAAATGAGATCCACAAAGTAGAGTCAAATTCAAGTAGATAAGATATTGTTTCAAAAGAAAAGCAAAATCCTAGATTAGTCTTAAAAGAACTAGATTAGACTGACTGATTCCGTTGTCCCCGACAACGACGCTAGAATTTGACGTGTGAATTGAATGCACTGACAAATTCACTCGGGGTTGAAATCCCCGAGCTTTTACCAAAACCAAGTGCAATAATACCACCCGCAAGCGGACGAGTCTTATAATAGTATAGTTGAGGATCGAACCCAAAGGACAACGTTTTTAAGAATCCTTGTCAGTTGGATCTAGCTCAAGTAGAACTAATATTTAGAATGATTGGTTGATTTGAGGTTAATTAAACTAATTGCAAGAAAGTAAAAAGCTGAATTTAAAGATGGGTTTGGATCAATGATAAGGAATCACTGGGATGGTACTGGGTTTGACCACTGCTACACACGCAAACACATTCGATCATAAAAAAACCAGACAAGATATAACATTCCAAGTCGAGCTGCCGCAGAACCCCCCATACAGGCATTAGGTTTGCGTAAGCATCACCATAGGCATCAAATGTCTCATCACCATCCAGATCACTTTACTTTTGACTCTGAAGATACAGAAATCCACGGAGGTTGTGAACCCCCCATACGGGCATTAGGCGCACAAAAGCATCACCGAAGGCTAGATGGCTCGTCCCCTCGTGGATCATACACTTACGACCTCAGTGAAATCCCATCCTATTTCTTGTTTGGGAGTCAGACACGTTAACTGGTAAGCAAGCAGACACGTAACATACTAGCAAACATCGACGATTAACAAAACGATACAAAATCCAACTAAGGCTGTGAACCCCCTATATAGGTGTTAGGCGCACAGAAGCGTCACCGAAGGCTAGATGGCTCGTCCCCTCGCAGATCATACACTTACGACCTCAAGGAATCCCCTTCTATTTCTTTTTAGGGAGTCAAACTTGTTAAACGACATTCATACCTACGTTTAGATGTTATCGCAACATAGGGAGCACAATGATGAAAGCAAGCAATTAACCAAACTACGAACATAACGGTTAATGACAAAATGAAGAGTTATATACATTGCCATGGAGAGTTTAACAAAAGAACATAGTTTGCATGGGCAGCGGGGCTAGTCCCCGCACCCCAGCAAAAAGGTACTACTCGCTCATGATGCGAGATACAAGAAGGATGAGAGAGAAAGAGAGATCCGCCATGAGCTCGGTGCAGAAGGTGGTCACGGCCCGGTGAAGAAAATGCACTCCTTACTCCGTCTTCCTTCTCTTCTCGGCCTCCTTGGTTGCAACACGGGCAATAGGTGGAGTGGAACTTGATCGGAGTTGTGCTCTGGCATCCTGGAGGCATCCTGATCCGATGCCTCCAAATGAGGACCCTTGGGGTCTATTTATAGGCTCAGATCTGATCCCAAACGGTTTGGTTAAGTTGCTGGAAAAATCTTCTCCAAACGGTCTGGAGATCGTTTGGTGCCAAATGGTTTGGAGACCGTTTTGGCACCTAACGGTTTGCGTCGATGGATCTTGAGGCCGGTCTCAGTCTCAGCGTGAACGCGTGGCTTCTGTTCTTCAATCAGTCTTCGTGCTTGTGGCAAATGGTCTTGGAAACCGCATGGATCCAAACGGTCTTGAGACCGCATGAACCGAAACGGTCTTGAGACCACATGAACCCAAATGGTCTTGAGGCCGAATAAACCCAAACGGTCTTGGGACAACATGGACCCAAACGGTCTTGAGACCGCATGGACCCAAACGGTCTTCAGAATGCATGGACCCAAACGGTCTTGGGACCGCATGGACCCAAACGGTTTTGGGACCGCATGGACCCAAACGGTCTTGAGACCACATGGACCCAAACAGTCTTGAGACCACATGGACCCAAACGGTCTTGGGACCGCATGGACCCAAATGGTCTTGAGACCACGTTTGGTCATGCGGTTTACAGCTCACGCGGTTTTTGTTGGCAAACGATCTTTGTATTTCGTTCTTCGTGTATTCCAGCAAACAGTCTTGGGACCGCATGGACCCAAACGGTCTTGAGATTGCATGGACCCAAACGGTCTTGGGTCCACAAGAGCTCAAACTGTCTGGGGACTGCAAGGTCTCAAACGGTCTTAGGACCGCATGTGTAGAATTGCTTGATTTACCTGCATTAAATGAATGGTATTTGGTTAAAACCTTGATTATTAAATCAACCAAGTAGTTTTGTACATTATGATTCATATTAGGATGAAAAGGTGTGAAATAGAGTTGAATTTGTTCAAATAGGTAATTGAATTCCACGATGAGTATGCACTCATCAGGAGTCTATCCTCCAAATATCTCGTGCTGAGGTGACGAGATTCAGGCGCTAGATCTTTTTGAAGGTTTGTTGTACAATTAGAGGGGGGTTGGGACCGAAGAAGGCGGCTGTAGAAGATGAGGTATTCACCCTTGGATCCTGAGCGGATATGCATCCCCTTGATCGGACGGTCCAAGTTTGTCCTTAACTAAAGGAGTCATTTCCAGCCAAAACTAAAGGAGTCATTTCCAGCCAGTCATTTTGATCAAATGATGCGAGAACCTAGGTCCTAGACTATATTAGGTGACATAGTACACATAATCTTCTATTATGAATAACTCCTAATTGGTACTTCCAATCGTAATGAGATTTTAGGCATAGCTTTATAATGCTATGATGTAGCTATGGTGCAAGATTAGAGTTAAAATTTCAATTGTTGACTATGTCAAAATTCTAAATGTCATTTGCATTTAATATGGTTTGTATGATACTAGAACAATCATTATATGAAATTGATAGAGTATTTAATCAACATGGAGTGAGAAACGATTGAGGGCATAAAAGGAATAATTAAATTTATAAAAGAGAGAAACACACACACACACACATATATATATAAATATATATATATATATATATATATATATATATATATATATATATATATATATATATATATATATATATATATATATATATATATATATATATATATATATATATATATATATATATGGAAACACTCACTCTGTCACATTCTCCCCTCCTTTTAAGAATTTTGTCCCCAAAATTCAAGCAGCCTGGAAAAGATATGGATACTTCTTCTCGACCTCAGTCTTTAGTTCCCAGGTGGCATCAGTTTCATCATGGTGGCTCCAGAGAAATTTCACCATATCTATATGCCGAATACTGTGAATCCCCTTTGTCTTGAAGTTGAGAATTCTGACTGAGGACTCAACATATGACAGCTCATCCTTCAATTCGAGAGGCTCATTATTTAAAATGTGACTGGGGTCCTTGACACAGGGCTTCAGATTATATACATGAAAGACATTATGCATGGAACTATACTAAGGTGGCAAAGCAAGATGATAGGCACATTCACCAACCCTTTCCAGAATCTCAAAGGGTCCAACATAACTAGGACTGAGATTTCCTTTGTTCTTGGCCAAAGCTCGAATTGGTCAGATCTTCAGAAAAACATGGTCACCTTCCTTGAACTGACGTTCCTGTCAGTGAGCATCTGCATAGGACTTCTGCCTATCCTATGCCCACTTCATCCTTTGCCTGATTAGAGCAACCTTATTAGTATACAACTGCATCTCCTCAAATTTCATTAGGGTATGTTCTCCGACGTCATGCTAGTGTAATGGTGATATGCATGGTCGGCCATAAAGAGCTTCATAGGGAGGCAGCCCAATGCTTGCCTGATAGCTATTATTATAGGCAAACTCAGCGAAAGGCAAGTACTAGTCCCACGAGCCTTCCCAATCGAGAACACAAGCTCGTAAAAGATCCTCTAAAATCTGCACTATACACTCTGACTGCCCATCTGTCTGTGGGTGGTAGGCTGTATTGAAATTCAGTTTGGTGCCCAACTCCTCTTGAACCTGCTTCCACAACTTTGATGTGAACTTTGGGTCCCTGTCCAAGACAATAAATGCTGGGACTCCATGTAGACATACTATCTCCCGTATGTAGAGGTCAGTCAACTCATAAACCTTTGCAGTAGTCTTCACAGGAAGACATGAGCTGACTTGGTGAGACGATCCACTATGACCCATGCATCGTCGTATCCCTTCCTGGTCTTGGGTAATCCCACCAAAAAATCCATGGTGATCTGTTCCCATTTCCATTCTGGGATCTCAATCAGTTGTAGTAGACCGCCTGGTCTCTGATGTTCGGCCTTGATCCTTTGGCATGTCAAACACCTAGACACGAAATCGGCAATATAATGCTTCATGCCTCTCCACCAGAACTGACATTGTAGGTCTTTGTACATCTTTCTTGTTCCCGGATGGACTGTGTATTTGGACCCATGTGCCTCACTAAGTATTGTTGTCTTTACAGCTGACTGCTCAGGAACCCACATGCGGTTCTTGTATCAAAGACCACCATCAAGGCCCATACATAGATGTGTTTGTGGCTTCGATAGGAGAGAAGAGAGCTCTGCAAGATTAAGACTAGCCTTCTGTGCCTCAAGAAGTTTGAAATGCAGGTTGGATGTGATGGAGATATTGCTAACATGCAACCGATCATGCAAGAACCTGCGGCTTCCAACCCACTAGATCCTCCATATTCCTCCATTCAGGTTCAAAAAGAGATGCACACACTGCCCTTTTCCTGCTAAGAGCATTAACGACTACATTTGCCTTACCTGGATGATAGGCAATAGTGAAATCATAGTCCTTTAGGTATTCAATCCATCGACATTGACGCAGATTCAGGTCCTTCTGAGTCAAGATGTACTTTAGGCTTTTGTGATCGGTGAAGATGTTGAATGTTGCTTAATGTATCCAGATTTTGAGAGCATGGATAATTGCAGCTAATTTTAAATCATGTGTAGGATAATTAAGTTCATTAGGTTTTATCTATCTAGACGCAAAGGCCACTAATTTATCATTCGGCTGTAGGAAACATCCTAACCCATTCCTTGAAGCATCAGTGAATATCACAAACCCTTCATTGCCAGAGGGTATAACAAGAATAGGAACCGATGTAAACTTCTACTTCAACTATTGAAAACTGGACTCACAGGTAGCTGACCAGATGAAATGATCATCCTTCCAAGTAAGCTTAGTTAAAGGAAGTTCCACTTTGGACAAATTTGGAATGAAATGATGATAATATCCGGCCAGACCCAAGAAACTCTGAATTTCAGAAGGATTACGAGGAGGTTGCCAATCAAGTACATCAGAGACTTTGGAGGGATCAACAAATATACTACCTCCAGAAATGACATGCCCAAGAAACATGCCTTTGTCAATCTAGAATTCACATTTAGAAAGCTTGCCATAGAACTTCTGGGTTCAGAGAATGTCAAGATCTGCTCGGTGTTCCCGGTGTTTTTCCATAGAATCAGAAAAGATCCAGATATCATCAATGAAGATGACCACAAACTCATCAAGATAGGGTTGGAAGACTTTGTTCATCAGATTCATAAACATGCCCGGTGTGTTAGTCAATACAAATGGCATCACTAGAAATTCATAATGCCCATAACGAGTTCGAAAAGTAGTTTTAAAATATCAGAATCCTTGATTTTAAGTTGATGGTAGCCAGAACGATGATCAATCTTTAAGAAAACTTTAGCGGTACGAAGCTGATCAAAGAGGTCATCAATACAAGGGATATGATACTTGTTTTTAATAGTAGCTTGGTTTAACATACGGTAATCAATACACATACGCATAGAACCATCTTTCATTTTAACAAAGAGAACTAGAGCACCGCAGGGGGAAACACTAGGATGAATGAAACTGTTGTGGAGAAGTTCTTGAAACTGTTTCTTCAAGTCCATAAGCTCAGCAAGATCCATCCTATATGGTTCCCTAGAAATAGGAGTGGTTCCAGGAAGAAGATCTATGGAGAACTCAATGTCTCTATTTGGACCCAAGAAGCTCCTCTGGAAATACATCAGGGAAATCACGTACCACTTCCAGACTTTCTACAGACCCACTACTAGGATTGGTCTCTGAGACTAATGTGAGGAAGACTTTGCATCATTGAGAAATGATCTTTTTAGCTTTAAGAGAGGAGATTATAATATTATTACAGAATCCTCTTCCCCTAGGGATTTTCACCGGATAAGAATGTGGTTGAGAGAGAACGACCATCTTGTTTCTACAATCAATGTGAGCATGGTATGTGTATAGCCAGTCCATACCAAGTATAACATCAAAGTCTTCCATAGTTAAGAGAATGAATTCAAAGGGAATATCATGTTTTTCATATTTAAGAGAAAGTTCATCAGTTTTCTATAGAGTTGTGAGTATTTTGCCGCTAGGAGTAGACACATCCAGAATATATCCCAAGACCCTTATATGAAGGTTTAAAATAGATGCCAGGGTTTGAGAAATAAATGTATTTGTAGATCCAGAGTCAAATAAGGCCTTAAAAGGATGACCATTTAATATTACAGTGCCTACACATGATAATAAAGTTATAAATAATTACAGGCTTGAATAAGATATTAAATTATAAAGAAATTAGGTTACCTTCACATAGATGGTTTGGATTTGCCTTAGCCTCTTCTGCATTCACCGCAAATACCCTGCCATTGCGGTGTCCCTGAGTCTGTGGAGCACATGCTGCAGGATTTCCAAAGATGGAGGGAGTGGGGCACTTGGCGATGAAATGACCCTCCTTCTTGCAGTTATAGTAGACTGGCTTGGTGTGGTGGCATACCCTACCATGGTGTCATCCATAAGTCTTGCACTTCGGGTGGACTATCTTCTGTTGATTTCGGTTGTGCTTCTGTTCTCCTCTTCCTGAACCTCCTCCTTTCCCTGATCCCTTCTTGTTATGGCCTGGGTTGAACTTCCTAAACTTATCATATTCAGTTGTGGTTAACCCTAAGTACCCCATGCTGGAAGGTTTATGCATGCCCTGCTCTCTCTCCTACTTGAGGGCCATATCTAGGGCTTCATCAATGATTCTGGGACGAAAGGCTATGACTAGGGTTTTTAGGTGGGCGGAGAGGTAGTCAACATAGTGTTCAGTAAGGCGGTCTTCAGTCCTGATGGGTGCATAATGCTCCAGAAGCCTAAACTTCTGAGTGTAATTAGCTACTCAAAGACTACCCTGCCTTAACTCCATGTACATCTTCTCCTTCCTCTTCCTCTCGGCTATGGGCATAAAACGATCAGTGAAGAGGGTTTTTAAGGCTTCCCACCCCATGTTATCTATTTCCTCTCCCCTATTTCTGCCATAGTTATCCCACCAGATTTTTGCACCTCCCTAAAGCATGTGGGTGGCGAACTTGACCTTCTTCTCAGTGGGTACTTCTAGGGTATGAAAATCATTTTCTATGGATAAATTCTAGGACTCAGCCTTGTCAATGACCTCCGGATGATCTCCCCCCCAAAAGGAATCAAGGTTAAGCTTAATAAAGTCTATCACCGTTACTTCTTTCTTACTAGAGGAGGTAGGTTCATGGGTTCCTTTTGTGGTGAGGGTTTCCATAAAATCTAGAAGGATTTTCTTCTGTTCCTCCCATCTTTCCTTGGCCGCAGCATCGGGATCAAATACTTCATAGGTTTCAGGCTCCTTTCTCTTCTTAGAGGACGATACCTCTGAGGCCTTTGAGTTGCGAGTCTTAGGAGGCATCCTGAAATGAACTAGGACATATTAGATTTATTATTCGATAATTATTCTCATCATTATCATTTTTATCATCACATGATATTTCATTATTCTCCTTTATCAATTGTTAATGTTCTTAGTGTTATGATTTACGGAGGATATCCTAAAATCCTTATCAGTCGATCCTTAGGACTTTCTAAATAGAGAGACTCCTTCCTAACCTTATAACAAAGGTAAGAGGGAAAAATATTTTAAAACATGGATGAGATGGGAAATTTTCCTAGAGAAGGGATGAGAGGGAAAATCTATAGATGAGAAGGTTCCTAAATTAAGGTACGCCCAAGAATAGGGGACACTTTGGGTATCATCCAGGTAGACTTATACTGCCATAAAGGTAGCCTCGTGATTGCTAAGCTAAGTGGCTTGGAGACTTTAGTTAGACCCATGACAGATGCTATCCTAGACACCTCCACCCTTCACATACCTAAATCAAGGACTACCCTAGACTCAAAATAGGGTGAATGAAGTTCATATGACTTGATGCGTGAACTCGGCTCTGATACCAACTGTGACGACCCCAATTTCTATATAGTTTCCATAGTGACATTCACAGATATGTGTGTACTCATATCTATAGATGTCAAAAGGGAAAATATAAGAGATCAAAGTAATCATCTAAAATCGAAGATTGGGCCATGATCATAGTTCACATCATCTCATAAAGCCACACAAACATTCATTCATAACGATACAGTAAAGTCATTACATAGAGAGAGAAAAATATTGTTCTAGAGAAAGATAACTTTATTACATAGGATCTCAGTCATCCTCAACAACAACTAGAAAAGAAAAGAGAATAAACTAACATCTAGAAAGAATGAGATAAGAGGAATGGATCTATCTAATATCCTCCATGATTATTATTTGTTCCTTCAAATATTTTGAGCATGCATTTCATTTTGGTTTTCAATTGTTCCTTGTACCTAGAAAATATGAGAAACAAATACATCAACAAAGTTATTAGCCTCATTTAGAATGAATATGCATTACTATGGTGGACTTAGCACAAACATAAATGGTGGGTGACATGCTTTTTATGTGCGTAGAAACGCAAGTGTACGCGTCAATGTAATATAGGCCTTTGTGAGGCCCGAGTCGAACTTAGGGATACTGAATTATCAGAGGCTACTACTAACTACTCGCAATCAACTGGACCGATTAAAAATTTGGAAGTTGTTGTAAAATTAAAAAATAAAAATAAAACAAAACAATCGATTAAAGGTTTAATTTAATCATTCAGGTGAAGATCTTTAGGATTGGGGCTTCACCGTGGGGTTTTCATTTTATGAATTTCTATTTAGTCACTCAGATTTATCTCTCTATCTGGGTAGTGGCCTGTAATCAAAATTGCCCACTGTCGTGGTACAATTCACTACCCATGTCTAGGTCGTTTCCACCGTCGTAGTAACCTATACCCTAAACTAGGTGCATTAGAGTCGATCTCTCGGTATCCACCATTAACCTTACACCACCTTGTTCAAGGGATTTGTCAATTAATGTGACTTTTGTCTCTTTTCAACCGTTAATTCTTCTTTCAAACTAATTAAGGGCATTAGATTATTATTATGGTGATCAAGCATAACTATATAATTGAGAAAACAAAATCATACCACGGATTTAAGAGATAAATGATGAATTACTATGATAAAATTGTCATATAATGTTTTCCAGGGATACTCCCGGTCCTAAAGACAAAGGGGATTAGCCCCACATGTTCATCTCAGAGCAAAACATGGTAGAGAAAAAGGCGAACATGGAGAAAAACGTGATTGAGTGGTGAAACCCCTGAACGGAGAAGATCCAGGTGCTCCTTGGTGTAGAATACACGATCTCCCGCCTTTCGGTGGTGGAAAACGTCTTCTTCAGCATCCGGAATGGCTGGGGCATGCTTCTGGGCTCCATCCTTCTCTCCACACCTTCTCGGGATGTGTGCAGTGGCTAATGACGTGATAGATTGCCTTTGGCTACCGTCATTAGGTATAATCACCGAGTTAGGTCACCAAAATATCACAACCGTCAGATTTAGAACGATCTGAAGCAAACTTGTATCTGACGGTGTCGATACCATCGACGCGGGTCGATGGTATCGACCTTGCGCGATATCGTCCAGTCTTCTTTCTCTTCGTTGTTGCACCTGATGCTAACTCAATACCATCGACGAGGGTCGATGGTATCGACCACCTAAGGCGTCAGTTTTATACTTTTGTGTCACTGTAGCTCCACTTGTCAATAGTATCGGCTTCTTGGTCGATAGTATCGACTCTCTTCTCGCCAGAAACCTGATGGTATCTCGATACCATCGACATCCCTGTCGATAGTATCGACTCTGTTATGCTCCTTGCGGCTGGCAACCTGTGGTATTGTCGATGGTATCGACCACTGTCGATGGTATCGACAGTAGCAGATATTCATTTTTCCTGAAATTGCAACACAAAACCACATAAGCCGAAATAAAACATATTGTTAAAATAATTTATGCTCAAAATACCAAAATAAGGGAGATTTGACATAGATAAGGATCATAGACCAAAGTAAATGAATTATGCAATATTAACCACCAAAATGACCAATAAATGCATAAAACACAAGTAAAACCAGTCTATAAATGCGACTCAAAATCATCGCATCAAACTCCCCTAAGCTTGAAAATTGCTCGCCCTCGAGCAAAAAAACCTTAGAATAGAATTGCCAGGGTCAACTAAAGAACAGATTATCACAACCAACATCACCACATGATCCCCACCAGACATTCACATTCTGGCCCTCACTAACCACAGAATGATAATTACCCTAAAGGTGACAGTAATCATCAATAAAAGATATCCACCTCAAAACTGATGAACACTATCATATAAGGCAGTTAACATAATAAAATTTGCCAGTTCAGACTCGGTGCATCTTGTGATCTCCTATACTACGTTGCTCGCCCTAACTAACTACCATCTACATGGAAGCAACTCTCCTGATATTCACAAGTGAGGAGAAAATCACAGTGGCCTACCACTTCAAGCAACGGGTGGATGAAATGGGTGGCTAATGGAAGAAATAGAAGCTTTATATGGTTTCAACATGCATAAAACAAAAATGCCCTAAATGATGCATTTGCAAATGAAAATTCCCTAATGCCTATAATTGGGTGGAATGATGCATGCACTAAAATTCCATCTCAAGATGAGATGAAATATCTACTGAGCTACATCATGTACTTACTCATCTTAAAATGCATGTCAGATTATGTTCCTTTCTCCTTCTTATTCTACTTGCTTCTCAAAAATTTTTTGTTTCTCTTTTTTTCATTTTTTCATGTTTTTTTCTTCTTTTTAGGCCCTTATGAATTATTTGTTGGGCTCGCTTTTTCTGCATAACTCAAATATTTGAAGCATTTAGAAGGTATGGAACAAGTTAATCATCCTTAATGTTTCATAAGAAATAGGATACATGATGTACAGTATGCATAAAAATTATGAATACAGCTAAATGACACACACCTAAGGATAATGTGCATGTATAACTAATCAAATTTTTTATTTTTTCATGCAAAACATGTGAAAGAGGTTGCAATTCAAGTCCTATCTACAGGAGATGCATTCAAAGAGGTTAAAACCGTACTTTACTTCCAATTCTTATGGTGGATTGTGAAAAACAATGGGGTGGAAAGATCACAAGACTAATTGACTGGACCTTTGAAAATTATTATGTGTCCCTCCTTACTGACCTGTGTAGTAATTAAGAAGCTTCTCTCTCTTACTTCAAATTAGAGTCTAATTATCATTTGGTCAATTTAGGCTCACACAACCAAATCTGTCCACTTTTCATGAATCATTAGGGATGTACAGTTGTGATTTTCTGTTTTAAAGTTGACAAAATCAATCATTTTCTTAAGTTATGTGCTCAAGGTCTAACAACACAAGCTTGCGAACACTAAATTTTTTAAAATTTTTCCCTTAATTCCCATGAACAAGCAAATGAGATGACACACGACTTCAGACATCCACGATTACACTAGATAGAGTGTGGATCCTACAAACAAACTAAGAATGCAAGAAATAAGTGACAAGAACAAAACAATAAAACTAAAAACAATGAAAATAAAAGATAGAGTTGTTCCAACTCCCCCCTTAAGCTTGAATTCGACTATGGCCTCATAGTAAAAAACAATCTTAAAGGTTGGAATAGAGATACCGATTACTCTTCTGGAGGAGGCGGGTATTGTGGGGCCGTGGGGTCCCAGGATGGAACTGCCCCTGAAAGCTTGGATCATACTGGGGCATTGGTGGAGGTTGTCGATACCCCCCAAAGTAGTTCTGGCTCCAGTAGTGATCATAGAAGGGTTGCTTCTGCATCTCCATCCTATGCAACCTGTCATGAATCTGCTGTTGGTTGTCGAGGAGGAGGCGCTCATTCTCGAAGATAGCCCTCTGATTGTCAAGTAACCGGTTCGTCGTCTCCTGAATACCTGTATACATAGGTGTGTGATGTTGCTGCGACTGCTGGATATCCTGCAACATTGCATACATTCCTTGCATTGAGTAGACATCCTTGCTTTGCTGCGAGGGAGGTGGTGGTGGCGGGGGCTGCGAAGATGAAGATGCACTTGGATGCATGCGAGGACGCTTCCTAGGTGCCACTCATGCACAAAGAGGAATGTAGGCCTCCTCTTCCTCTTCAGCCTCGTCACCATCATTGTCGTTGTCATCGTTTCCACCGTATTCATCTGAATCATCAATGGCGATAACCGGCCATCGAAAATGCTGTGCACCCTCAATGTGGAAGACATGGTCGAGAAGTGAACACTCCTGATAAGCATGATTAACATGGCAATGTGCATATGCCAGCCCATCACGCAACAGAATAAGGTTGGAGCGGTGAAGATGTTGCAGATTGACCTTGCTTTTATTGGAGAGAGGAGTCAACTGGGAGAAATTCAGCCTAAGATAGTGGGCTAGCGGTGTGATGAGCCCTCCAAAATGAATTGGAGCCTTCCGCGTACTCCACTTTACTGCCAACACACGCTGCAGAAAGCATGCTCCCCAGTTGCACTCTTGCCGCTTCAATAACTTGTGCAAGAAGAATAGGTCAGTCTCCTGGAACTTGCTAAGGGACAGATCACCCCTAGCAAATAGTGTGGAGCACAGCATGCGATGAAGAATCCACACGAACGGGTGCTAGAAATCTACTACCGCCGCATTGTGATAACTCACAGACTTGCCCGACGGCACAGTCACTAGCTCGACGAAGATAGCGTCATAATCAGTTTGGCTGTCTGGCCTCCGGTACTGATCTCACCCATGGTTCTAGTTTTAGATTTCATTGAACTGCCGGAGAGTGAGAGTGTAGTCATTATTGTACAGCCAAAAAGAAACACGGCCGTTGATCCATTCACGATTCGTGGCGATGATGTTGTTGGGCACGACAAATATATCCAGCGACGCCATGAATTCTGCCACCAGCTCCTTGTATGTCGGCCAGTCACCGAAGAAAGGCTGGTTGTCTGCATGACACTCCATCTCGTTGGGCCTCCTGCCCGTGTGTCTCGCCTACCCTTTCAAGATGTAGGCGAGATTAGCCTCGGACCCTAGGTTACAGATCATGTCGCGGTCGACGTAACAGGTCGACTCAATTTTTCTTTTCACGATCTCCTCGTAGATCTTCTGCACCTCTGCCGAAGGATGAACGATCCACGTACGCGTAATAGACGCAATTGGAGGAGGAACGAACTCTGGGATCTCCATTGGATTTTCCTGGGAAGAAGACACACCAACAACGTGCACCATTGTCGCAGAAGAAGAAAAAGAAACAGAAGAAGGAGCTCGGTGCAGGTCGGAGAAGATAATCTCTGCTCGGTGAAGAACGTGCTCCTAGATGCTTGTAGTTGGGCTCATATTGCTCTGGAGGACGCACGCTGCAAGTAGAGGAAAAACTCGTTGAAGGTGTGACATCATATGATGACAAACCCTCCCTTTTATAACTGATGCCTGCGCTGCTGCGTGCCCGTCGATACCATCGACGTGGGTCGATGGTATCAACACGCGTAGCACAATCCGTATTGCCGCTGGTATCGACAGTCATCGATGGATGGATTGTGGGGGCCCGGATCGATGACGTGTCGATACGATCGACATATGTCGATGGTATTGACCCGTCACACAGATTGACTCTCTTGATGCAGCGATCGCCGTTGATCTCCTTTCGCGGATCGGTGATGTGTCACATTGATACTATCGACACAAGTCGATAGTATTGACTTCGGATTAGGGAAACACTCTCGTGAGGCCCGACCGCCACTTTCTGCCTGTAACTGTGTCGATCCCATCGACAGGCCCGTCGATGGTATTGACTTGACTGAGACAATTTCTTCTGAATATCTCCAGAGATCTCGTGAGTATCGACACCATTGTCGATACTATCGACCTCTTCTTGCGATCAACCTGTTGGTGTGTCGATACCATCGACGAGGCCGTTAATGATATTGATGCAGAGCGGTTTCTACAGTCGCCAACCTATACCCATGTAGATTCCATCAACACAAGGGTCGATGGTATCGACTCTGCCTCAGTCCTGGACATTTAGCAAACGATCACTGTATCTTTTTTACACTAAAAACAAAGTCAAAACAAACCAAAGTACAAAATGTGAAAGAAACTAACTACACCACCAATGGATGGGTTGCCTCCCAACAAGCGCCCTTATTTAACGTCTTAGGGTAGACGACATTAAGCTCCTCATGCATCATGTAGTGCAATGAGTTTGACCTCAAACACTTTCCTTGTGTAATCTTCACCGAAATACAGCTTCAACCGTTGCCCATTGACCAGGAAGGTTGTCTCTCCATCACGCACCATGATTGTGCCATGTGGCCTGACCTCTTCTATGGTGAACGATCCACTCCATTTGGATTTCAGCTTCCCAGGATGCATCTTCATCCTGGAGTTGAACAAAAGTACACGATCTTCTTTCTTGAAGACGCGCGTCTGAATATGGTGATCATGAATTAACTTTGTTCGCTCCTTGTAGATCCGCGAGCTTTCATAAGCATTCATCCTTAGCTCGTCTAGTTCGTTGAGCTCAAGCAACCTTTTCTTTCCCGCTTCATCATAGATCAGATTCAATTTCCTCAGCGCCCAATGCACTTTATGCTCGAACTCCATCGGAAAATGGCAAGCCCGACCATAAGACAACCTAAAAGGCGTAGTGCCTATAGGTGTCTTATATGCCGTCCTGTATGCCCACAAAGCATCCGACAGCTGGGTACTCCAATTCTTCCTCGTGGAAGCCACAATGCGCTCCAAGATCTTCTTAATCTCCTGATTGGAGACCTCCACCTGCCCTTGAGTTTGCGGATGGTACGGGGTACCAATGTTGTGTTTGACCCCGTACTTTCTCAACAGTGCCGTGAACTTTTGATTCCGGAAATTTGTACCCCCATCACTTATAATCATTCTTGGTACACCAAACCTGCAGAAAATATATTCTTTTACAAACTTGCACACTATAGCGGCATTGTTAGTCCTTGTGGGTATTGCCTCTACCCACTTCGACACATAATCAACAACTAAAAGAATGTATAAATTAGAATTTGAGGACACGAAGGGTCCCATAAAATCTATACCCCACAAGTCGAACACCTCAACCTCTTGAAATACATTGAGGGGAATTTCTTGTCTTTTCAAGATGTTACCTGCCCTTTGGCAGGAATCACATTACCGCACAAAATCATAAGCATCCCTGAACAAAGTAGGCCAACATAGGCCATTTTCAAGTACTTTGGTTGCAGTGCGAGAACTAGCATGGTGGCCACCCGTCAGTAATGTATGACAATGACAAAGAACACTTTCATATTCCTCCTCTAGTACACACCTGCGTAAGACACCATCCCTGCACTGCTTCAACAAGATAGGGTCATCCCAGAAATAATAACGTAAAGAATGGAAAAACTTCTTCTTCTCTTGGTAAGTCCAATCATCCGGGATGATTTTGCAGGCAAGATAGTTGACAATGTAAGAAAACCACGGGTCTTTTGATTTCACTTTCAAAAGTTGTTCATCCGGAAATGTTTCGGTAATGGGTATGTGCAAATCCTTTTCATCTACCCTCTCCAACCTAGACAAGTGGTCCGCGACCACATTTTCAATACCCGCCTTATCTTTGATTTCAATATCAAATTCTTGTAAAAGTAAGATCCACCTAATCAATCTAGGTTTGGCATCCTTTTTCTCCATCAAATACTTAATGGCGGCGTGGTCCGTCCATACCATGACTTTTGATCCAACAAGATATTGCTGAAATTTTTCAAAAGAAAAAACAACGGCAAGCAATTCTTTTTTAGTTGTCATGTAATTAATTTGAGCGTCATTCAAAGTTTTGGATGCATAGAAAATCACAGCGGGCTTATTTTCCACCCGCTGTCCCAAGACAACCTTAATAGTGAAATCGGATGCATCACACATTAATTCAAATGGCTTGGTCCAATCCGGTGTTTGAACAACCGGTGCAAAATCAATTTATCCTTAAGCACGTTGAACGCATGTAGACATTTTTCATTAAAATCAAATACAACATCCTTTTCTAACAACTCAGATAAAGGCTTGGCAATTATAGAGAAATCTTTTATAAAGCGGCGATAGAAACCGACGTGACCTAGGAAACTCCGTACCCCTTTTACCGAATTCGGTGGGGGCAATTTGGAAATCACTTCGATTTTCATCAGGTCTACCTCCAACCCTTTGCTAGACACTTTATGTCCTAGCACTATCCCTTCGCTCACCATCATGTGGCATTTCTCCCGATTGAGGACTAAATGTGAGTCCTCACAACGTTGCAAAACCTTATCCAGATTGTAAAGAAACTCGTCAAAGGATGCACCATAGACAGAGAAATCATCCATAAAAACCTCTAGACAGCGTTCAACCATATCGGAAAAAATAGCGAGCATGCAACGCTGAAAGGTCGCCCGTGCATTAAATAACCCAAAAGGCATACGGAGGTACGCAAATGTTCCATAAGGACAAGTGAAGGTGGACTTCTCTTGGTCCTTAGGATCAATCGAAATCTGATTGTACCCCGAATAACCATCAAGAAAACAAAAATGTGATCGGCCGACTAAATGCTCTAAAATATGATCAATGAACGGGAGAGGAAAATGATCCTTAAGCGTAGTTGCATTCAACCGACGATAATCTATACAAACACACCACCCGGTTACCAAGCGGGTCATGACAGGTTCATTTAGTAGATTATGAGTAACAGTAATACCCCCTTTTTAGGGACAACCTATGTAGGACTCACCCATGTCGAGTCGGATATATCATAGATGATACCTATAGAAAGGAGCTTAATCACCTCCTTCTTGACAACCTCCATCATGCTAGGATTTAGTCGACACTATGGATGAATCACCGACTTGGCTCCCTCCTCGAGCCGAATCTTGTACTGGCACAATGTAGGGGAGATCCCCTTGATGTCTGCGACCGACCAACCAAATGCACCTCGGTGGTTCTTCAACACAATCAACAGCTGGTCCTCCTCCTCGACACTCAGATAAGCTGATATAATCACAAGCAACTTTTCTTCCTCATCTAGGAATGCATACTTCAAGTGCGGTGGCAATGGCTTCAATTCCAAATCGGGTGGGCTGATTAAGGATGACTGAAGTGGTGGTGGGAGTTCGCCAAGGTCTTCATAGTACCTAGCATAGAAGCACAACATCATCATTAGGAAAACCCATAGCTTTTCTAAGGGACACAACCTTGGTCTGCTCCATGATGTCTACAGCCAATGTCCCTTTCTCCACCTTAGTCATTACATGAGCCATATCTAAAAATGGCTTCCCTAGACAAAGTGAGATATTGTGATCAAAATGCTTCACCATGCGGCATTGTTCCTTCTCTTTTGATGACGTGGTGCTAGAAGGCTTGACCATATCAAAGCGATCATCAGTGATTCCCAAGGTCAAACGACCTCTCCCCATCTCAAGTATCATATCAGTTGTAGCTTGGAATGGTCGTCCAAGTAGTAGCTCATTGCCTTTCTCATCTTGCATCTCCATTACGACAAAGTCTGCTGGAAATACAAATCGATCTACCTTTACCAACACATCTTCACAAATGCCATATGGCTTCACCACATAATTATCTGCCAGTTGTATTGTCATGTTGCTCGACCTTGACACTTTTAATCCCAGTTTCTTGAATGTAGAGAGGGGCATCAAGTTTATGCTTGCCCCGGAGTCACATAGCGCTTCACCAAACTTCACCTTTCCAATGTAACAAGAGATGTTGAAACAACCCGGATCCTGCCTCTTTGGTGGCAATGTGCCCATGATGAAGGCACTCACCCGCTCCTTAAGAACTACAACCTCAGTGTCCGGGATCTTCCTCTTTTTAGTAATGATGTCTTTCAAAAACTTTCCGTAAGAGGGGATTTTCTCGATTGCCTCTATTAACGGGATGTTGACTGAGAGCTTTCTGAAACTGTCTAAGAACTTCTTGAAATGGGCGTCCACTTTTCTTGCCTTCACACTATTCAGATATGGAACCGGGACAGCCTGTGCCCTTTGATGCGGCGGCACATATGGTGTCCTTGGCTGGGTCTCTTCCTCAACTACAACATGATTTTCAGTAGCATCCGCTGTTATGTCCTCAACTGGTTCTGTGACTGGTATTGGTAGCTCCACAGTGGCCTCACCTTCGATTTCTTCTTGGGGCTTGCTTAGTTCATCAACTCTAGGATTTAAAAGCTTCTTTCCACTCCTTAGCAAGATGGCCTTCTCCTGTTGATTTCCTCCTGGAATGTTCATGTTACCTGGAAAACCTTGATGTGCTGGCTTCTTCAAATTGGCTATCTCAGCTGCCAATTGCGCCATGGACGTCTCTATTGTCCTCATCTGAGCCCCATGGCTCTGCAGTGTCTGCCCAAACTGATTCATAAATTCCCCCTGTTGCTTGATCTGCTTCCCAAAAGTGTTCATAAGTTCTTGGTTCTGCTTTATCACTTGATTGAGCAACTATGTGTTCTTGTCCTTCACCACCAGCTAGGATTTTGCATCGGGGTCCTCAAAAAGTTGTTTGGATCCTTCCATGAGAATTTCTTGTCCTTCCTCCAAGAATAATTGTTATTTCTATAACCCTACTACTGCCGCATGAATTTGACTTGAGCTTCATCCTCAGATTCAATATCTTCTTTTCCAAGCAGTTTCTTTGCTAGAAGGTCCATCTTTTCATTCAGCTCTTTAATTGCCTTTGACTCCCCTGCTACACGAACATGCTCTACGACATCCCTATCGCCCCAGGATTGCTTCTTGTCCATATTCTTCAGGATTTCCCAACATCTTGTGTCTGTGTTGTTCAAAAAGAATCCTAAGCCTGCTGAATCTAGGTTACTTCTATCATGCTCAGAGAGAGAGCAAAATAGAATATCTTGACCTGTGTTTCCTTGTCAAGCCCGTGATGCGGGCACCACCTAAGCATGATCTGAAACCTTTCCCAGGTCTCAGAGTAGGTCTCTCCTGCCTTCTGAGTGAAATTGTGGATTTTCCTGACCATGTCATTGGTCTTCTCGGGCGGGAAGAACCTTTCAAAGAATACCTCCACCATGTGGTTCCATGACTCCACATACTCATCATCCAGATTGTGAAACCACTCTCGTACGTTTCATGCTAGCGAACTTGGGAACAACTTCAAGTAGAGAGTGTCTTGTGAAATCTGTCTATTTTTATCATGTCACAATTTTCCACAAATTGACTTATATGTGTGACTGGGTCGTCGTTCTTGAGTCCATGGAATGCATTCGACTTGACCAAGTTGATTAACGCATGATCAATCTTGTACGTTGTACTATTGATCGCCTGCTTCTTGATTGGCCCCTTCGACGTAGATGACGAAGAAGCCTTGATCTTCTCCCATGTCGTCTGTTCCTCTGCCATTTCTTCATGTTCAAATTCAGAATCTGTTTCTTGCAGCGGAATCTCTGGTGCCTGTTGTGTGTAGTTGGTGCTATGCATCTGCACCATACACAGTACCTGAAAAATGAAAATTTGAGTTCGGTACCGTGCTTGACGATTACAAAAATTGCAAAGTATAAACTATGAATTTTAGAAACGAAAAAAAAAGTTCCCTAGAGTGGCCGCTTGCAGCACTCGTAGTGCTGACAATTGCCATGTCTCCGGCAACGACGCCAAAAACTTGACACACTTTTTACGTGCGTAGAAACGCAAGTGTACGTGTCAATGTAATATAGGCCTTTGTGAGGCCCGAGTCGAACTCAGGGACACTGAATTATCAGATACTACTACTAACTACTCGCAATTAGCTGGACCGATTAAAAATTTGTAAGTTGTTGTAAAATTAAAAGAAAATAAAATAAAACAAAACAATCGATTAAAGGTTTAATTTAATCAATTCAGGTATAGATCTTTAGGATTGTGGTTGCACCGCAGGGTTTTCATTGTATGAATTTCTATTTAGTCACTCATTTATCTCTCTATCCGGGTAGTGGCCTGTAATCAGAATTGCCCATTGTCGTGGCACAATTCACTACCTATGTCTAGGTCGGTTCCACCGTCGTAGTAACCTATACCCTAAACTAGGTGCATTAGAGTCGATCTCTCGGTATCCACCATTAACCTTACACCACTTTGTTCATTGGATTTGTTAATTAATCAGAATTTCGTCTATTTTCAACCGTTAATTCTTCTTTCAAAGTAATTAAGGGCATTAGATTATTATTATGGTGATCAAGCATAACAATATAATTGAGAAAACGGAATCATACCATGGATTTAAGAGATAAATGATGAATTACTATGATAAAATTATCAGACAATGATTTCTCGGGCTACTCCCAGTCCTAAAGACAAAGGGGATTAGTCTCGCATGTTCATCTCATAGAAACATATGGTAGAGAAAAAGGGGAACATGGAGAAAAACGTGATTGAGTGGTGAAAGCCCTGAACGGAGAAGATCCAGGCGCTCTTTGGCGTAGAATACACGATCTCCCGCCTTTCGGTGGTGGAAAACGTCCTCTTCGGCGTCTGGAACGGCTGGGGTGTGCTTCTGGGCTTCGTCCTTCTCTCCACACCTTCTCGAGACGTGTGCAGTGGCTAATGACGTGATAGATTTCCTTTGGCCACCGTCATTAGGTATAATCACTGAGTTAGGTCGCCAAAATATCACAACTGTCGGATTTAGAATGATCTGAAGCAAACTTGTTTCTAACGGTGTCGATACCATCGACGCGGGTCGATGGTATCGACCTTGCGTTATATCGGCCAGTCTTCTTTCTCTTCATTGTTGCGCCTGATGCTAACTCGATACCATCGATGAGGGTCGATGGTATCGACCACCTAAGGCGTCAGTTTTATCCTTTTGTGTCACTGTAGCTTCACTTGTCGATAGTATCGACTTCTTGGTCGATAGTATCGACTCTCTTCTCGCCAGCAACCTGATGGTATCTCGATACCATCAACATCCCTGTCGATAGTATCGACTTTGTTCTGCTCCTTGTGGCTGGAAACGTGTGGTCATGTCGATGGTATCGACAACAACAAATATTCATTATTCCTGAAATTGCAACACAAAACCACATAAGCCGAAATAAAACATATTGTTAAAATAATTTATGCTCAAAATACCAAAATAAGGGAGATTTGACATAGATAAGGATCATAGACCAAAGTAAATGAATTATTCAATATTAACCACCAAAATGACCAATAAATGCTTAAAACACAAGTAAAACCAGTCTATAAATGTGACTCAAAATCATCGCATCAGTGGCCCCTTCCCCATGTACCTTGTACTCTAGGGATCTCCTCATATACCATGTACTCTAGGGAGGTTCTAGTCAACATCAAAGCTTTCCCTCTCTAATAGGGAGTTTAATGAGCACCACTAGTAACTACATTTCACTTATCTTCAATTATGTTCTTTTATATTCAAGGCGGTAAATGATCAATTTTTCATATATCCACATCCATCAATGTAGTTCAATTACATGCAAGCAAGCAGATATATTTAGCATCCAGCAAAATCTAGTCATAAAATTATATCCACATACCATCAATTCTTAGATCTGGATTCCACAAGTCCTAGATCATAAGAAAGATAGTAGATCACCCTGAAATATAGCAAAACCCTAAAGTCACCATGGGTTCTCATCAATCAACATTAATTATTATTATTATTAGGGTTTAGGTTATTTGGGATATCACTTTAGGATACATATGATTTAGAGTTGGGTTCTGAGGTTAGAGTCGTCAATGTTATTCAAGGACATTTAAGTTATTAGGGTTTTACATAAATTGTATATAGTATTCATAATAAGGTGAGAAAACTAGAAATTAGGTTTTTTCTTAACTATTGAATCTGATATCCTTCATAGATTAGGGTTTCAAATATCCTGATGATCAGGGACCCCAATCTAAGTTTAAGATGCCTATAAGTCAGATATAATCATGGGGGTGACTTTTATTACACAAAATACATTAAAAGGTCATTAGTGATTGTAGGCCATACTTTTTGAAAAGGGCTCAGATCCAGATCCTATTTATATTTTATTTAGATATCTTGTATTTTTCTAATGAAAATGGTATATTGGTTTGATATTTTCTGACAATCCAATAAATTTCTAGGGTTTTCATAAGTTTTGACCAATCGGTAAATTCCTAAAGCAATAAAAAAAATAAAAAAAGAAAAGGGGTGGAACGCTTCGCGGATCAGGGGAGGGACCCGGATCTGCGGATCCTCTCCTTAACCCGTGAGCCAACCTTGTCAAAATGGTCAGAGGTAGAATGTGCAGGACGAAAATACCCCTTGTGGGTACAAGTGTTGCGTGACAACACAAGGTCAGAGAGGGGATTTTACCCCTTTGATTGATCACTCGCGCCATGGCAGCGGAGGACGAGTACTTCAGATGAAGCGGAGGTAGCTTGGGCTAGATAGGAGGTGAAAGGAAGTGTGAGGATGGGTGGATCCTCTTCGTGAGGTTCCCCCGAGTTAAGTGAGCTCAACAGCTCGATTGGAGGTGGGCTACGGTTCAAAAACGATCACCAATAGGTGCAAGAACGGAAAAATGGGATTTGAAGATTACCTTCCCCTTGGGATGGATTGAGGGTGTGCGGTAGTCTGTGGTGGTTTGCTGAGGTGTTTGCGATCCTCCCTTGGTTCCTAGAAGGCTCCAACCTCACTGGCGGTGAAGCTCTTGGAGCTTGGTTGCACGGCTTGTCCACCCGACTCCCTGGCCTTCTGCAGCTCCAATGAGTAGTGGGGATCTCCTCTCTGAGGTCCCACGATGGTTCAACTGTGTTGGATCGAATGGAGAGGGTAACTGGTGTGACGTGCAGGTCAAGAAAATTGGGGCGGAGCTTGCTTAAGGTTGGGAAGATGGAGGCGAGTTCTGGTGAAATTGGAAGTGCGAAATGATTAAAGGGAGGTCAGAGAAGCTTTTGGGGGTCTTATAAAGACATAGGGTAGTCGAGGGAATGGATCCCTAAAATGAGTGCCGCCGCCGGTGGATTTCACGAGAAGGGGGGAAAGTTGGTTCTCCCTGATTCGTGGATGAGGGGTGGTGAGTAGAGGGTCGTTGAACTCGTCTCGGTGAGAGGAGTCTATCCTCCAAATATCTCATGCTTAGGTGACAAGATTCAGGCGCTAGATCTTTTGGAAGGTTTGTTGTATAGTTGGGGGGGGTCAGGACCAAAGAAGGCGGAGGTAGAAGACAAGGTCTTCACCCTCAGATCCTGAGCGGATATGCATCCCCTTAATCGGATGGTCCAAGTTCATCCTTAACTAAAGGAGTCACGTCCAACCAAAACATGAGGGCGTGACACATCATTTTGATCAAATGATGCGAGAACCTAGGTCCTAGACTATATTAGGTGACATAATACACATAATCATCTATTGTGAATAACTCCTAATTGGTACTTCCAATTGTAATGAGATTTTAGGCATAGCTTTATAATGCTATGATGTAGCTATGGTGCAAGATAGGAGTTAAAATTTCAATTGTTGATTATGTCAAAAGTCTAAATGTCATTTGCATTTAATATGGTTTGTATGATACTAGAACAATCATTATATGAAATTGATAGAGTATTTCATCAACATGGAGTGGGAAACGATTGAGGGCATAAAATGAAAAATTAAATTTATAAAAGAGAGAAACACACACACACACACACACACACACACACACACACACACACACATATATATATATATATATATATATATATATATATATATGGAAAAACTCACTCTGTCACATTGTCCATGAATAATGATTAGATTGATTACTAAATATATTTAGGTACTCAATTAAACATACAATTGATTGACTAGGGTCAAAACTATTAAGTTCAAGTGTTGAACAAGTTGGTTAGAGTGTTAGGTCAATTGGAGGTTGAATTCGAAATATCAGAACAACCAACTGATAGATTCACCTTGGTGATCTGACTAGTATAAACCAACCGGCCAATTCACCTTGGTGAGTTGACTAGTTGATGTGAGACAACTGACTGGTTAACTTGGTGAATCAGGTGTCTTTCAATCAGACCAACTGAGGAAATAGGATTTACCTGTCTAGTCAAAATCTTTCCCATTTCACTTGTTCGGTTTGATTGGAACAAGGACTACTAATCTAAAATTATTAGGAAAAAAATGATAATTGAATTGCGATGGGGAATACCTGCCAACCCAATGAATCAGTAGATGAGCTGATCATCTCATTGTGCCATTCGATTGGCTCACTAGTGAGTTGAATAGTTTGTCTACCGAATATGTTGCAAATTCATGGAATTCTAGATCCTTGTACTCCATATCTATGTGGGAACCCAGACCCTAACCCCTCCTATAAATATAGGGGTATAGGGGGCTTCTCAGAATGCACAACTCATAAACTCAGTTGCTCTAATAGTTGTTGTCTTCTCTAGTTCTGGTAACCAGAGAGCCCAGACAAGCTCTACCTGACTAGGGAGAAACAACAGGGGAAAGGCAACTGTAGAAAAGAAACTGATTTTGGGAGACCAAGTTGGTGCTAGATAGTCAACAGGAGGGTCACCTCCTTCCTGATAACTCTTGTAGAATAGTAGGAGTTCCTGGTGGTCAGTGTGGACTACTTTAGAGGTGGGGGATTTATGTCACTCAGGAGGATACATCATCTATAGTCCATAGTAGAGACCAGGAGTTGCAAATACACCGTCCAAGGCAAGGTGTTGAAGACCACACTTGTTGTGAGGTATTATCATTGGGCAAGACCCTGAACTAGGTATATCTCACTAAGCAATCTTTCCTATTACATATTTTTTGATGAGATATGATGATTATGGGTTTAGGCTAGTTAAATTTTTTTATTTCCGCTGCCTATTACGTGCCATAAACCCAATAGTGGCCCCATATGTACTAGAGTGGTACATGGAGGAGTATCTCAAACTATTATCTCCTAGGGATGCATCTTCTAATGAATTTATAAGGTATCATTCCAAACACACTCATTCATAGTAGAGTACAATCTGTTCCTTTCCTCACTTGTCAAGTACGGGCACTCTCCCAATAGTCAATAAATTTCCTATGTACTTATATTATGGCCTTTGTGATGATTTGACTAGCATGAGTTGTTTGAGAGACATTATTTCTTTGATTTTGTTCCATCCTTTATAAGGATCCTCAAAATATGTTGTTAAAGGAAAAATTCTCAAGTCCCTATTCATGAATGACATGATATGTGAATTTGATGAAGGAACTCGCGACCAGTGGGGCCATTTCTGATGGACCGTCGGATGAGTAGGGTTTATGAGTAATGATACACACACCATATTTTGACATCCCATTTAGACTTGTAGTCCAATATCTCCAACAAATACAGATGAGGTGTCATGTGGAGGGAAAGATAAAGAGAAAAAAGGATGTAGAAAATAGCCCATAAAATTAAAAAACATGAGAGAGAAACTTGTTTTGTTTATTGTTCTCAATCTGCAATGATTTTTTTAAAGAAATAAAATTATTTGAATCCTTACAAAAATAAAATTTAACAAGACAAATGGTGACGTCTTTTTCAAAAAATAATGAGTATTGTATATTGAGGGCAGTACCTATTTTCTAAATAACATACTAATTCATCCATGACTATTGCATTATTTTTTTAGATTTATACTCATTTTATGTCATTAAATTTTAAAATAAGTATTATAATGGGTATTGCATTTTGTTTTTGAAGATATCAGTCATTTTTATTTTATTATATTTCAATGTAAGTATTGTCCCCATAAAAATTACAATACATACTTTAAAAAAACATAAAAATGAGTACAATCCAAAACAAATACCCATTTTTTTATTTAGTGTGTTATTCTAAGATGAGTATTATCCCCATTGCAACATCGACTTTAGAATAACACTATTTTTAATGAGATTGTATACATTTTTTTAATATTGTTTATTTTTTTTGTTCGATCAAAACTCTTGTTGCTTTTTTTTCATTTTTGTTTGTTTGTTGTACAGAACTTGTTGATTCCCAAACACGAATCAACTAAAAGAGAAAACTATCTCCTAGCTTTACATCAGAGCATGCTACCTAAGAAATATCATACCAAACAATCCTTCTATCTTTACATTAAAAAAATGCTATCTGTACTCGAAGCCCTGAAGGGACAACAAAAACTTCTAAAAGCACTCAAACTCAACCATCACTATAAAAGTGAGAGGGGAGCACAAGGAACAATAAGCACAACTTCCATCAACAGATCCTAAGACATCAATTACATGTCACCACAAACTGATATAAACAAACTTTGGCAACTAGGAACAATCTCTAAAACTACCTCAGTCATCATCTCAACTCATCTCAACAGAAGAGGGAGAAAGAAACATACGCAGCCAGACAATAGCACACTCTCAGCCATCAAACACACACCAAAACCAGACTCAACCATCACTATAAAGTGAGAGGGGAGTAAGCGAACATTCTTCTCAAACTAAACCAACAAAGAAAAGGAGGCAACCAGAAACCTGAATACCAGATCCGAGCTTAAAAATAGCTAGTGAGAGGGGAGCATTAGACTCAACCGTCACTAAGAAAAAGCAAAACAAACCAATATGCTAGACCAAGAGAGCAGATCTCACATCCAACATCCCCAGAGGATAAAACTCAGACAAAGAACTAATGCAAATCAAGACCTACACGACATGTTTGAGCTCATAGAGAACACAACCATAAGGCCAAAGTCACAAAGCAGATATTCAATCTCCCAAACTTATCCACAAGCACCACATAAGTATGCTACCTGTACTTGAAGCCCAGAAAGGACACCAAAACATACAACAACACTCAAACTCAACCATCACTATAAAAGTGAGAGGGGAGCTACAATGAACAAGAAGCACAACTTCCATCAATAGATCCTAACCCATCAACCACATCTCTCCACAAGACAGATAAAAATAGACTTCAGCAACCAGAAACTATCTCTGAAAGCAGGGACTACCTATGTCTTCATCACAGTTCATATCAACAAAAGAGGGAAAATGAAACATACTCATCAATACAACAAAAAACTCTTAAACCACCAAACACATACCAACACCAAAACTCAACCATCACTATAAAGTGAGAGGGGAGCATATGAACTATCATCTCAAACTAATCCAACAGAAAAAAGAAGCAAATAGAAACCAATAAAAGTCCAAGTAGAAAGCAAGACTTCTTTAAAAATTTGATCAGATGCCTAGACTAAGAGAGAAGAGATCACAACCAACAACCCAATATGATAAAAAGAACTAACGAGCCTAATCCATCAACCACATATCATCACAAGACTGATATAAATAGACTTTGGCAACCAGAAACTATCTCTGAAAGCAGGGACTACCTGTGTCTTCATTACAACTCATATCAACAGAAGAGGGCAAAGGAAATATACTCATCGAGACATCAGCAAACTCTCAAACCACCAAACACATACCAACACCAGAACTCTAACATCACTATAAAGTGAGAGGGGAGTAGTAAAGGTCCAAGCAGAAAGCAAGATTTCCTTCAAAAAATGAGTAGTTGCGTATACCAAGAGAGCAGAGCTCACAACCACCAACCCAAAAGGATAAAATAATGGATGAGAATCAAGACCTGTACAATAACTTAAGAAATTTTGAGCTCATAAACATCACAGCCATAAGGCCAAAGTCCCAAAATAGAGATTCAAACATCCAAAGCTTATCCGCAATCACCACAAAACACTAAAAACTCCTGGACAATATATTTCAAGAGAACCCCATCAACTATATAACTATCAACATGAACTCTAATGTTTCTCTCGCACCAGTAGTGATAATATATAAGACTAGAAAGTGACAATAACTTCCTAGAAAGACAGTTGACAAAACGAACTCCACTCCTTGGGCATACTATAACTACGGTCAATAGAGCAAGCATGCATCCAAACCTTCTAAGTGTACCAACAATCAAACAAGATATGGTATGTATATTCCTATGCTTCCATACATAGAAAACAAATAGAAGGTAAAGCAAGGACAATTCTCCTCAAATAGTCAGATGTATGGATTTTATTATGCTGAGATTTCCACAAATGCCGTTTAGCCCTCATATGAGTTTTAATCAACCAAATACAAAAGAAATCAAAGCCTTCATTAATTTTAGATCTAATACAGTCCCAAACAACCTTAAAGCTCACATTTCTATTACCATTAAAAGAAATGTAATCACTAGACGCAAAATTGATATTGGTTGTTTTCAGAGCCTTGATGATCACTTGCTGGTGTCTATTATTACATCTGGGCACAACCCAAGCTCTATCTTTAATAACTTTCAATAGCAAAAAATCCCAAGAGAGACTAGAAATAGACATAAGATTTTTGCCTACAATATCCTGCAGAAACGAATGAGGGGGAATCCATGGATCCTGCCAAAGATAAGTGTTCAAACCATTGCCAATATGAAAAGACGTATTTTGTAGCAGAATGTCCCTAGATCTGAGGATATTTTTAAACAACCAAGAGAAGTTGGATGATTCCTTAATAATATAGAAAGATGCACATTTTAAATACTTCTCTGAAATCCATCTGACCCATAAAATATATATTTTGCTTGCAATACACCAAGCATTGATAAGAAGGCAAGCTCTAGATATATCTCTGGCTTTCTTCAAACCTAAACCCCCATTTTTCTTCGGTTCATTAATAGAATCCCACTTGACTAGATGCAAATTATTTTTATTATCCGATCCTCCCCATAGAAAATCCCTGCAAAGCTTATCAATATGATCAAGAACAACTGCAGGTAAAGGAAAAGAAAACGTCCAATAAAGATGGATGTTCCTGAGGGTAGAGTTAATAAGCTCCAATCTAGCAGCCATGGACAAAACTTTAGCTTTCCACCCTTCTAGCTTCTTCTTGACTCTGTCTACTAGAATGGTGCAATGACATTTAGACATCTTACCTGTAAATAGAGGAAAACCAAGATATTTAGAAGGAAACAAACTTTCTTTAAACCCAATAATGTTAATGATAGGCTCTTTAATCACACCTTTACTAAATATAATGGAACTTTTGCCCAGATTAACTTTAAGGCCAAACTCAGTACCAAAATAAAAAAGGATCTCATTAATAACAATTGCAGAGCTAACATCAGCCTTGGAAAAAATCATTAGATCATACGCAAATATTAAATGAGATAGAGAAAGATTTTTTGGATGCCTTGATCGGTAAAAGAGTCCCATTTTTCTCAGCAATCTTGATCATTTCATAAATTCCCTGCATTGCAATCACAAAAAGATAGGGTTCTATAAGGTCTCCCTATCTAACCCCATTAGTGGGATAAAAAACCTTTGAGGGCTCACCAGTAACTAGAATTTGATAAGAAGTAGAGCCAAAATTTTCCTCCATCCATTTCATCCAAATCATGGGGAACCCCATTTCAGTCATAATAGAAAAGAGATAACTCCATCTCACTGAATCGTAAGCTTTAGTAATATCAACTTGTAAACACATCATATTACCCACATGAGTGATAACACCCATTTTATGGCTATTTATGGATAATATTCCATTGTCTAACATGCCTTATTGCATAAGAAAAAACCACACTATGATCCTAACTCTTTTTCCATATTTTATAGAGTTTCCCTCACTTTTTCCACTCAAAATTAGCAAAAAGGCCTGTCCCGACCCACTTACAATGAATCGACCCCTTCATTGGCCACACGACACAACCACTTACCCATCACGGTCGCTACCCGATGTGGAAGCAACCCGACACGGGCGTGTCACATGACGAGGAATCTGACGAGCGGCATGCTACCTACCTGACAGAGAGTTTCTACCCGCTACGACCAATCAACCCAATATTGGCATGTCACGTGCTTCAAGCCACTCACCGGAAGCAGCTGCCCACCACAGCCGTCCGATACCTTCGCAACCTGATACATGATAACCAACCCATGCCGAGTGACACACATGTGTCGACCATCTCTGAACCCATGTGAATGGAACCGATTGAGGACACGTGGCTCCACGAGAACTGCAACCTCTTCCAACTACTGTCTATAAATAGCAACTAAAGGACTCTGATGGGACGGGTCGGAACCTTGCGAAAGCTAACTTTGGAAAGCATCTGGAGCTAGTGTGTCGAATTCCAAGGCATGCCGGGTGATACTAGGTGAGCACACTCCCAACTCGAGAGGGGAGGGAGTGGTTCATTTAGAACCTGTCCTGGTAGCTGCAATAGCCTGATATGACCAAGAAGGCCACCTGATGTGCCGGGTCCCTAGATGGGCTCCTGCCCGAGACGGCTCTCCCCTACACCCGATATAAGGAGCCTGAGAACCTAAGTCGTCTCTAACCGGACACGATATCGAACCCGATACGGATCACCCGTCATGGCGTGTCGCCCGAGATGGTGGTACCCCGACATGACCGTATCAGGTAGAGAGCCTTGACTGATACACCTGCCCATCATGGCACATTACCCGACAGGGCTAGCCACCTGACACAGGCATATCGGGCAGAGCTCCCGCCTGGTTTTGGTTTAGCAATACCTTAGGGGTCTACTGCTGTATATCGACCTCCTATATCAAGGGAGCTGATACCTATCTTCCCTTTCTACAACAATTTTCTTTTGTTTATTATGAATTGTAACTGAACCCTTTACATATCTATGCTTATGGAATCAGAGGAGTTTAATATTTGTTGTTCTGTGTATGGTTCATTTTTGTTGGATGATTTCTTTATAGCATCTGAACTCTAGCCTGTATGCTTGGATCATGTTTTGAATAGCTATCAAATTGTGTTTCCCATTACAACTCCTTCGAGAGAGGGGTGTTGTAACTCTAGAGTTTAGTCTGATCGGGGAGTACAAGATTGCCTAGGATCGGGGCCACCCCGATTTTCTTTCCACTCCAATTCATGTCCATTACTCTCGAGAGAGTGTATTGGCACATAGTTGGAGGTACCCTCTTTAAGAGAAGAGAGTACATGATGTTTTCCGCTACCGCTTGTTATGCCTAAATCTTCTTCCTTCGTGCTTTACCTTAACTATAACTTTATCTCCATGTATTCTATTTTACAAAACCTATAAAAACCTATTGACCCAAAACTTAAATCTTTCTTGTAACTCATTTTGGAGATAGGGTTTTCTATTTGATTCTTTGTGATTCTTTTATGTGACATACAACCTTTCCTTGCACCCCTTTAGAAGTGCTTAGACAAGTGAAACCCAAGTTCTAAAGTACCATTCTTCCAATCCATGTGTTCGACCTCAAACTACTTTGACCCTGTGCTAGTTGCAGGTGTCTTAAACATTTAGGTACTATAAATTATAAAAGTTCGATAACCTCGGCATGTCTCCATCTTTTGGACCCACATTTAAGGCTCGTCAACTTTTTGGCGCTGTTGCCGGGGATAGGCAATGAAAACTGTTCTATGAACTTGAGTTTTGTTTGCACTTTGCCAAAGACTTGTACATTTTTACATAACACTGCAACTATTTACTATACATAACATACACTGCACATACCTTACACAACATGCTTATACTTATTTCATCTTTCAGGTGCTTTCCCCTCTCTTTTGGGCCACTCTTGCCTTTGCAGGACATGGCCAATCAACCTCCTGCGGCTCCCTCTCTCCTATCGTTCCACCAAGTTTGGGCGAATGAAGAGAGAAACCCAGTCGTGACTCAGCCTCTGAACGTCACGAACTTCGAGCTGAAGCCTTCTTTTCTCTAGCTCTTGAACATAATAGGTTCGGTGGGAACTCCTCTGAGGAGAACCCATACAACCATCTAACGACGTTCAAACGGACGTGCAACACCTTTAAGATCAAAAGAGTCCCGTTGATGAACATCTACTTCCAGGGCTTCCCGTTCTCTTGGAGGGATAAGACACTAGAATGGTACACTAGCCTACAGGATGGGAGCATTCCCGACTAGGACCATCTTGTCGATGCTTTTATCTCTAAGTTCTTCCCCATCGAGAGATCTATCAAATACAAAAACAAGATCATGAGGTACTCTCAGAAGCCTTCAGAAAAGCTTCATGAGACTTGGGAGAGATTTCTAAGTTATCAGTGTGAGTGCCCGCACCATGGTTTCTTTGAACCAAAGATAATCACCACGTTCTACAACAACGTGTGTCCTGCTGAGAGGAAGTCTTTGAACGTTGCAGCTGGCAGCAACTTCCTGGGGATGAGTGCCCTGAGGGCCCGATAGATCATTGAAAACATGGCCACAAACCAACTAGATGGTGAATATGACCACGAGTCAATGAGGCATACCACTCCTGGAGAGTCCAAAGAAATGGAAGCTCTTGCGGCAAAGCTTGGAAAGATTGTGACTGATGTTCAGAACCTTAAAGAGCAAGGATACAAGGGAAAAGTTCAGCAAGAGGCTGTAAGAAGCTGTGTAATCTATGGAGAACCTGACCAAACGTCAAATTTCTGTCCTCACACTGCACCCCAAGAGGATCTTGACTAGAATAGTACTGAGAATGTGAGTTTTGTTCAGTATCGAAGGCCCGATCACTCCGGTTTTTCTTATGGAAACACTAGTGCTATAGAAAACTCCCACCAGCTGGTGGATGGGAATCCTTCGGGAGGACCATCAAATCAACAACGGAAGATGGGGTTTCAGCAATAAAGAACCTATCAATAGAATCAGCAACAAAGGCCATCTATGATGACAGGGCTTATGTCCTTTGCCAAGAAGCAGAACGACCTCAATGAGAAAATGCATAAGAGTTTTGTGGACAGCACCGCTCTTTTAAAGTTAATGCAAAAATAGATGGGGGTTTCTCTGTCCAGATAGGGGAGCTCCAACGACGCAATAAACATATCGATCAGCAACTGGCGAGTCTCATCCAAACCATCAACCATCAGGTAGGGCTCTTTCCCTCAAGTACCAAAGCCAATTCACGAGGCCATGAGACTGTGAAGATGGCCGTTTTAAGGTCGGGGATAGTTGTACCACCAGTCTTTGAGAAGACAACTACGTCAGTAACAACACCCATTGAGGAAGTTAGCACCCATGTCGTTGAGAAAGAAGTTCCGCAAAAGTTAAGGAAGGAATCTAAAGATGTCTCGTCTGAAGATCGCCTGGATAGGTATGCACCCCGCATACCGTTCCCTCATAAGCTGTTGAAAGCCCAACTAAAGAAGAGGTACGAAAATTTTATGGTAGCAATTAAGAAGTTGCATGTGGACGTCCTGTTCTTGGACACCATCGAAGAAATGCCCCCCTATGCTAAGTTCCTAAAAGATTTGATAACTAGGAAGAAAAGAGAAGAAGATATAGAGAATGTGAAGCTTGCCAAGATGTCTAGTTCTTTTGTTATGACTAGTACGCCATCGAAGAAGAAGGACCCAGGGGCCTTTTTGATCCCTTTCCAAGTTGGGGATAACGTCACCCGAAAATGTCTAACTGACCTAGGAGCCAACATCACTTTGATGCCTTTGTCCCTCACCAAAAGAGTTTGGCTCACCGATATGGTGAGCACCAACATGAGTATACAACTGGCTGATCATACCTTTACAAGTCCAGTTGGGGTTGTTGAAGACGTACCCATCCACATAGGATGATTCTTTATCCCTTGCGATATTGTCTTGATCGATACAGTTGAAGATTGTAGCTGCCCCATCATTTTGGGTGACCTTTCCTTGCAACCGGTCGAGATCTGATCGATGTCGAGGTGGGAATGATTACAATCCACATTGGAAGAGATCACATCCGTTTGAACATCAATGACTATATGAAGGCCACCCCTCTCTTTGAATCCTCCTACTTTGTCAAGAGCTATCAACAATTGTGCGATGAGGTACAGGAAGAGAAAGCCATGGTGGACCCGCTCATGCACGCCTTAACTGACAAGTCACGAGAGATTGATGATCTTGAGGTCAGGGCATTGCTAGCCTTATTAGATGATGAAGACACAACCGAGGATGAGGATCCTATCGAGATAGTCATGTATGCCGCTCTCCAAGAAGGCCAGACGCAATTTTACTATGCGCTAAAACGCAAGTGAACGCGTCGAGTAGTACAGGCCTTTGTGAGGCCCGAGTCGAACACAGGGATACTCGAAATTGTTGGAGACTCCTACTAACTATATGCGATCAGCTAAGCCGAATAACAAATTGGGTTTGTCGAATAAAATTAAAAGAAACTAAAAATAAAATAAAGCAAACAATCGATTAAAGGTTAATTTAATCAATTCAAAAGGATATCTTTAGGATTGCGGTTTCACCGCGGGTATTCATTGTATTAGGTTTTATATAATGCCTCACTCTTCTCTCTATCCGGGTAGTGGCCTTAAAATAGAATTGCCCAATGTCATGGTGCAATTCACTACTTAGGTTTAGGTCGGTTCCACCGTCGTAGTAACCTATTCCCTAAACTAAGTGCATTACGAACGATCTCTCAGTATCCACCATTAATTTTACACCACCTTGTTCAAGGGATTTATCGATTAATGTAGGTTTTGTCTCTTTTCAGCCATTAATCCTTCTATCGAAGTGATTAAGGGCATTAGATTATTATTATGGTGATCAAGCATAACAATATGTGGAGAAAACGAAGCTATACCATGGATTTAAGAGAGAAAATATGAATTACTATTATAAAACTGTCATACAATGAATCCCCGGGCTACTCCCGGTCCTAAAGACAAAGGGGATTAGCCCGACATGGTCATCTCAATGAAAGACAGAGGAGTAGAGAATAAAAATATGGGAAACATGGAGAAAACTCGTGTAACCCCTGATACAAAGGTGTTCCTGGAGATCCTCCTCGAGAAACGTGCGTTTTGTAGTCTTCCGGCAGCAAAATCGCCCGTCGGAGGTGTCCAGATCGCTTGGTTGACGACCTTCGTCTTTCGTCTCCTATCTCTCTCTATCCTTCTTTGATGTTGTGCAACACAATGTCCTCTCTCCCTCGGGTCGTCCGTGCTCTTCTTAGGTCATAGGACCACTTTACGGCTTCGAAAAAGATCAACCGTCGGATTAAAACTCTCCGTTTTAGTGCTGAAAATCGCCAGATCTCGACGCTGTCGATAGTATCGACCCCAAGGTCGATGGTATCGACCATGGCACAGGTTATTCCTTCTAAGATCGCGTTTTGGGGTTGCTTTTTGATGAAATGTCGATACTATCGACCTGGGGGTCGATAGTATCAACTCCGGACAATGCAAAAGTGCCTGAAAAAGTGCCGAAACATGTGTATAAGTCCGGGGATTATATAAAATCATATAAATATTATAAAAGAAGTATAATTTGATGAAAAAAGAGTTTAAAGGCCAACTATAGTGAATTATGCAAATATAATCAAGAAAATGACAAATACATGCATAAAATAGATATAAAATAAGCCTATAAAAGTGACTCAAAACCCTTGCATCAAACTCCCCTAAGATTAAACCTTGCTCGTCCTCGAGCAACAAAACTTTGGATTTGGTTGAGATAAGTCAGCAACAAGACATAAATACATGAAATGAATCTACATCATCCCCACTTTCTTTCCACAAACCGGCCCTCATTGACCACTGAACACTAACTGCCATCCAGGCGACCAAAGACCTATGTAAAAGATGTCTGTCCCCCAATCAATGAAACACTATTAATTAAAGCAGTTAATATGATAAACTCATTTGGTCCATACTTGATGCATCTTGTGATCTCCTATCTACGTTGCTCATTTCCTAACTACCATCTAAATGGAAGCAGATCTCCTGATATTAATGAATGAGGAGAATATCATGGGTGGCCTACCGATTAGAGAAACGGGTGGATGATATAGGTGGTTGTGGAAGAGATGGAAGCACATAATAGTCAATCATGCAATACAAAAATTAATGACCTATCATGATGCAAAATGCAAGTGAAAATGTCCTAATGTTACATTTTTGGTGGAATGATGCATGCACTATCATTCTGTCTCAAGGTGAGATGGAATATCTAAGAAAACTACACCATGTGCTTATTCTTCTTAGTATGTAAGTGAGAACATGTTCCTTTCTCCCTTTTCTTCTTTATTACTTCTCAATTCTTTCTTTTTTTCTTTTTTGTTTCTCTTTTTTTTTCAAATTTTCTTCAATTTTTTTCAAGCCCTTATTTTCATAGATGACAATGAATTATTTGTCAGGCTCACTTCTTGTTACATACTTGTGCATCTGAAGCATTCTATTTGGAGGGTATGGAACAAGTTCATCACCTTTAATGTTTTCAGAGTAACATAAGATACATGGTGTACAATATGCTCAAAAGATGTAAATGCAACTACATAATGACAGTTATGCAACTACTATGACATGCACCTAAGGATAATGTGCATGTATAACTACTCTATCGTTTTTTTTCATTCTCATGCAAAAAATGTGAAAATAGTTGTAATGGAAGACCTATCTACATGGTATGCAATCAAAGAGTGAAAGACAGTAATGTGCTCCCATTTCTTATGGTGGAGTGTGAATGAAATTGTGGTGGATCAGATCACAAGACTAATTGACAGAACCTTCTGAAAATATCATATGTCCCTCTCTAAAGACATGTGTACAGGGTAACCGAAGGATTTCTCTCTTAAACTTTAGTCTATGGTCACATTAGCGTTTGGTCAGTTTGGGCTCAAACATCCTTGTCAATCACTTTTCCTTGGACAATAAAGATGGTCATTCATGTCCCCGTGTCCTGAAGCTGACTCACCCAAGCACTTCCTCAGTTATGCAACTCAATTACTCACAAGAATTAGCTCAAAAAGTTTTCAATATGCTCATATTTTCATGTACCCACAACCCAAGAGTAAAACTCCCAATTGAAACCATGCATTTATTGCTCCACAGATTACACTAGATAGATGTGGATCCTACAAAAGCGGTAAACCTAGAAATAAAAACAACTAATATCTCAAAAGTAAAATCAACATGAATAAGTAAGTAAAAACTAAGATAGAGGGTTGTTCCAACACCCCCCTAAGCTTGAATATGACTATGGCCTCATAGTCAACATTCTCACTTAAGAGGTGGAACAACGGTACCGTTCGCTTTGAAGTGTGGAAGAAGGATGGTTAGATGCTCAAGTAGACCAAGTGATGCTTTCTATCTCCCTCCTTTTTGTGGCCCATTTTTGTGTCTTAGTGGTTCTAAGACGTGACTTGTTTCATCCATCTTTCCTCTACAAAAAACGGTTCGAAAAAATCTCATTTTGATACCTTTTACGGCCTGTTTTATGTAGCTGTCCTGCTGGTGTCGATACTATCGACCAAGGTCAATGGTATCGACCCAGACTCAGCGATTTTGTTGAATCGACGCATCTAAAAGCCTGGGAACTCAAAAGTGTCGATACTATCGACCCTAGGGTCGATGGTATCGACTTTACTGGAACCAATGTTTCTGTAAATCTTCAGGAATCTCGATACTATCGACCCTAGGGTCGATGGTATCGACTTTTCTTCAGCGTTTACTTCTCCAAACTCGATACTATCGACATGGGTGTCGATAGTATCGACCTTAACATTCTACACACTTCAAAACACGAGTTAGGTACCATTTTTACAAAAATTATCAAAACCTAAGAAAAAACTAAGTACATAAACATAAAAGAACATAACCAAACATAAAATTGAACCTAAAGTTGGGTTGCCTCCCAACAAGCGCCCTTGTTTAATGTCCTAGGCTTGACATAAAGATATCTTTAACCTGGGTTGTCGAGAGATGTCCCCAATGAGTCATGTGGCAATTTGAATTGAACTCGATCCTGTCCAATCCCCAAGGTCAATGTACCTCTCCCAATGGCAGCGATGACATCAGCCGTAGCTTGGAACGACCTTCCCAATAGCATCTCACAACTTTGGAGCTGTGGCATGTCCATGACAACAAAATCTACCGGGAAGATGAACCTATCTACCTTGATGAGTACATCCTCGCACACTCCATATGGCCTTACAATGGACCCATCCGCCAATTCAATTGTCGCGGTCGACTTCTTGATTTCTTTTAACCCAAGTTTCTGAAATGTCGCCAGAGGCATGAGATTTATGCTGGCGCCTGAATCACATTGTGCTTTAGGAAAATGTTGATCACCTATCGAGCATGGAATGTAGAAACCTCCTGGGTCTTTTCTCTTCTTTAGCGAACTCCCGTGAATCATAGAACTCACCGTCTCATTCATACGACAAATATCATCATCTTTTATCCGCCTCTTCTTATTGATGATTTCTTTGATGAACCTCCCATAGGCGGGAACCTTCTCGATCATATCCAATAATGGAATATTGATGTGGAGTTTTCGGAATATTTCCAAGAATTTCCTAAAATGACGATGCTCTTTCTTTGGCCCTGGATTTCCTGGACTTGACACAACTGCTGCACTCACACGCCTGTGAGGTGGCACATATGAGCTTTTTGGGGCCAACTCCCCTAAGCTTGTTTCAATCACTCCCTCTGACGTGGGATTGGGCGAGACATCATCAACAACAATATCTTGTTGTGGTTTCTCTCTCGCATTAGATGTTTCCACACGTGCACAAACAACCTTCAATTGTTCTTCCTGCCTAGATGGAGATGCAATATTCATAACTCGCTGTGATTTTCTGAAGAACGGGTTTCCGCCCGGCAGTCCATAGTAAGTGTGTGGATACGGTATCGCCGGTGTCGCATGCGTATTAAAAGTCATTTTTCTTTCTTCTTTAGCTTCTTGCACCTGAGATTCCTCCTCATTGCTTACCACAGACATATACTTGACCTGATGGTGTGCTTGGGCCACGTTTACATTCTCGGCCGGTTTCTGTTGATTGGCATGCTTGATGGCCGCCACTTCACTTGAAATCTGTGCCACAGTGGTTTCTAATGCCCGCATCTGTGCTCCATGGCTTTGTAGCATCTGCCCAAATTTGGTTAGAATATCACCTTGAGATTGCAATTGTTTACCAAACATAGCCATCATCTCCTGGTTCTGCTGCACCATCTGACTGAGTAATTCGGTGTTCTTATCTTCGGCTCTAGATTGTGGCTTGGCATCCGGATCTTGCAGAAATTTATTCGAATCCTTCCATGAGAACTTTTTATCCTTCCTCCATGCATAGTCATTGTTTATGTAGTCCTGTTGTTGCATGAATTTCACTTGGGCTTCCTCATCCTCAGATGCATCTTCCTTAGATAGCAGCTTCTTGGCTAGAAGATCTAACTTATTGTTCATCTCCTTAATTACTTTGGATTTGCCTGCAAATCTGACCTTCTCCACAGCGCCTCTGTCACCCCATGACTGTTTCCTAGCCATGTTCTTTAAAATCTCCCAACATCTAGTGTCTGTATTATTCAGAAAGAATCCAGATCCAGCTGAATCAAGGTTACTTCTATCGTGCTCGGAGAGAGCAAAATAGAAGATTTTCACTTGTGTCTCTTTATCCAGCCCGTGATGCGGACACCTCCTCAACATAACCTGAAATCGCTCCCAGGTCTCAGAATATGTTTCACCGGCCTGTTGGGTGAAATTATGAATCTTCCAGATCATGTCGTTGGTCTTCTCAGGAGGGAAAAACCTCTCAAAGAAGACCTCCACCATATGGTTCCAGGACTCCACAAACTCATCATCTAAATTATGTAACCATTCTCGTGCGGCTCCCGCCAATGAACTCAGGAAAAGCTTGAGATACAGTGCCTCCTGTGGAAACCTATCGATTTTTACCATGTCACAGTTCTCAACAAACTGGCTGATGTGCGCGACGGGGTCCTCATTCTTGAGCCCATGGAAAGCATTTGATTTCACCAGATTTATCAATGCCGGATCAATCTTATAAGCAGGTATGCTGATTGCCTGCTTCTTTATAGGCCCTTTTGAAGTAGATGCGGAAGAAGTTTTGATCTTCGCCCAAATCGTTGGTTCGTCGGCCATCTCTTCGTGTTCGGATTCAGAAAGTAATTCCTTTTGATGGTCTTGACTGTGGTCACCCTCGTCTTCTGAACCTGCCACTGGAACCTCCGGTGCGTGCCACGCGTAGTTGGTACTACGTGTCTGCACCATACACAGTACCTGAAAAATAGGAAAATCAAATTTAGTACAGTGCTTGAACAATTATTAAAAATTTATAGAACAATTTAAAAATATTTGAAGTTGTTTCAAAATAATAATAATAAAATATGGCCTAGAATGGCCGCTCGTAGCACTCAAAGTGCCAACAATTCGCCGTTTCCCTGGCAACGGCACCAAAAACTTGACGCAATTTTACTATGCGCTAAAACACAAGTGAACGCGTCGAGTAGTACAGGCCTTTGTGAGGCCCGAGTCGAACACAGGGATACTCGGAATTGTTGGAGACTCCTACTAACTATATGCGATCAGCTAAGCCGAATAACAAATTGGGTTTGTCGAATAAAATTAAAAGAAACTAAAAATAAAACAAAGCAAACAATCGATTAAAGGTTAATTTAATCAATTCAAAAGGATATCTTTAGGATTGCGGTTTCACCGCGGGTATTCATTGTATTAGGTTTTATATAATGCCTCACTCTTCTCTCTATCTGGGTAGTGGCCTTAAAACAGAATTGCCCAATGTCGTGGTGCAATTCACTACTTAGGTTTAGGTCGGTTCCACCGTCGTCGTAACCTATTCCCTAAACTAAGTGCATTACGAACGATCTCTCAGTATCCACCATTAATTTTACACCACCTTGTTTAAGGGATTTATCGATTAATGTAGGTTTCGTCTCTTTTCATCCGTTAATCCTTCTGTCGAAGTGATTAAGGGCATTAGATTATTATTATGGTGATCAAGCATAACAATATATGGAGAAAATGAAGCTATACCATGGATTTAAGAGAGAAAATATTAATTACTATTATAAAACTGTCATACAATGAATCCCCGGGCTACTCCCGGTCCTAAAGACAAAGGGGATTAGCCCGACATGGTCATCTCAATTAAAGACAGAGGAGTAGAGAAGAAAAATATGGGAAATATGGAGAAAACTCGTGTAACCCCTGATATAAAGGTGTTCCTGGAGATCCTCCTCGAGAAACGTGCGTTTTGCAGTCTTCCGGCAGCAAAATCGCCCGTCGGAGGTGCCCGGATCGCTCGGTTGACGGCCTTCGTCTCTCGTCTCCTATCTCTCTCTCTCCTTCTTGGATGTTGTGCAACACAATGTCCTCTCTCCCTCGGGTCATCCGTGCTCTTCTTAGGTCATAGGACCACTTTACGGCTCTGAAAAAGCTCAACCGTCGGATTAAAACGCTCCGTTTTAGTGCTGAAAATCGCCAGATCTCGACGCTGTCGATAGTATCGACCCCAAGGTCGATGGTATCGACCTTGGCACAGGTTATTCCTTACAAGATCGCGTTTTGGGGTTGCTTTTTGATGAAATGTCGATACTATCGACCTGGGGGTCGATAGTATCGACTCCGGACAATGCAAAAGTGCCTGAAAAAGTGCCGAAACATGTGTATAAGTCCGGGGATTATATAAAATCATATAAATATTATAAAAGAAGTATAATTTGATGCAAAAAGAGTTTAAAGGACAACTATAGTGAATTATGCAAATATAATCAAGAAAATGACAAATACATGCATAAAACAGATATAAAATAAGCCTATAAAAGTGACTCAAAACCCTTGCATCAAGGCCCAACTGAAAAACAGATCAAGGAAGCCCCGCCAGAGTTGAAGGTCTTACCGAAAGGTCTTGAGTACCGTTTTCTGGATCAAGAAGGGATGTACCCAGTGATTATTAATTCAAGTTTAACGAATTTCCAAAAGGATCAGCTGCTAGAAGAATTAAGGCTGAGGAGGAAAGCCTTAGGTTACTCAATCAGAGTTTTGAAGGGGATAAGCCCGTCTGTGTGCATGCACAAAATTCATCCGGAGGAGGACTCAAGGCCATACGCCCAACCTCAGAGAAAACTGAACGAGAAGCTTCAAGAAGTCGTGAGCAAGCACGTAGTTAAGCTCCGGGATGCCAGAATTATCTATGTTTTTAGCGATAATAGGTGGGTAAGCCCGATCCAGGTTGTCCCAAAGAAGGGAGGAATGACGTTAGTCAGAGGAGAGGATGGAATAGAGGTGGCTACTAAGATGGTCACCGAATGGAGGATGTGTATAGATTATAGGAAGATTAACACCGCCACCCGCAAGGACCATTTCCCTCTCCCGTTCATTGATCAGATGCTGGAATGTCTAGCTCATCATTCTTATTTATGTTGGCTGGATGGGTATTCAAGTTTCTATCAGATCCCCATCCACCCTGATGACCATGAGAAAATGACTTTCACCTGTATCTACAAAACCTTCACTTTTAGAAGAATGCCCTTCGGGCTGTGTAACACACCTGCCACCTTCTAAAGATGCATGAATTCTATCTTTGCTGACCTGCTAGAGGACAAGATGGAAGTTTTCATGGACGACTTCAATATACACAACATCTCATTCGATGATTGCCTGAGCAATTTGTCTCTAGTGATGAGACGTTGTGAAGAGCAGAGTCTCGCCATGAACTGGGAGAAATGTCATTTTATGGTTCAAGAAGGTATAGTTATGGGGCACAAGGTGTCAAACAAAGGAATCGAGGTTGACCCATCTCAGATTGAGGCTATCTCTAAGCTCCCTCCACCAACTTCAGTTACCAGTATGAGAAGTTTTCTGGGTCATGCCTGTTACTATCGATGGTTCATAAAGGACTTGTCTAAGATAGCGAAGCCCCTTTTAACCTTCTGGTGAAAGATGTGAAGTTTGACTTCACGAATGAGTGCATGAAGGCTTTCTCGAACCTAAAAGATGTGTTACTATCTTCATACATTCTCCAATCCCCTGATTTGAATCTTCCTTTCAAACTGATGTGCGACACCATTGACTTTGCTATCGATCGGTCTTAGGGAAAAAGAAGGATAAGAAACATCATGTCATCTTCTATGCAAGTAAGACCCTAGATGAGGCACATCAGAATTACACGAGGACTGAAAAGGAGATGCTAGCCATTATATACGCTTTTGATAAGTTCAGATCCTACCTCGTGGGTTCCAAGGTAATAGTCCACACCGACCATGGGGCGATAAAATATCTGATGTATAAAAAGGATGCAAAGCCCAAGATGTTACGATGGGCGATGTTGTTACAAGAATTTGACCATGAAATAAAGGACAAGAAATGATTAGAGAATGTGGTCGCTGACCATCTCTCTTGAATTAGGGTGGAAGACGATCACCCACTACCCGTCAATGATAACTACCCTGACGAATCCATCTACATAGCCCGGTCAACCGACCCTGAGGGGCCATGGTATGTAGATTTTTGCAACTATCTCGCCTGCAAGTAGCTTCCCCTAGATTTGATTTATAATCAAAAGAAGAAATTCTTTGTTGATTTGAAGAACTATTATTGGGACGACCCTTTACTGTTCAGGAATTGCGCTGATGGATTGTACAGAAGATGTATCCCATAAGAAGAAGCCCCAAAATCCTCTTTGAGTGTCACTCCTCCCCTTATGGAGGACAATTGGGTGGTGAAAGGACTGTTGTTAAGGTCCTCTAGTTGGGCTTTTACTGACCGACCTTGTTTAAAGATGCTCATGCTATTATAAGATCTTGCAACGAGTGCCAGTGAACGGGGAATATCTCCCACCGCAATGAGATGCACTCTCTGATTGGATTGAAGTTGAGATTTTTGATGTGTGGGGCATCGACTACATGGAACCTTTTCCCTCCTCTTTTGGCTTCAAATATATTCTTGTCACTGTCGACTATGTCCCCAAGTGGGTGGAAGCAATCTCTACCACGACTTGTGATGCAAGGTAGTAATCAAGCTTTTTACCAAGATCATCTTCCTGAGGTTTGGAGTTCTGAGGACCGTCGTTAGTGATGGTGGCTCTCACTTTGCAAAAAAAAACTGTTTGAATCATTGCTATGCAAGTATGGCATCCGTCACTAGATTGCAATGCCATATCATCCCCAGACATCAGAATAGGTTGAAGTCTCCAATCGACAGATAAACCAGATTTTAGAACTGGTCCCGTAAGGACTGGTCAGCTAAGATGGATGAAGCTTTGTGGGCATATCGAACTACTTTTAAGATGTCATTGGGTACCACACCTTACCGCCTGATTTACAGAAAATCCTGCCATCTTCCCTTTAAACTTGAGCATAATGCATTCTGGGTGATCAAACGCCTCAATATGGACCAAACGCTGGCCGGAAAGAAAAAGTTTCTTCAGCTCCAAGAACTTGAAGAGTTGAGACTTCATGCTTATGAAAATCCCAAGATTTACAAGCTAAGGACCAAGATCTAGCACGATGCCTATCTGAAGAAAAAGGACGTCAGCGAATGTGATAAAGTTTTATTATTTAAATCCTCTACCTTCCTTTTTCTAGGAAAACTACCAAGAAGATGGTCTAGACCCTTCATTGTGGAAAAGCTATACCCATCTGGGATGATGGAGTTATATGATAAATACAATCCATCAAAAGTCATCCTAGTGAACATGCATAGAGTGAAGAGGTTCTATGAGGATGAAGCGTTCGTGAGAAGAACAAAGATAAACCTACAGGATGCTGAAATGATGACCAACGGAGCAGAGTAGAAGAATTTGAAGCTGTCGAGCTGACGACACAAACTACAGTGCTCCTCGGGAGGCAGCCCGAGTCTTTAGTTTTCCTAGTATTGGACGTTATTTCCTTTCTCGCAAGAAAAAAACATCATGAACATTATCATTGTAATAAGGCTCGAGTCGGTGCATGCGCCACATGCACAAACTCTCTCATTTTATGGGCCACCAACTTAGTTTTATAACCCTGATGAGTAATACTATCTGAGGCTGGAAGTTTTCTATTTAGGTCAATGATATTTTACCCATCAATGCTTTTCCTTTCTTTAGATCTAATTTTTATATCCTTGCCTTGCTTTGTTTTCCCTCTTTTAGTTCTATATCGGGCATGCATAGTTGAGTTGTCTAATACCCTGCTTTTTGACCGTGTCGGCCATCCACTTTAAGCGTGCCCAACAAGACTTCTTGCGTTACCCGTGTCGGGCAACACATCACCCAAGCTTGTATAAGGCAACACACCCCCACGCCGCGTGACATGTGCCAGTCCTTATCGGACATTGATATCAGGCAGCGAACATTAACGTTGGTATCGTGTCACGCGATACACCAAACTTGCATGATGTGCCTTACCACCCAGATCGAGTTGTGCTTAGGAAGCCAAATCGATCCTTGACGTGACTGATTAGACTGATTTTACTACGTATCGAGAATGATTTGCCTCCTAGCGCGACACGTGCCCTTGCTTTTACCCGATTTACCCCCGACCGTGTCAGCTATATATAGTAACTTCAGTTAACCGTTTCGGGAACTTGCATTTACTTTTTACCTACTCCTATATCGCGCATCTAGCCTTCGCTTTAGCTCTCGTGCCGGCCAACCTTCAGTAAGATCCTATGTCACGCACAACCTTCCACCTGACATAGGTCTAACCCGATATGCCATATCGTATCACGCAACTTTTTCTTTAGCAATTCCTTTATCGGGAACGAAGCCTCGTGTTGGGTGATACACTTGGCACGTTACCCGTATCAGATGATGCACATTTGCTTTGTGCCGAGTTTCGTCTGTCGAGGACTTCTGACCGCATCGCGCGACACATACCACACAAGTTGTGTCGGGTAAGGCCCTTATCGCCAGCTTTGATTGAGAAGGAAAATTTAACTCATGTTTCTCGATACACCATTGTATCGGGAGGTGCTTGTATTAAACGATGCTTTCTTATTGTGCACTGGAGCTATACGGTTTGACATCTTATAACCTTATCGGCCTCTAAACTTTTCCCATATGACACAAGTATCGTGCGATCCCATATCGGGCACACGTATCAGGAAGGTCTGTATACCGACCCAATATCATCCTACACCTATGTCACATAGGTTCTATTTTGTTAATGATGCATGATATCGGCCAGCTATTTCAGCCATATCCTATTGGGAAATAAGATGCATTTACCCCTACTTCCTGATATCAACTTGCTTGTGTCAGAATTTGTTTAAATTTTAACCAATATCAGTTTTTCAAGCATCACCTACTTTGTATCGGGTGACATGACCTCGCAGCCTGATATCAGGTAAAGTGACCCATTCAGTAAATTTATTACTTACTATACTTTTATTTGATAATTACATAAATGGCCTGCACAAATAAAATAGTCATCCAAGTAGACGAGGAAGGCCAGAGGATCAACCCTGAGGACACAGCTAAAGCCACTACACCTGGGAAGAAGCGCCCACACCCCAACACAACAGGGTCATCTGAGGCCGAGAAGCGGCCCAGAAGAGAAGCGGCGGCAACCCCATCAACATCGAAACCCCTAGCTCACTCTCCTGGCGAGTTCGTGACCCGGTGATGCGGAGCACCAACAACGCTGCATAGAGCTAGCGACCAAGATCTACCAGCCGACCCGATTCTACCGCCATTCTTCCTTCCACCAACTCATCATCTTCAACAGACTGGAAAACGTCTTAGGAGCTACCGTATTGAAGACAATATGCTTCAGCCTCTCCGGATCATACACTAAACTCACCAAGGAGTTCATATCCTCCCTCCGTTGAGTGCAGAATAGGCCGGAGGAAGTGGAGAGATTCAACAGAGTAGACCGACTGCAGGGCCGACTATATAACGTTGAGCATGACATCTCAGAAAAGCTGCTCAACGTGATCTTCTCCTCTTTAGAAGCCGACAAGGAGATGTTGAACAATGGCGCCAAGATCAACAAAGATGACGACTTCAACTCGGTCAACGTTTGGAAGAAACTGACTGGAGAATCGTCCTACAAGACAGGGAGCAAGGTGGCGACCATCCACTCCTGCTTCTGGAGGATCATCCATAAAATAGTGGCGTGCCTCCTGTTCAACAAATATGAAATGAGCAACTACTACACCGAAGAAATCCATCTCATGTGGTACATGATGGAGGGCAAGGTGGTCAACTTGGGGCGCTTTCTACTGAATCTGCTCTACCCAAAAAGAAGATTCCACCAAGGAGTACTGCATGGGTGGCATTTTCAACCTAATAGCGGCGGGGTTGGGATACCCAAAGGAGCTGTGCAGCCTATCGAGAACTCAAGGCGATGATAAGATTGACCTGAAGTTTTTTCTGCGAGATAACATCATCAAGAAGGAGGGCCGCCACAACTTCTATAAATTTGCAAGGATTTCTACCCAATTACCCTTCCACTCTTCACCAACTACGATGTAGTAAAGCTGGTATTCACGCCAGTGGAGGTCGAAGCTCTGCCAACCCAGATGACCGAGGCTTCTTGCGCTGCCAGGATCACCTTTCAACAAGGAGCAGTAGCTGCAAGACCCGAGCCATCCACTGCCCCCCACAACCGGTGACATATGTTGATAAAGTCGTCGTTGCTACTCTTGAACTAGCCGTGGCTGCCGAAAAGACAATCACCACAGCTGCTGAAGAAGTAATGGCAATCATGGAGGTCACTGAAACAATTGGGGCTGAAACAACGACAAAAGCCCCGGGGGAAGTTGCCACAAAAGAGATGGTCGCAACTACCGAAGCTTCTGATACGCCTTTGATCGCGGAAGAAGTGGTACAGCCAGACGCCAGCAACGGTGCGTTCACTGAGCTCCTCAAGACGAAGCTCAGAGCTGTGCAGCGCATGCCACCACCAACATCTCCAGCGATAGATGCAGAGGAGGTCACTGACAACCAAATGGTTGAGAAACAACCACCCTCCCAGCACCCCTCTCCACCACTACAAGAAGGCGAGGCACATGCAACCACGAAGGTGCCAACGCCCCGCTCTGGAGCATTTCCCTTGCGGACAATACAGATGAACTCGGACCCGAGTGAAGACACACACTCGTTGGGCTGAACCTCTCACGCGAGGGACGTCAGGAGGTCGAGGGGAAGATCAGCCGCAACCCCTCTATCGCTGGGGAAGATTCTGGGTCAAGAGTTTGACCACTTTCAGGAGGTAACCGGCAACCACTTTGTTACATTTCCTTATCTTACCCGCAAGTTTACCATTTTCCAGGAGAGGATCAACGACCAGGAGCGGTAGCTGCTGACTCTAGTTGGCCTTCCTGGCCAACTAGAAGCACATAACGAAACGATGCAGTTGGCGCTCCAACGCCTCGACACAATTGAAGAGAGACTGGACTGGAGAGATGGCTACCCCCGCCCAACACAGCCAAGGAGGTCTCCTCCACGTCCTGGCTCTGGCTCCCAGCCATCATCATTAGCATCCTCCTCTGGGATGTCATCTCCTTCCTCCTCCAGTGGGCTATCCACAATGCCTAAGGAAGGAACAACACAAAAAATAGCTGACGGGGCTCCAGCAGGATAGGAGAGTTCCTGCGACATTGAAGAAGCTGCTCTCTCAACCTCCCTAGACGAAGCTGAGGACAATGACGAATCAATCAACGTCAGGGAGGACTCTTCTGAAGAATCAAAGGGAGAGGGGGGACATCTACACTGCTAATGGTAGACACCCCCTAGAGGATAGAGTTCTACAGTAAACACATTATTTGCATCGTTGGAAATCCCCTCCTTCGAGATGGCAAACTATGACAGAAGAGCCATGGAATACCTGACGATCAGAGACCATAAGTTGCTGAACCAGGTCCTGAGATCATAGGTAGATGAAGAAGATGTCGTCTGGAGCGACGACTACTTCTTCGTACGACGGAGAGCATTGAGGCGCATGTTCCGCTCACCGAATATCGTCAAAAAGAAACTTTTTAGGGTCCTACAAGGTGTCATGATCGAGAACACGGGCATCAGGACAGGCCATCAGCTAATTTACAATACCACCCCAGCCTTGGCAAGAAGACTAATGAAGGGGTTGTTCAACTCTACATAGGTGGCCAGAATGCTGAAATACATTGAAGAGCACAACCCCAACCTGGTGTTGGCCCCTAACAAGCATCAAAGAAACTGGTTCGTTTGCATGGCAGACCTCCGAAATCATGACGTCCAGCTCCTCAGCTACTGCAACAAGGAGGCCCCACACTTAGGAAACACCTTCGTTCACCCCGAAGATAGACATCTGAGGCTTCTTTTGCTGCGTCTCCACCGTACGATCAAGTACGGAATCCAATGCCACAACAACATCTAGAATTTCTTCACACTTAGAGACTTCCCCATTCAAGAAGAAGAGGGAAGTGGAAACAACACCTTCGTAGCCCTACACATCATTTAGATGCTACATATCTTCAGATACTTAATGAAGATCAAGGACCAACACTTCTATCAGCTCAAAAGCACTTATCCACTGCTGCTGATCAAGGACATGCACTATTTCTAAGACATAAACATCCCAGAGAAGCTGCTGGATAGAGATCAAGAAGACGAATCCTCCCAACCCAGCAGCCTTCCAGAAGGAGAAGTCGATATGGTCACAGACGTCTATGGGGTAGGTAAGTGGATGAATATTCTGTGTGAGATTCTTACAACTGAAGACCCCTCTTCGCCTGCTGCCTTAGAAGAAAAGAACAGCAACTTTGACCGTTCTACGTGTTCTTCACCAACCAAGGAACATGTCAACGAAATTCTGTAGAAGCTGGCTGATTCTACCCCCACAGATGTCATATAGGAGACAAAAGACGTCATAGTCCAAGTTGATGATCTTCAGGATGTGAAAAAGCAGGAGGATGTCTGGAAATGTCGGTGGCGACAACCTACATCCAGATACTACAGAGAAAGTTTGAACACACATACATTGCCCATCCAATGTTGTTCAATGATATCTTCCTAGCTGACGAGCCAGGAACGAAGCAATCATTTCTGGCAAAGATACAAAGCAGCATGCCGAGTATCATCTTCTTTCTGATACTATACTACAATCACTGGACGCTCCTGACAGTGTACACTCGCCCACGAGCAGTAATCTTCTACAACAACTCGGACAACAAGAAAGATCATCCGGTGCAATATACATCAACCGTGTTGACACCCTCGAGCGCTTAGCAAGAAAATACTACATCGAGATGGTAACACAGATCTAGCTGTTCCTCGAAAACAAGACGAACGAATGGCACGAGCATCAATTCTGCCACAACATTCCACAACAAGCTCTACAATCAGATGACTGTGACATGTACGTGCTAGAATGGATCTCTAGTTCGGCGACACTACAACAAAAACTTGAAAAGTTCCACCACATAGAATACCACACCAAACACAGTGAAAATGTGTGGGAGCTTATATCTGAAGGAGGCGCGCTCACCAGCTAAACCCTCACTGACTTATCACTATCCTACCTTATTTATGTCACAACTCCAGGACAGAGTGTGGGGTAAATTTGGGGGGGGGGCTATATATCAGTGAGGGAGGTACTAAAAGTTCTCTCATTTTGTCTTTCTTCTTTCTTTTAAACATACGTTGTGTACATATACATATACAAGTATGATACAAAATAGTGCATATACAACCCCTTGCCTCTATACAACTGTAAAAAGACATTCTATAGTAAAAACCTGATATAGCTTCTCCCAGCTTGTTTTCTCTCTGTCTAAGGTGGTGTAGGTTTTTGTTATGTTCTTTCCGAAAATGCAGTCTCAAATGACAAAGACTATAACTTTCCTACACCAATTTCAAAAAATAATCTCACAACAGCTAAGAGATGTGTATGCAAAGGAAAGTGATACCCAAACAACAAATTTTCTCTTGATTCCTTTACCCAACAAAATCCCAAAATGAGAGAAAAGCCTTATGAGAGTGAATAAAAGCATGAGATTTGGGCCAAATATGAAAAAAAATACACACTTGTATTTCCAAAAGTACCCATCTTTAGGCATGGTAGATCCGGGGCAGTGGTATGTAGGATGTAAAATCACTGCTCTAAAGCCAACTGGCTTGGACTGTAGGGACCAGTTTCCCGTTAATGGACCCGTACTTGGATGGACTGATGGGAAATAGGAAAAACCCAAAAAATCCTTAAGCCTACCCAAAAACCCAACTTTCTACTCCCAAAAGCAATTTGATGTGAAAGCTAACTTTGAAATTATGCACCTAAGTCTCGCCAAAGCTGAAGAGAATTTTTTTGCTTAAATAAGGCAGGAAAAACAAAGTCTGTTGTTCGTAGTCAGACATAATTATCCTTAAGACATTTCAATACTCGCTCAAACCCCTTGTCCGAAAACTATGACAGATTAAGAAGTAGTATCACAAAACAAAGTTTTAAAATAAGTATGGATTGATTGAGGAAAATCAAAATGCTAAGTTTGGGGGAGTTGATAACACCCATTTTATGGATATTTATGGCTCATATTACATTGTCAAACCTACCTTCTAAACTACTTTCCTTTCCGTTTTATCATATTATCGTGTAAGAATAAACCACACTATGATCCTAACTCTTTGCCCATCTTTTACAGAGTTTCCCTCACTTTTTCTACTCAAAATTAGCAAAAAGGCCCGTCCCATCCCACTTACAACGAATCAGCCCCTTTACTGGCTGCACGACACACCCACTTACCCGTCGTGGTCACTACCTGATGTGGCAGCAACCTGACATGGGCATGTCGTGCGAGGAGGCATCTAACGAGCGACACACTACCTACCCGACAGAGAGCTTCTACCCGTCGTGACCAATCAGCCTGATATGGGCATGTCACGCGCTTCAAGCCACTCACCGGAATCAGCCGCCCGCCACAGTCACCCGATACCTTCACAACCCGACACGCGATAACCAACCCACGCCGAGTGATATGCATGTGTCGACCATCCACAAAGCCATGTGAACGGAGCCGATTGAGGACATGTGGCTCTACGAGAACCGCAACCTCTTCCAACTGCTGTCTATAAATTGCAGCTACAGGACTCCGATGGGACGGGTCGAAACCTCACAAAAGCTAACTTTGGAAAGCATCTGGAGATAGTGTGTTGACTTCCAAGGCGTACCGGGCGATACTAGGTGGGAACACTCCCAACCCGAGAGGGGCGGGAGTGGTTCACTTAGAACCCGTCCCGGTAGCCGCAACAGCCCGATATGACCAAGAAGGCCACTCGATGTGTCGGGTCCCTAGATGGGATCCCACCCGAGACAGCTCGCCTCCTACACCTGATATAAGGAGCTTGAGAACCTAAGCCATTTCTAACCTGGCACGATATCGAACCCGATACGGACCACCCGTCACGGTGTCTCACCCGAGAGAGTGGTACGCCGACACGACCGTATCAGGTAGAGAGACTTGACTGAAATGCTTGCCCGTCATGGCACATCACCTAACAAGGCTAGCCGCCTGATACATGCATATCGGGAAGAGCTCCCACTCGGTATCGGGTTAGCGATACCTTAGGGGTCTGTTGTTGTATATCGACCTCCTATATCAAGGGGGCCAATACCTATCTTCCCTTTCTACAACAATTTACTTTCATTTATTATGAATTGTAACTAAACCCTTTACATATCTATGCTTATGGAATCATAGGAGTTTAATTTCTGTTGTTCTTTGTATGGTTCCTTTTTGTTGGATGATTTCTTTATAGCATATGAACTCTAGCCTATATGCTTGGATCATGTTTTGACTAGCTATCGAATCTTTTTTCTTGTTTCAACTCCTTCGAGAGAGGGATGTTGTAACTCTGGAGTTCAGTCCAATCTGGGAGTACGAGAGTGCCCAGGATCGGGGCTGCCCAGGTTTTCTTTGCACACCAACTCATGTCCATTACTCTTGAGAGAGGGTATTGGCACATAGTTAGAGGTACCCTCTTTGAGAGAAGAGAGTACAAGAAGTTTTCCGCTACTTCTTGTTATGTCTAAGTCTTCTTCCTTCATGCTTTACCTTAACGATAACTTTATCTCTCTGGATCCTATTTTACAAATCCTTTACAAAAACCTCTTAACCTAAAACTTAAATCTTTCTTGTAACTCCTTTTGGAGATAGGGTTTTCTATTTGATTCTTTTTTATTCTTTTATGTGACATACAACCTTTCCTTGCACCCATATTTAAGTGCTTAGACAAGTGAAACCCAAGTTCTAAAGCGCCATTCTTCCTATCCCTGTGTTCGACCCCGAACTACTTCAACCCTGTGCTAGTTGCAGGTGTCTTAAACATTCAGGTACTATAAATTATAAAAGTCCGATAACCTAGGTATGTCTCCATATTTTGGACCCACATTTAAGGCTCGTCAATTAGACTTCTTGAATTCACTAAGAATCTCATTAGTTAGTAGGTTACCACCCTTTATACTTTTTCCTTTTATAAACGCACATTGATTAGAATCAATGATGAATGACAACACTTTTTGAAGTTTGTTGGCCAACAACTTACAAATGATCTTACAGAACACATTGCACAAAGAAATTGGATACCAATTATTGACATCGGATGAGTTAGATCCTTTGGATATAAGGGTAATAAAAGTTCTATTAGCCTCTCTTAACATCTTACCATTTTTGAAAAACTGTTGGACAACATTGAAAACGTCACCTCCAATTACATGCCAAGCTTTCTTGAAAAAATATCATTAAAAACATCAGGCCCAGAGGCCTTATTGTTCTTGAGGTTCTTGACTACATCATTCACTTCAGCACTAGAAATAGAGCTAATAAGAGATTTTTTTTGAATCTCATGAAGCTTCTTACCTATCCAGGCCCTACTCCAAACACCACACGGGGTGGAATAGTTGTTAAACATGTTTTTATAATATCTAGAAACGTACCTTTTGATGTTCTCATGATAGTAAGAAGTGTTGGGTTTTAGGGGAGACAGAGACGGCAACCAAAATAATTTTTTTCCCCCAAACCCATAAGCAAGGAATCACATCAACGTCTATACAATAGGAAAGATGGTTTGTAGAATCATACCTTGTCCTGAGGCTTGCCCGACGATAATACCTCACAGCTTGTGCGGTCTTCACCTCCGGTCTTGGACGGTGTCTGTGCAGCTCCTGGTATCACCGAGACTGTTGGGATTGACAGTTGTCCTCCGAGCGATAGTGGTCTCCCGCCTCTACAGTCATCCACACAGATTGCCTAGAACTCCGATCTCCTTGTCCAACAAGGAATCAGAAGGAGTCACACCCTCCTATCGATGTACTAGTCACCGACACACTCTCCTACAACCAGTTGAATTTCTGTAGTTGTCTTTCCCTTGATGTGCCTCCCTTATCAGGTAGCACTTACTCGGGCTCTCTCGGTTACCACAACCAGAGAGGACGACAACTTTGTAGAGCAATTGGTACTCTGAGTTGTACTTCGAGAAGCCCCCAATTCCCCTATATATAGGAGGGTCATGGGACATGGTTCTCTATCCTGGGCAATACAGGACTAAGCACGAGTAGAAGGGTTTGAGATTTCCAAAAAATATGACAAACTGCGACAGTTGAACCGATCGTTTCAACCCTGAAACGATCATTTGGACACTCCAACTTATCAGTTGGACACTCCAGCCGATCGTTTGGACCCTTGAGCCTATCAGTTGGTTGCTCCAGCCAATCGGTTCATGATCCTGGTCCAACTCAAATTGACTTTCCATGTTTGTTTCCAACTAATCAATATTAGTCCTTGTCCAAATCGAATTTGACAAGTGAAATGAAATGATCGTCTGGTCACCCGACCAGTCCACCAATGTTAACCGATCATTTAGTGATCTGAGCTACTCGACTCACCTACCTGAGCTGATCGGTTCATCTCATGAGCCGATCAGTTGGGGTAGCAGATCAGTCAATTGCAGTTTCAATCAATCCGATACTCTAATCATATGATTCAACACCACGAATACTATGATTTTGAGCTATCAATTAATTGAGTGTTTAATTGAACTACTAAACTCCTTTAGTAGTCAATCTAAACATCATTTTGTGGATAAACTCCTCTTCCAGGTTAAATCCTATGTTTGTGACCCTATTGATAACCTCCCATTTTGTGATGTTATCTTACTAATTTTCCTCAGTTTTCCATACTCTTTCTTAGATAAATTAGATAGAATCTTAAACTTTCCACCTTTTCATAAATATACCATTAGATTAACTTCTCCTTTTCTCTTTTTATAGAAAAGCACAAAAAAATTACAAAACTCCCAAATGGTCCCAAGACCGAATGGAAGCCAAACGGCCCCAAGACCGAATGGAAGCCAAACAGTCCCAAGACCGGATGGAAGCCAAATGGTCACAAGATCGAATGGAAGCCAAACGTTCCCAAGACCGAATGGAAGCCAAATGGTCCCAAGACCGAATGGAAGCCAAACGGTCCCAAGACCGAATGGAAGTCAAACGGTCCCAAGACCGTTTGAAGCCAAACGGTCCCCAGACCGAATGAAGTCAAACGGTCCCAAGACCGTGTGAAGCCAAATAATCCCGAGACTGTATGAAGCCAAACGGTCCCAAGACCGAATGGAGATCAACCGATCCCGAGACCGTATGGAGCTACACGGTCCCAAGACCGTGTAAAGGCAAACAGTTTCCAAACTGGGAGAGTCCAAACAGTTTTCAAACTGGGAGAGAGTCCAAACGGTCTTCAAGACCGTTTGGACCCAAATCTCCCAAATCGTTTGAGATCCACTCAATCCTATAAATAAGACCCAAAGGGTCCTCACAAGTCATCAAGTCTTAGATGCCCAAAGGCTTCCTCCATTGTCCCAGAGCCATTCCATCCTTCATCCACTACCCCGAGGCTGCCGGTCTGAGATCCATACTCCATCTCCAAAAGCTACTTTCTCTCTCTCGACAAAGAAGGTGGGAAGAGGAGGATTCATCATTGATCAAGCTACAAAGTGTGAAGATCTTTGCCCTCTCCTCCAAGGGATTGACCTTCCTCCCTCCTTCATGGAGATGATGCTCTCTCTCTCTCTTCTCGCCTCCTTCTTTGTTCTTTCCATGAGCGAGTAGTCTCATACACTAGGGTGCGGGGAGTAGTCCCGCTACCCATGTTTTCATTTCAAGCAATGTAATTCTCGAGTTTGCAATATATAAATACTATCTTTTTAGTTTAACATCAATCATTTAATGAATGCTTGTTGCTTGATCACCAACTTGTGTTATGCTTTATCTATTAGCATGAATTATCTATGTTTGTGCTTTAGATTTGATTACCGATTGCATGTTAGTTCTTGATGTATGTAGCCACCATACATCTGTTTCAGTGTCTAGGAACGTCTTTCATAGAGTGGAGCAAACTCACCCTCATCGTCGTACTTTCATACTATGAAATGGAATCAATTGTCGTATGAAAGTACAACTTTGATGGGTTGAGGAACACACTTTGTGGAGGGAGTAATGCAAAGTAAGTGACCATTCATTCGAGGATGGCTGGAATTGCAATACTCCCGCATTTCTAGTAGTTAATTATCCGAAAGGAAGCTAAGTCTACAAAGATACTAACTGTTTATACTCTTATTGCAGGCCATGATATTATGTTGTATGTTTTGATCCATGTGTAGTGGTGGTGAAACCTGATAGCATCCTAATGGTTCCATAACATTGTTTACAACCTTAACTTTAGTTTCTTTTCTTTTACTTTACTTGCACTTAGTTTGAAACAACCAAATTAACTCTTTGATCTAAATACTAACTTTTAAGTAGATAAGTAGAATTATTACGTTTTCCATCTTGTTAATCCTTTAACAAGACCGTTGTCCATTGGATTCGACCCTTAACTATACTACGATAAGACTTCCACACATCTTAGCATATGTGGGTGGAGTTCTTATTCTAGCATAAGCAAGGCTAAACCTAAAGACTTACTATCTTTAGGATTTTTAGTGGTACACGCAACTCCATACGAGTGGAGGCTCCATCAAAAATTGGCACCGTTGCTAGGGACAACAGAATGTTTTAATTTCATTTATCATCTTGCTAGTTGGTTAGGGTTTTGCACTTTTTCTTTAAACATTACTCCATATTCTCTTGATTTCATCATGTCCCCTGCATCATCTAAAAAGTGGGTTTCTTCCTCTACTCAGGTAGAAGACATGTATGCAACCATCACATAATCTCAGATTCTCCCCTGATCCAGAGTAAGACTCTAAGGTAGAGAGAAGCTTCCACCATCGCATTAGACTCAATCATCAATGAGCCAGACAAATGGCCGAAGATCAATGCCAAGATGCACTAGTGATGGAAAGGGTCTGTTACAACCCCAATTTTTGGGTTCATTTAGTGAGAAATGTAATTTCTCATATTAAAGATAATTGAACAAACAATGATATGATTTGTTTTGATTAAATGGATTCCTTTCACAATAGCCTTGATTGGTTGCTTTGTGGGCTTAATTGGCTATTGGGCCCAATAACAAGGAAATAATAAAGAAAATTCAATTAGTGAATGGATAATTGAATTTTAAAGAATAGAAAGAGGTAGAAACCTCTAGAAGGCAAAGAGATGTTATCCAAGGATGGATTTCGTGCCTTTTGGGTTGCTTGGATTCCAAGGAGTCCAAAGTTGCAAAAGAAGGCAATAAGAAAAGAAAAGTTTAATCAAGTATTTCTTTAATAAGAAAGTGATTGAAAATAATGTTAAAATGTTAGAAATACGTGGGAAAAGGTGTAATTAGGAGATCCTTTGTGGAATTTCGTGTTCCAAGGATTCCTAATGATAAAAGGAATACCCATGAAGAAAATAAAAGAGAAATAAAGAGAAATCTTCAAAAAGAGATATTTTAATGAGAAATAAACATGAAAATGCGAAATAATGCATTTAGATGCATCTAGAAGGATAATAATATCCTTGGAAAAGGATTTCAAAATAATAGAGTTCCTTGGGATCCAAGGAGTCCCAATAAAAAGGAAAGAAAGAGAAAATACTAAAAAGGCAAAATAAGAGGATAATGTGTTGCATTATTAATGAATTGTGTGATATTGTTTAAAAGGATGATATTTTTTATAAAGGAAAATAGGATTTCGTGGTTAATGGATTAAAATGCAAGAACAATGATGATAAGAGAAAGGATTTTCGAAATCCTAATATTTATAGAAAAAGGTATATCAAAAGGGGTAAAGAGGAAGAGAGAGAATATATTACTTCTTATGGGAGGAATATGTTTCCTTTATGTATGGGACGTGTTTCCTCTTGAATCTCGTGGATAAGCCACCTAGTCCCTATTGACCTCCCCTATATGAGGGGTACGACCCTGGGCCAAGCTCAGAGGATCCCATACATCGCTTTCCTCCCTTGCTTTCATCTCCAACCCTAACCCCGAGTATCACCATGATCATGATGTAAAGAGGGGGAAACAGAGGGGTACGTCAAAGGCCTGGTGTTCTACGGAGTCAAGGAAAAGCTTTGCCATCAAATCCGTTCCCAGGGTGTGCACAAAGGCAGCCGTCGGGCTGCAGCGACAGCCACATAAACCTGGATGTGGGATGGAGAACCAGCCACGTCGGCCGTGTTTTTGTGGAGCTTTGGGTGCGCCCTAGTGCGGCGGAGGTAGGGAAGCCTTTCCCTTGCAAAGTTCGCGGCCCACGAAGAGAGAAAGAGCCGCACATGGGCTGCAGAGTGGTGCCTAGGGCGTCTGCATCACGCGTTCCGAAGGAAGAAGAAGACCTCGACCGTTTTGTCGATTCAACCCCTCTGCGCGCTAAGGATCCGGCCGCTCAAGTGAGGGGCAAAGTCATCATTTCGAAATGTCCAGATCTGCAAGGCGCGTGCATGAGAACAAGGAGTGACGTGGCACTCATTGATTGGCTAAAGGTATTCCTTATTTGCAAAAATCATATCTAATAAACCGTAGCTCGGATTAAAACAAGTTTTATTTGAAAATTGATCCTCAGAACGAGAGGAACCCAAAGAAATTATGTTTGAAGTCTGATTCTAGTTGCAATCCGAAAATTAATGGAAGTAATCATCTTTGATACTTTAATGATTAAGGAACCCTATTTTAAGATGGTTAATGTGTTTAATAGGGTTTAATGCATCTTTAGAGTTGATGTTAACCTGTTAAATGTAAAAAGGTACATTAAGATCGAAAAGGATGATCTTTGTACGTAATTAGTATAATTTGGAAGATTATGTACATAAATATGTTTAAAATTTGAAAAGTACATAAAGCTATCATCTTTAATGATTTAATTAATGAAAAACCCTTAGATTTTATGGTAAATAGTCTTAATGGCATTATTTAGATAATTCAAGTTGATTTTAACCTGTTGTTAATAAAAGTGAGGATAGTATCTAAAAAGATGATCTTTTTATATAATTGGTTTAATTTAGGGTTTTGTGCATGATTATGCACTAATGAGCTTGAAAACCCTAATTTATATGAATATGTCTTTTAATTGTTTTAATGGTTCAAATCCATGAATAAATAGGGATGTGATGATCCTAAGTCAATAAAAGACTATTAAATGAATAGTTAAGCAATTAAGGTTCATAAAAATGGAAAAGGATATTTTAGGGTTGTTAACCTAAAAGGGATAAAGTTTGAGAAATTGATCTAAGAAACCCTAATGAATACTAATGAAACCTTAATGTGGATTAGAAACACTAGAAAGTGAATCCAAGCCAATAAAGTAGTTTCTTGATAAAGTGTGTAATAAATAGAGTACATATTTATTTCAGGAACTATGTGATGATTGAATATGTTGATTGACTTGATTGTATACACATGAAGTATATGTTGAATAATCTGCATGACTCACCAAATCAGGTATGTGGTTAATTATGAATAACTGCTTTAGTTTCCCGATGGATTCCCGGATGATTAATCGCATTGAATGCAACTAAACTGTTGGATGTTTATTTATTTCATGCAACTATAAAGTGACTATGATTATCACTATAAATGTGCATATATAACTGGCTAGATCTGGGTCCACCTCTGTTACTTTGAAAAGGCTAAAAAAGGGGTAATCCTAGAGCAAGGTCTAGGTTACCATGAGTTAGAAACTGGGCTACCTATGTGTAGTGCCATGAGACTCTTTAGCGTACCCCGAGTTAAGGAGTGGTCTACATATGAGTAGTTCCATGTGACTCAACCCTAGAAATTGGTTCACTTATAGGTGGATCATGAGGGGTTTAATGGGGACAATACAGAGGATAGGGTACCCTTGGATCATAGAGTTATATTTAAAACGTAATCTTGATTGTTAAATGAAAACATGGTTGGACATTATTGGTTTTCCCCACATACCAGCTTCAGCTGACCGTCGTTTTGTTTGTCGGCCATTTATGTACAAATCTCAAAAGAACAAACAGTAAAGAGACACATTGTGAATTCAAGAATTAAAGAACAAGGAGGAATTAGTTAGAATAATTCAGCTGAGGTTAGAAGTTTAGTTTGTTCCAAACTTTTCAAAGGTGTGCAAAGAAAAATTGTATTACCATTTTTCAATATAGTCTGTTAGAATTTAATAATTGTTTTTGGTTATATGTTGAACCTTTGATCCGGAATTAATGGGTGCGGCTTCAACCTCTTGGTCTCCCTTAATTGGGGGTTACTGAAAGGTGAGGTCGTAACATTTGGTATCAGAGCGTAGGTTCCTCATTTAACCATTAATAATTATTAAATTTTACAAACTCCATAGAACCCAAGGGAGTTATTAGAGGATTATCCGAAAGACGGAGGTGTCTAGAAAAGGATCACGACCGGGGGCTGCAATATTTTCCTCCACACCACTAGTCGGAATACGAGGACTCCCGGATCTGTGTGACTGTCTGTCCAAGGTCTTAGGGTATGAATCGAAATAAGATACCTTTAGGACTTCTCATCTTATTCATCCCTTCTCATCACAAAATTCGGATAAGGACATAAAGGATTAGGGTTTTCTTCCTTCTCCTCACCCTCTTGAGGTATGGGTAAGGTTAATAAGGTTAAAGGAATCCTCCACTAAATTAATGAAAGGCATGTAAATAAGATGTCATGGACATAAGCTTAATAGATTAAGCACAAAATAAATAATAGATACATGCTTAGGTCGTATGACATAGTTGTCGTGTCCTCAGAAGAGACCTGAGGCTAGACCTTCTTGTCAGGAGGATAAGTTAGTCTTGTAGATGAAGATCTCCATTTCAAGTAGAGACCTAGCACATCCTCGAAGGATGATGCTAACCCTAACCCTAAGTGAAGGTTAGAGAGAGATGAGTTGGACCAGGTGTTTAAAAGGACATGCCTTTGGGATGCCATATGATCCATGGGTGACCTAACACCTTTGGCAACCCAACCCTGGGAAGGGTTGTGCTTGTTAGGGTAAAGGATAGCTCCTTAGATGATGATGTTAGTGAAGGGCCTTAGAAACCATATGGGCTTGTACAAGTAGGGTATAGCTGGTACCTAGGGAACGTCATAGTGCTGACGGTGAAATGAAACCCTGGATAAGGAATTATGATGGAGCATAAAGGGTTATGGATGATCTTGAGCAACCATAAGTGCGAACCTAGGCTTCACACATGTAGAGAATGCTTTTGAGGTTGATCCTTCATGAAGAAAGGACCTCTAATGGTGAGGTTGGATGTAGGGTTAGCTCTAGAGAGAACAAGAAACCCAGCAAGAAGGTTGGAAGCCTAAAACCCTAAACAATGGATGACAGTCGTTGCCTCATGATCGATCCCTAAAAGTTGATGATATCTTGGTTGCCTTTAGAGGGACCAAACCCTAGAGAGTGAAGATGAAGCATCTGGTGCCTATGTGCCTATAGTATAGGTGTTTACCTTCTGAGGTAGGAAGAAGAGTTACTTAGACCTAGAAAGGTTTAGTAGCAGGTTATGAGGCCTTGTACCTTGTTGGTTGTCCTTAAGGAGGACCCAACTCTAAGTGTTGCTTGAGTTGAAGGATGAAAAGAAGTGCATGTCATGCCTTTTGCATGCTTGGTTCGTAGTTAAGAGATAGAGCATGCAGTTGGACACCTACAAGTGAACCTAGGGTTCCTAGGCCTAAGAGGGGAAGTGGTATACCTAATGCTCATGACGAGAATTAAGTTGCTATAGTTTCGAGAATGGTACGCCTCATGTATAAAGGAAAAGGGAATCCCCTTGAGTTTAAGGTGTGCTTGATGGACCCCTCACAGCTAGGATTATGATAAAGGAAGGTATGATCTTGATCCAACCTGTAGGAAAGAGGACAAGTATGACCTAGCATGGTACAATAGGTGATCTGCTTGTGCCTTAATAGCTTGCTAGGGTTAAGTAGGCTCATGTGGATGTAAACCCTAGACCTAAGAGATTTTGTGACCTTGATGTCAAGAGATAGTCTTCCTCCCATCCCGAGAGAGGGACCCCTTTGGTAGGGTGTATCTCAGTTTTGTTGGTTTAAGGTAACCTGAAGAGGTCTCACAGGATCTTGAGAAGTTAAATGAAAAGTACATGGTATGAGAATGAACCTGTAGGCCCATAGATATCCATCTCTAAGTGCATGCAGTTGTGTTACCATGGAGGTAACCGGTATGGGGCTTGACCAAGGTAGGCAGGTTACCATGATTCCGATGAAAGGATGAAGGCCAGCCCTTGAATGCAGAAAGAGAGATGATGAAGACTTGGGTAAGGATCTAAGTGAACATGTACTATGATGGAGAATCCTAAGTCTATCCTAGGGTCAGGTAGGGATAAGACCGATGAAAGTAGGAGTTACCTAATTCCCCAATTGCACATGACCATAGGGTTGGGAGGTAACAACTATCATTGTCTGAGGGCCATGGGTTAGGAGATTGATCACCTTCATGAACTCATGGGACCCAAAGGGCAGATGAGTGGGGCACTCTCTTGATGCATGAGGGAAGAGGGATGACCCCAAAAGAGTCGGTACCCTATAGACCTAGAGGAGATAACCAAGGATATAAATCTCAGTAGGTTTAAGACTAGTTCGATATCATGATGTCTGTGATGAAGAGACATATGTGACATGTTGCAACTTAGATTTAAAGATGTACTGGCAAGGTGGGATGTACCATCTCTACTCTTGGAACAGGAAGAACTCTGTATTTGGAATGCAGCCAAATGCTTATTTCCTCTTGTTAGGAGAGTGAGAGATAGGACATTACGCATGCCATACACCAAGGATAAGATATGTTGTAGGTTGGAACGTTGCCATAAGGAATAGGGATAGAGGAGGTAACCTACCCAGGTAAAATGAATGATACATGGTTTGCAAACACTAAGAGGAATGAGGTAGTCACCTTATGAGGATGTTTTTATCATGAGCTGTGTGGAACTTACAAGTTATACCAGGATGAGTTTGATCACCATGATGATGAAATTAGAGAGTGTTCTTAATGAAAATAGACATAGAATTTGAGGTGAAATGATAGGTGAAATACATGGAAGTGTATGTCTTCAGTGTTACCTAATACCTAAGAATGTGAAGTGGTAATGGATGCACTGGTTGAGATACATCTGACTTGTTGGACTAGAAGCTAGAAGAGGTTGTTTGGCTAACCCTATGTTTGGGAAAGGAGAGGTGTTTGGACAACACTCAGATGTAACAAGATACGTTGAAAAGTTAAGGGTTGTTTGGTTAGCTAGTCTAGTCCTTGATACGATGAAAGGATGGTGGTAGAATATCAAGTGCACTTCTTTGGAAAAGAAAGTGATGAAACCCCAATAAAATGGTTTAGGGTTTTGAGGTATTGATCTTGAGAGATAATGACATACAGTAAATCATGATTGAAGATCACCATACACCATGGTAAAATGGCGATAGAACTTGGGATGCTTAAGATGAAGTTGCATGTGGTTTATGGCCATGCAAGCCAGGAGGTAAAGGACGAACCCCAGTAACCCAATGTATCGATATAGAGGACAAAAGAGTCCCTGAGAGGGAATGGGATCTCAACACTATGGATGTTGTGATAGGTCTCCCCTAGGCCAAGGAAGGTCGAAATGCAATATGGGTTATGGTAGGTCACCTTACTTAGACGACATAAGAAAGAAAGAGCACTGTCAAGGGACAGATCGGGTTGAACTATCCATGACAGAGATGGTACAACTACACCATGATGTGAGTTCACAAGTTCATGAGTATTACTTAAAGGTTCACTTCCATAAGGTGAAAGTAGGTACATGAAGAACTCGATGATAGTACAGTTTATCACCCCTAACTAATGGTTAGTATGATCCAGACTAAAGGGTCTGATGAGGGCATGTGTGCTCGTTCAGGGTGATATCTAGAGACAGTTCTTGTCCTATGAAAGATGTGACAATGACCACCATAGCCAGTATCGAGTTTTATAAGAAGCTCTATAAGGGAGGTTGTGTCGGTTACCACTTCAGTAAGGTGATGTTGGTGAGAAGGACCACATGATGGTTAGAAAAGGACCACATGATGGTTAGAAAAGGACCACAATGCGTGTAGATGAAGTCACTTTGATCGTGCAATGGGTGAAAGGAGCCTAGAGATGATAAGAGTCGTGAGCAGATGCAAAGTAGACTGACATGCAGCTCACTGTGGGAGATTATGTGATATGAAAATCTGACCCCTCTAAGTTATAGCTAAGAGAGCTGAGTCCCCGATGCATGGGTTCTTTTGATATGGTTTGGTGGAAAAGGTTAAGAAGACCATACCCCTCATGATAAAGTAATGTGTGATGAGTTCCATGTGTCAAATTTAGAACACTATGTGAGGTACCCAACCATGCGCTGAGCAATGAACCTAGTGAGCCCCAAGGGAGGCTGACATGGCCTGAGTCACCTGTGCAGTTTATAGACGTCGGGATGAAAGGACTCAGAGAAAAGAAAATGTGATGATAAAGGTTCTGTGGAAGCGCCATGAGTACGGTAAAGCCACATAGGGGCCAATGATGGACATGGAAAAGTCTTATCCTGAATTGTTTGTTTGCTTGATAGAATTTTGAGGACAAAATTCCTATAAGAGGGGAAGGATGTTACAACCCCAATTTTTGGGTTCATTTAGTGAGAAATGTAATTTCTCATATTAAAGATAATTGAACAAATAATGATATGATTTGTTTTGATTAAATGGATTCCTTTCACAATAGCCTTGATTGGTTGCTTTGTGGGCTTAATTGGCTATTTGGCTCAATAACAAGGAAATAACAAAGAAAATTCAATTAGGGAATGGATAATTAAATTTTGAAGAATAGAAAGAGGTAGAAACCTCTAGAAGGCAAAGAGATGTAATCCAAGGATGGGTTTCGTTCCTTTTGGTTTCCTTTGATTCCAAGGAGTCCAAAGTTGCAAAAGAAGGCAATAAGAAAAGAAAAGTTTAATTAAGTATTTCTTTAATAAGAAAGAGATTGAAAATAATGTTAAAATGTTAGAAATAAGTGGGAAAAGGTGTAATTAGGAGATACTTTGTGTAATTTCGTGTTCCAAGGATTCCTAATGATAAAAGGAATACCCATGAAGAAAATAAAAGAGAAACAAAGAGAAATCCTCAAAAAGAGATATTTTAATGAGAAAAAAACATGATAATGCGAAATAATGCATTTAGATGCATCTAGAAGGATAACAAATATCCTTGGAAAAGGATTTCGAAATAATAGAGTTCCTTGGTATCCAAGGAGTCCCAAACAAAAGGAAAGAAAGAGAAATACTAAAAAGGCAAAATAAGAGGATAATGTGTTGCATTATAAATGAATTGTGTGATATTGTTTAAAAGGATGATATTTCCTATAAAGGAAAATAGGATTTTGTGATTAATGGATTAAAATGCAAGAACAATGATATGATAAGAGAAAGGATTTTTTAAATCCTAATATTTATAGAAAAAGGTATATCAAAAGGGGTAAAGAGGAAGAGAGAGAATATATTACTTCTTATCGGAGGAATATGTTTCCTTTACATATGGGACTTGTTTCCTCTTGAATCTCGTGGATAAGCCACCTAGGCCCTATCTACCTCCCCTATATGAGGGGTACGACCCTGGGCCAAGCCCATAGGATCCCATACATCACTTTCCTACCTTGCTTTCATCTCCAACCTTAACCCCGAGTATCACCATGAGCATGATGTAAAGAGGGGGAAACAGAGGGTTACGTCGAAGGCCTGCTGTTCTACGGAGTCAAGGAAAAGCTTTGCCATCAAATCCGTGCCTTAGGGTGTGCACAAAGGCAGCCGTCGGGCTGCAGCGATGACCACAGAAACCTGGTTGTGGGATGGAGAACCAGCTGCGTCGGCCGCATTTTGGTGGAGCTTTGGGTGTGCCCTGGTGCGGTGGAGGCAGGGAAGCCTTTCCCTGGCAAAATTTGCAGCCCACGAAGAGAGAAAGAGCCGCACATGGGCTGCAGAGCGGCGCCTAGGGCGTCTGCATCGCACGTTCTGAAGGAAGAAGAAGACCTCAGCCGTTTTGTCAATTCTACCCCTCCGCGCGCTAAGGATCCGGCCACTCAAGTGAGGGGCAAAGTAGTTATTTCGAAATGTCCAGATCTGCAAGGCATGTGCATGAGAACAAGGAGTGACGTGGCACTCATTGATTGGCTAAAGGTATTCCTTATTTGCGAAAATCATATCTAATAAACCGTAGCTCAGATTAAAACAAGTTTTATATGAAAATTGATCCTCAGAATGAAAGGAACCCAAAGAAATTATGTTTGAAGTCTGATTCTAATTGCAATACGAAAATGAATGGATAATCATCTTTGATACTTTAATGATTAAGAAACCCTATTTTAAGATGGTTAATGTGTTTAATAGGGTTTAATGCATCTTTAGAGTTGATGTTAACCTGTTAAATGTAAAAAGGTACATTAAGATCGAAAAGGATGATCTTTGTACGTAAAAGGAATAATTTGGAAGATTATGTACATAAATATGTTTAAAATTTGAAAAGCACATAAAGTTATCATCTTTAATGATCTAATTAATGAAAAACCCTTAGATTTGATGGTAAATAGTCTTAATGACATTATTTAGATAATTCAAGTTGATTTTAACATGTTGTCAATAAAAGTGAGGATATGATCTAAAAAGATGATCTTTTTATATAATTGGTTTAATTTAGGGTTTTGTGCATGATTATGCACTAATGAGCTTGAAAACCCTAATTTAGATGAATATGTCTTTTAATTGTTTTAATGGTTCAAATCCATGAATAAATAGGGATGTGATGATCCTAAGTCAATAAAAGACTATTAAATGAATAGTTGAGCAATTAAGGTTCATAAAAATGGAAAAGGATATTTTAGGGTTGTTAACCTAAATGGGATAAAGTTTGAGAAATTGATCTAAGAAACCCTAATGAATACTAATGAAACCTTAATGCGGATTAGAAACACTAGAAAGTGAATCCAAGTCAATAAAATAGTTTCTTGATAAAGTGTGTAATAAATAGAGTACATATTTATTTCAGGAACTATGTGATGATTGAATCTGTTGATTGACTTGATTGTATACACATGAAGTTTATGTTGAATAATCTGCATGACTCACCAAATCAGGTATGTGGTTAATTATGAATAACCGCTTTAGTTTCCTGATGGATTCCCGGATGTTTAATCGCAATGAATGCAACTAAACTGTTGGATGTTTATTTATTTCATGCAACTATAAAGTGACTATGATTATCACTATAAATGTGCATATATAACTGGCTAGATCCGGGTCCACATCTGTTACTTTGAAAAGGATAAAAAAGGGGTAATCCTAGAGCAAGGTCTAGGTTACCGCGAGTTAGAAAATGGGCTACCTATGTCTAGTGCCATGAGACACTTTAGCGTACCCCGAGTTAAGGAGTGGTCTACCTATGAGTAGTTCCATGTGACTCAACCCTAGATACTGGTTCACTTATAGGTGGATCATGAGGGGTTTAATGGGGACAATACATAGGATAGGGTACCCTTGGATCGCGGAGTTATATTTAAAACGTAATCTTGATTGTTAAAAGATTAATTGAATGATTATGTTGTTAAACATGGTTGAACATTATTGGTTTTCCCCACATACCAGCTTCGGCTGACCGTCATTTTGTTTGTCGGCGATTTAGGTACAAATCTCAAAAGAAGAAACAATAAAGCGACACATTGTGAATTCAAGAATTAAAGAACAAAGAGGAATTAGTTTGAATAATTCAGCTGAGGTTAGAAGTTTAGTTTGTTCCAAACTTTTCAAAGGTATGCAAAGAAAAATTTTATTACCATTTTTCAGTATAGTCTGTTAGAATTTAATAATTGTTTTTGGTTATATGTTGAACCTTTGATCCGGAATTAATGGGTGCGGCTTCAACCTCTTGGTCTCCCTTAATTGGGGGTTATTGAAAGGTGAGGTCGTAACATCCCTGGATTTGAGGCCTCGGATAACATGCTCTGATACAAATTGTAACATCCCAGGATTTGAGGCCTCAGATAAGATGATATTAAAAGGAATGATTAGACTACCCATATCACCAAGGTGCACCTCCTTTTCCAGGATCCCATCACTAAAGAACTCCATAGTTAAGCGTGCTCAGCTTGGAGTAGTACTAGGATGGGTGACCAGTCGGGAAGTTGACCCCGAGTTGCACATGAGCGAGGAAAAAGTGCACAGTTAAGGCTAGTGTTGGTTTGTGGGGCCAGTCGTCATTTCTGAAACTCTACTAGAGCCTTGGGCAGTGGGCCTGGGCATTACAAATGGTATCAGAGCCAATTCCCCTCCAGCAGGTGGGGCCCACATGGGCATGGCATGCCAGTCTTGAGCCTTGCGGTCCAGGAATGTAGGAAAGGGTTGTCCATGGTTGACGTAGCCACCCTTGCGCTGGTATTCCGTGATCGGGAGTTGAGTGTCCATGGGCCATTGTGGGTCTGCACTAAAATGGGGAAGAGATTATGAGGCCTTATAGTTGAGCCTTGACGAGGACGTCAAGAGTCTAAGTGGGGGAGATTGTAACATCCCAGGATTTGAGGCCTCAGATAACATGATCTTAAAAGGAATGATTGGACTACCGATATCACCAAGGTGCACCTCCTTTTCTGGGAGCCCATCACTAAAGAACTCCATAGTTAAGCGTGCTCAACTTGGAGTAGTACTAGGATGGGTGACCAGTCGGGAAGTTGACCCCGGCTTGCGCATGAGTGAGGAAAAAGTGTGCAATTAAGACTAGTGATGGTTTGTGGGGCCAGTCGTCATTTCTGAAACTCTACTAGAGCCTTGGGCAGTGGTCCCGGGCGTTACAGGGTCAATGCTACCATAGCAGCCCAGTGAGCGCAACTCATTGCCGACACGCGCGCCCAACTTCAGACTGAAGTACGAGCTGAAGAGCAAGCCTGCATCCGTGCTGAGAATGAAGCAACCACGACTACTGCTCAACTATTGGTAAGGAGCAAGCAACTAAGGGATTACACTGTTCCTAAGAACTATGAAGACAACCACCCAGTCCAACCCCCACTCATCAACACTCCTAATTTTGTGATTAGGACACAATGGATCCAAATAATGCAGGACATCTCATTCTCTGGTAGCACTGGAGATGATTGCATGGACCATTTGAAGAGGTTCAAGGCACTTTGTAGGTTGGTACCACAAGCTGGAACATCTATGGATGCAATCGTGCTCAGACTCTTCAACTTCACCTTGTATGGAAGAGCACTAAGCAGGTACAACTCTTTGGACGGGGAGCCAATCACCACCTGGGCTCCCTTAGAAGAGAAATTCTTGGAGAAATTCTTCCCCCTTCACTAACCTACCAGATCAGAGAACAAATCAACCAATTCCTTCAACTACCTGGGGAGTCATTGGATGACTCATGGGAAAGATTCAAGGAACTCTTGAGGAAATGTCCTCACCATGATATTTTGCAAAATCATCTCATAGAAACTTTTTATAGGGGGGTAAGTGATGAAATTAAGAAGTTCTTAGATTCCTCATCTGGAGGAAACTTTATGAGGTAGAACTATGAAGATGCCTGGAGGATCGTCACTCTCGGAATCGAAAATCAATCCAATTGGGGGAGGGCATCCATAGGAGGAGTTCTAAAGGTCTGTAAAGCTGAAGAATCTATGGAAATGAAAGCTATCGCCGAAGCTTTAAAAATGATAGACAATAAACAACAAGCCCTCGAAGTATCATTTGGGGAATATGATAGAAAGAAGAACCCTCAACAAGTCAAAGTAGCCACCAAAACTTGCGAGGCTTGTCACGCATCTGATCATCCCACATTGTCATGTGGTCTCCTCTACAACGTGATGATGGATTTGCGACCACCGCAACCACAATATGAGCTGATCATTGAGCATCCTGAGGATCAGATGCCAGAACAAGTCAATTCTATCCATTCCATACCAGGAGATGCTTATTATAATCCAAATCAACTGAGAAACCATCTTGGGTTTCAGTATGGAAATCCTGTCGGGACTACCAATCCACAACATTAAACACAAGGTGTATCTTCCAACAGACTACCACCTGGATTTCAAAGTAACTATAACCAAAATCAAGGGAATATTAGAAATAATTTCCAAAGATCCAACTACCCAAGAAATCCCTCTGCATACTATCAACATACTCACCCACCTCTACACCTGAAATTACAACAAACTCAGCTGCAACAGCCGCAACAACCTCAGTTGCCAGCACCTCAACAACATCCACCTCAAGGGCAGTAACAACTCACTCAATTTCAACAGAAGAATGCCTCACCTCAATAGACTGATGAAGTATCCTTGATAAGACAGATGCTACAATTGCAACAAACCATGCTGGCTAACCAGTAAGCTCAACAAAAAGCCATGGAAACCCAGTTAGCACCGATAGCAGCTCAGCCAAAACCCACAGTGGGCACTTTCACTGCCAACCAGAAGGAAATCCAAGAAACTATCAACATAGACCGAAACAATTAAATGCTATTACAACAAGGTTTGGCCGTGCTCTCACTAAAGTCATCTCGGTTAATCAAGAAGATAGAGATGTAACTGAAATCATCCCACCAGAAGAATGAGTTCAAGAAGCTGACGAAAGGAAAGAAAAGGAACAAGCTCCCAAAGAACCAGAGGTTCCACAATATAAGCCAAGGATACCCTATCTTGGTAGGTTAAAGGAAACCAAACTAGACTAGATTCCAGAAATTCAAAGAGGCAATGAAGAAACTTTATGTTGATATTCCATTCCTCGACGCCTTATGCAAAATCCCAGCCTAGTCCAAATATCTGAAGACCTTGCTGTCAAAGAAATATATGACAGAGGAGCATGAAACTATCAAGCTAGCCCAGACCACTTCTGATATCATTTTTAATAAAATGATGAAAAAATAGAAGGACCCTGGCTCCTTCGTCATACAATGCTCTATTGGGAACACTTCTTGTAAGAAAGGATTGGCCGACTTGGGAGCCAGCATATCAGTTATGCCATTTTCCATGTGTAAAAAATTGGGGTTCACTGACTTGTTACCTACATCAATGACCATCCATCTCGCTGATTCCACCATTATCGCTCCCCTGGGAATCATCGAAGATATTCTAGTAAGAGTGGGGAGGGACTCTTACGTCCCTTGTGATTTTTTCATTATGGATATAAAAGAATACTTAAGGTACCCAATAAAATTCAGTAGACCCTTCCTCGTCACAACTAGAGCATTAATTGATATCGAGGCTGGCACAATCACCTTGAGGTTGGGTAAAGAAACCATTCAATTCAGGGTTTTCAACAGCCTGAAGAGCCCTAATATCCATGAAGAAGTTTTTCTGCTTGAAGCAATAGATAAAATGTCTCAACTTAAGCAAGAAAATCCAGAACCATCAGATGCCCTAGAGGACGCTCTAATAAATTCGGAAGCTGAGTTTTCGACCAACGAGTTAGTTCAGCAATTCATGCAATACTTAGAACAGGCTGAAAAAGTCCTAGAGGCTACTTTTGAAGAACTAAAATCTGTGACCATATTAGAGACAACAGAAGTACCCAAAGCCTTGGAAATGAAAAAACTACCAACTGGGCTCAAACATGTCTTCCTAGATGAAGAAAAATTATGTCCAGTTATCATTAGTTCTTCTCAAGTTGACGACCAGGAAGAAAGGCTTCTCACTGAACTAAGAAATCATAAGAAAGCAATTGGGTACAAGATGACTGACCTAACAAGCATAAACCCAGCTATATGTATGCATAAACTACTTATGATAGAAGAGTTCAAACCCTCGAGGGAGCACTAGAGGAAACTGAACCCAAATCTGAAAGAGGTAGTTCGCCTCGAAGTTCTCAAACTCTTAAAAGCAGGAATTATCTATCCAATTTCTGACTCTCAGTGGGTTAGTCATGTTCAAGTGGTCCCTAAAAAGGGGGGAACCACTGTAGTCTTAAATGATAAGAATGAACTAGTACCTACAAGGACCATTACTGGTTGGAGAATGTGTATTAATTATAGAAAACTGAACAAATCAACAAGGAAAGATCATTTTCCCCTACCCTTCCTTGACGAAGTCCTTGAGTGGCTAGCCCACCAAAAAGTTTTCTGTTATCTTGACAGATATTCTGGGTTTTACCAAATCCTGATTCACCCTGAAGACCAAGAGAAAACGACATTTACTTGTCCTTTTGGGACATACGCCTTCATAAGGATTCCCTTCGGGCTATGCAACACACCCACAACCTTCCAAAGATGCATGACTGCAATCTTCACGTGATTAACTGAATCCATTATGGAAATTTTCATGGAAGATTTTTCAGTATACAGAGACTCTTTTGACAACTGTCTTCTCAACCTAAGTAAAGTTTTACAAAGATGCAAGGACACTAACCTTATCCTCAACTAGGAAAAGTGTCACTTTATGGTGACCGAAGGTGTTGTCCTCGGACATCGAGTGAGCCAAAGTGGAATTGAAGTAGATAAGGTGAAAATTGACGTCCTCTCAAAGTTGTCACCACCCAAAGACATAAGAGGAGTGCGAACTTGCTTGGGTCACGTCGGGTTCTACCGGAGATTTATCAAAGAATTCTCAAAAATAGCAAAACCTATGACTTATCTATTGACCAAGGATGCTGACTTCAACTTTGACCATGAATGCCTTCATAGCTTTACAACCTTGAAAAATGCTCTAATCTCTACACCCATTCTAAGAGCACCTAACTGGTCACAACCTTTTGAGATAATGTGTGATGCTAGCGACAATGCTATAGGAGCGGTGTTAGGGCAGAGAGTAGACAAAAAGATGTATGTAATATACTACACGTCGAAGACGTTAGATGAGGCACAAAAGAATTATACCACCACTAAAAAGGAATTCTTAGCCATCATCTACGCCTTCGAAAAATTCGATTCTTACCTAATCGGGTCAAAGGTCATAGTATATACATACCACCTCGCCATTAAATATCTTATACAGAAACAAGATGCAAAATCCAGATTCATTTGGTGGGTATTGGTGCTGTAAGAATTCGATCTTGAAATAAATGATAAGAGCAGAGTGGAAAACATCGTCGCTGACCACCTAAGTCGCATTGAGTCTCACGAGGATGATAATGTACCTATCCGAGACTCCCTCCCTGACGACCAGCTTATGAAAATTACCACCAGATTCCCCTGGTATGCCGACATAGTGAACTATCTAGCTACATGAATCATCCACCCCTCTGCCTCTCACCACGATAAAAAGAAATTTCTCCATGATGTTAAACAATACTACTGGGATGAACCCTATCTTTTTCATCTATGTGTAGACATACTTTTCCGTCGCTGCATACCAGAAGAGGAAATTACCCCTGTCTTAGAGCATTGCTATTCTAGCCCCACTGGGGGGCACATGAGTTTGAAAAAGACCGCTCTGAAAGTTCTACAATCAGATTTCTTTTGGCCAACAATAGCAAGAGATTCCTATGATTTTGTAAGATCATGCAATAATGTCATGTTTCTGGCGGTATAACTAAACGGAATGAAATGCCTCTCACTTTGTGGCAAGAAATCGAAATTTTTGATGTTTGGGGAATAGACTACATGGGTCCCTTCCCCTCATCCTATGGATTTTCTTACATACTGGTCACTGTGGATTATGTCTCAAAATGGGTAGAAGCTATACCCACCATATCCAGCGATTCAAATCCGGTCATCAAGATGTTCAAGGACATCATTTTCCCCAGATTCGGAGTCTCCCGAACTATCATATACGACGGAGGAACCCATTTTTTGGAAAGAAGCTTCGAAGCCCTTCTAAAAAATATGGAGTCAACCATAAGGTCGCCACACCTTACCATCCACAAACTAGTGGCCAAGTCAAAGTTTCAAATAGACAACTGAAAGCAATTTTAGAGAAAACAGTCAATAGACATCGTACCAACTGGTCCACCAAGCTTCCCAACGCCCTTTGGGCTTACCACACAACTTATAAAACACCGTTAGGAACGACCCCGTTCTGTCTGGTATATGGGAAATCATGCCATGTTCCAGTTGAACAGGAACATAAGGCCTGGGGGGCCATTAAACAACTGAATTTTGATTTTAAAAGCACTGGTGAATACAGACAACTCCAGTTGCAAGAACTTGAGGAGCTTAGAATGACGACCTACCATAGTGACATAATATATAAAGAAAAAACCAAGATGTGGCATGATGACCACCACAAAAGAAAAGACATTGCTATCAAAGATAAGGTCCTCCTCTTCAATTCCAGACTTAAGATGTTTCCTAGAAAACTCCACATGAAGTGGTCTAGACCATTCACAATTAAGCACATCTACCCCACCAGAGAAGTCATCATCCTTGATAATAATGGGGGAGAACAGACCGTTAATGGCCACAGGTTGAAGAGATATTACACACCAGCAGGCAAAATACCAAGACAGACTATCGAAATCCACAATCCTTCAACATCGACATAATTGAATCAGATTTTCGTCGAGCTAGTGACATAAAACCAAGGTGCTACTTGGGAGGCAACCCAAGATCTTAGTATCATCTTTCTATCTTATTTTATTTAGTTTTGTTTCAACTTTCCTTGTTCTAGTCTTTTATTTGTTTACTTTATGCTTATCATCTTTAATCTGAAAATATAAAAATTCACATAAATAACCAAAACAAACATAAAAATATAAAAACCAATTCTATCTTACCTTAACATTTTGGAAACAATTTAGACTCACACGGTCTTGAAACCGTTTGGGTCCTTTCGGTCTTGAAACCATTTGAGTCCTTACGGTCTATAAACCGTTTGGACCGCAAACGATCTCAAACCCGTTTGGACTCAAACGGTCTCAAAACCGTTTGGTCCTTTCGGTCGAAACGGTCTCAAAACCATTTAGGTCCTTATGGTCTAGAAAACGAAAGGTCCCCAAACGGTTTAGAAACCATTTGCTCGTGGGAATTTGTAACGTCACCCCCAAATCCTATAAATATAACCCAACCCCTCCCTTTTTCCTCTTCTAAAATCTCAAACTCTTTAAACCCTCACGCGAGCACTATTTCATCCCCTCCGTTTCTCGCTCCCATGCAACTCGTGATGCCTGCTCTCTCAGCCACCATCACCGACGACACCGCCGTCTTCCCTGAGTGTTTTCACAGAGTTTTTTTCCATCGGCATCTCCGTCACACAGCAAGGTAAACCAGCAGTTCGACACTAGAGTCTCGACACCATCACCATTTCCTTCTTCTCCATCACCAAACCATGCTTCACATCCACCTTGTTTTCGGCTTCGCCAAGCGTCGCCGATGCAGTTCGCGTTAGCCAAAGACGTGTGCACCCCTGACGTCATTCACTACTTTTTCCACCTTTTCAACAATCATCTGTGCTCCTGGACGCTTCACCTTCCTCCCGATCTCTCCTCAAACGGTCCTAAAACTATTTGAGCTCGGGATCGTTTGGACCCAAACGGTCCTCAAACTATCTGGTGCTAAACGGCCCTGAAACCATTTGAGCTCGGGACCATTTGGACCCAAATAGTCCTCAAGCCATTTGGTACCAAACGGTCCTAAAACCGTTTGAGCTCGGGACCGTTTGGACCCAAACGGTCCTAAAACCGTTTCGACCCAAGCGATCCTAAAACTGTTCAGACTCAAACGATCTTCAAACCGTTTTGTCTCAAACAGTTTTCACCTTCACAATTTATAACTTCAAATCATTTGGTTCCATCAAAAATTAAAAACAATAACACTTACATAATGAATTGTCTTCAACAAATCTATTATCTTTACTAACTTCAAGATATCTTGATTACTTTTCATAAATGGCCTTACCCATAAAAGAAGCCACCGGAACTACTGACGCTCCCTTCTGGACAACAAAGCAACTAATGGAGGATTGCACCAAACTCCAGAAGATTGTGGACACCTATGAAAAATCTGGAAGGGTGCCACCGAAAGTTGACCTCATTAAGGTCATGAATGGAATTGACCACATCAACATGTGCTTAACCGAGAATCCTGATCAAGAAATGAAATAAATTTCTTCCAACAAAGAAGGCTCGGAATACGAGTCAAATTCTGAGGACGAATCCCCAACCACAAAGTCCAAGGGGAAGAGAAAGGCCCAGGAAGCTGCAAAAGAATAGCCAAAAAAGAAATGGGCAAGGAAACAAGTTCGCCCTACCACTGCAAGGGAACAAATCCTGGCGGGATACATTCCATCAACCACTACCACCACCGCCATTACCACTCTCGCTACCACCACTATTCCTATTTTCTCCACCATCACCACTACAACACCACCACCAACAAACTGTAAAACCACTAGGGGGGGGGTGAATAGGGTTTTATAATGATTTTAATAATATTTTAACTCAAACAACCACAATTGAGATAATAAAAAGGAGACAAGGTGTTTAGAGTGGTTCCAACCTTAGCAAATACTAAGGCAGTTAATCCACTACCTGATTGCTTACCCAACCATGATTTTGAAAGTATTTAATTTTATTACCTCGCAAGGATGTTACATAAAATTACAACACTTTAAACACCCTTTGGACAACCTTCACCTTGAAGTAGTCTCACCAACCTTGAAGCATCCTTCCTTGAATTAACTTCAAGCTCCCCCTTCAAGTAGCCTTCCTCTTAAAGTAGCTTCCCATTGAGACAACCTTCTTGAAGTAGTCCAAATACCTCCTTATCCACCAAGAAGATCAAACCCTCTCCAATCCACAACCTCCAACCCTAGGAGTAGCAAGGAGAGTACAAGTAATAAGAAAGAACAAGAAGGAAAACAAAAATTACAATTACCACTTGTAGAACAAGGCTTGATTTCCTATATCAAGTGTTTTGATCTCCTAACCAATGAGTATGGAAGTTTAAGTTTAGTGGGTAGGAGATGCTAGCCTATAGGACACAAATTTAGAGCAAAGGAAATGAGTAGCAAGTACTAGAGTTGCTCAATTGGTTGAAACAGATTGCCAATTGGAAGTATGTAAGCTCAAGTATTGCACAAGTGTGTTTTGGGTGTCCTAAGGCTTGTCCTATTTATAGGAATGATCTATGAATGCTTAAGGACGTTCTAGACAGTTTCTAGGGGGTTCTAAGTGCTCAACTAGCCGTTAGGTATCCATTAGTTGCTTTAACAACAACTAGTTAATTAATTTTGAAAGTGCAGACAGAGACATTCTCGATCGAGGAATTGTCGAACGAGATCCCAGTCGGTCGAGGTCTTTGTCGACCGAGGGACAGTCTGGAGCAAGGTGTATAACGTTCTAGTCCAACTCGCAACTACCTTGTCTGCAGTGTCTAATGGCTACCTGGGTCATTCTCGGTCGAAGAGTTTGTCAACCGAGAGTGTCTCAGTCAGGAAGTTTGTCAACCGAGAATGACTCTGTTTGAATATTTTAAACTAAGTACTAAGTGTATGTATCAGCGTGCAGTTGTGACACTGTTGTAGGGGATGACCTATCTAAGTATTGTGATTGACTAGGGAAGATCTAAACGCTTAATTTACATGATATCTAAGTACTTGTACATTATATACTACGAGTTTTTACATTTGATTACAATCATGAAATTAAAATATTTTGAGCATATATATCTCCCAAGAGTTTGTCATCCACCTAATTTCTGCAACACTCAAGTAGCACGTTAGATCCAAAAGAATGAAATGTTTTTCATTATCAAAACAAAGGGATTAAATGATGTCCATTTAGCCAACAATCTCCCCCTTTTTGAAGATGACAAACATTTCCACAATATAAATCAACCAGTCCTTAAAATGAGTTGAGTTTCATACCTGAGATTTACTTTGTAAATTCTTTCACTTGTTATATATAATACATGCTTATTATTCCCAAAGAAGTATGGAACATGAAATCCAATTCTTAGGGAATATAGCAACTTTTAATGTAAAGCCAAGAGATTATGAAGATTATGAAACTCATTGATTGAGTTTTTACAACTATTTATTTATTTATCCCCCTTTGTCATTTCAAAAAGATATCCTTTTAAAATAAATGTTGAAAGCCCCCCCTTAATTTGTCCTCCCCTTAAAAAATAACCATCAAATGATTAGAAAAGATGTCCATTAGAAGACAAAATGACACGATTAAAATTGTTTTAAGAAGCACAAATGTCAAAGAAAACATTTTCTAAGGGAGTGATGAGTAGTTGCTTCCTTATCTTATTGAATTGATCTAGTGGAAGAAGTTTTTTTGAAAATATTAGCCAATTGATCTGCCGTATCAACATGATGAAGGGAGACATGATTTTTAGAGATATGATCCACTAAAAAGTGATGACGGATTTGAATATGTTTGGCACAGCTATGTGAAATAGGATTATGTGCTAAGTTTATAGCGCTTGTAATGTCACAAATATAGGTGTGGATGAAAAAGTAAAGCCATAATCATTTAACACTTGTTGCATATAAAGAACTTGAGCACAACAAGATCCGGCTGCAATATATTCAGCTTCAGTTGTAGAGAGGGCAACCATGTTTTGTTTCTTGCTGAACCAAGATACTAAAGCTCTTCCTAACAAGAAACAACTACAGCTTGTGCTCTTGCGATCAATTCGACAACCAGCGTAATCGGCATCAGTATAAGCCTTAAAGTCCAAAGATTGTCCTTTAGGATACCATAGATCATAACTTGTAATGCCGACTAAATATCGTAAAATCCGTTTGACGACTTGAAAACGAGTTTGCATAGGTTGTGATTGAAAACGAGCACAAAGACCAACAAAAAACATGATGTCCATTTTAGAAGAGGTTCAGTAAAGCAAGCTACCAATCATAGCCCTATATAAGGAATCATCAATAGGTTCCCCATTTCATCCTTATTAATTTTAGTAGAGGTAGCCATCGGAGTGGTAGCATGTTTGCAATGGACCATCCCTAAACGTTTTAAAAGTTCATTGGTATACTTCTCATAGCTTATAAAATCTCGGCGGGCGTTTGCTTTATTTGAAAACGAAGAAAGAAAGTTAGTTCTCCCATGAGACTCATTTCAAATTCTTTTTACATAATATCACTAAATTGTTTGCACAAAGATTCATTTGATGCACCAAAGATAATATCATCAACATATATTTGAACAACTAGAAAGTCAGAGTCATATATTTTGAAAAATAAAGTAGAATCTGAATTTCCAATAAGAAAATTGTTATCAAAGAGATAGTTCTTGAGCCTTTCATACCAATTTCAAGGTGCTTGTTTTAAACCATAAAGTGCTTTCTTAAGTTTGTATACATAGTCACCTTTTTCCGGTATTTCAAAACTAGGTGGTTGGGCAACATATACTTCTTCTTGTATTATTCCATTGAGAAATGCACTTTTGACATCCATTTGGAACAGTTTGATGTTTTTGTGGGCGGCTATAGCTAGTAGCATTCTAATGGTTTCAAGTCTTACTACTGGTGCATAAGTTTCATCAAAGTCTATTCCTTCCTGTTGATTATATCCTTGTTCTACTAACCTAGCTTTATTTCTTACTACCTCCCCGACTTCATTTAACTTATTCCTAAAAATCCATTTAGTTCCAATAATGGTTTTATCTTGTCGTTTAGGAACTAAGTCCCATACATCATTTTTAGTGAATTGGTTTAATTCTTCTTGCATTGCCATTATCCAATAGTCATCTTTTAGAGCTTCAGTCACCTTCTTAGGTTCAATTATAGAAACAAATGCCATATTTGCAACGTCTCTAAAAGATGAACGGGTTTTGAGTCTATCATTAGGATTTCCAATGATCAGTTCTTGAGGATTATCTTTAATGGGTCTAGGAATAGGTTGTTGTGTCGCAACTTGTTGATCATGAGTGGCATTTTTGTCACCATCAGTTGGTATGGATAAATTTTCTAATTGATGAGTAATATCAACTACTTCAAGATTTTCAGTTTGTAGTTCTTCATGAAAAGTAATGTGAATGGATTACTCAACTTTTCTAGAGATAGTTTTGTAAACTCTAAATGCTTTACTAGAGGTTGAATATCCCAAGAATAGGGTTTTTGTGATTTAGAGTCAAACTTGTCTCTATCATCTTTTGTGTTCAAGTTATAGCAAGTTGATCCGAAAGTATGAAAATAGTCAACCCTCGGTTTCTTAGTATATATGATTTCATATGGAGTTTTCTTAAAATAAGAGTGAAAGGTTACTCTATTTAGCACATAACAAGTTGTGTTTACCGCTTCAGCCCAAAATGTTTTAGGTGTACTATGTTCAAACATCATAGTCCTAGCCATTTCTTGTAGGGATCGATTTTTCCTTTCAACTATGCCATTTTGTTGTGGAGTGCGTGGAGCAGAAAAATTGTGAGTGTACCCTTAAGATGTGCAAAATTCTTCAAATAGATGGTTCTTAAATTCTCCACCATGATCACTCCTAATTGTGCATATCTTATTTTGTAGTAGATTTTCAATCTTGGAACAAAATTTTATGAAAACTTGAATGGTATCATCTTTATTTGCAAGAAAATGTACCCATGTGTAGCTACTGTAATCATCAACAATAATAAAACAATATCTTTTACCTCCAATAGATTGTGTCCGCATAGGTCTGAATAAGTCCATATGAATAAGTTCTAGTGATCTATAGGTGCTAAGTACATTTTTGGGTTTAAAAGAGGTTTTAGTTTGTTTACCCAAAGTACATGGTTCACAATTTTCAGATTGATCAAAAGATAACTTAGGCAAACCACGAACAAGATCATACTTAACTAACTTTTTGATAACATGTGGGCTAGCATGACCTAATTTTCTATGCCATAGTTGTAAAGAATTTTCTTTTGCAAGTAAGCATTTTCCAACTACAGATTGCATATAGTTATCTCTAAGAATATAAAGATTTCCAACTCTTTTTCCTTCATAAATAACATTTGTAGTATTTTCTATTAGTAACTTACATCAATTTTTGTTGAATAAAACATCATATCCACTATCACATAATTGACTAACACTTATTAAATTATGGTGCAAACCATCGACAAGTAAAACTTTCTTTATTTCAAGGTTTGTACCAATATTACGTGTTCCAATGATTTTACCTTTTCCATTGTCTCCAAAAGTGACATTTCCACTTTTCTTTTCTTCAAAAGTTTGAAATGCATCCTTGTTCCTGGTCATGTGTTTGGAACATCCATTGTCGACTACCCAATCCGGCATTAAGATATAGGTTTTGGTACCCATGTGATGGTCCATTATGGTTAAGTACATTTGATAACAAACTGAGCATGTTTTAACAAAGAAAACTGAACAGAACTTCATTCGGTCGACAAAAGTTTGACCGAAAGGTATCTCGGTCGACTAATTTGTTGATCGAGAAAGTTGTTGTTTTACAAGTTAAAATTGAATAGAAATAGAAATCCGCTTGGTCGACCATTTTTCGACCGATTTTTGCTCCGATCGATAATTTCTCGACCGGAATAGTTGTTGTTTCACTAAGATTCTTCTGTAGATTTGACTTTTTATAGACATTCTCTCGGTCGAATATTTTCTCGACCGAGAATATCTCGGTCGAACTATTTGTCGACCGACAATGTTTCTGTTTGTCTCGGTAATTTGTTTATATCAGTTATGAACTTAAACAATACATGAAGCTATTTTATTAGTTGAGATAAGACATTTTGATGTTCAAACACAAGTATTTAGATCATATCTCAACTAAATTACATTCAAGTCTTCTAAGTTTGAGGTTTGGGGACCCAAGCTAACTCAGACTCTTTCTTCTTATAAGGGCATGAAAAAGAATAATGTCCAAGACGTAGAAAAAAATGACAAGAGATAGTGTCAATTTCATTTCTTCTAGGAATTGTGTTCTTAGGTACAAACATGATCTTGGTCTTGGATGCTTGAGCTCTTTTAGGTTGATTTCCTTTTGGAACATATCCTAAGCCTCTTCTTCCATTGTAGCTAGAAGAATATTCAAGAATATTATCAAGAACGTCATTCCCCCTTAAGCCATTAATTTCTTTCTGTAACTTAGCAATCTTATCCATCTGCTTATTAATATCTATCCTTGCTTCATCTAAATCAGATAACAAAGAGTTTCTTTCCTTAACAACATTATCATAATCTAAATGATTACATAGAATAGGTTGAGTCTGAAAATTGTTTAGTCTAGCAAGCAAATCAACCTTTTCTTGAGAAAGAATATCATGATTCATTTCTAAAGTAAGTAACTTCATATTGCAATCATTTTAAGATAATTTCAAAGTCAAATTTTCAGAAGCAATATTGTTCTTTTCAGATGAAAGATCATTTAATTTAGCATAAAGATCCTCATTAGTTTTAGTGACCTTCTTTAGTTTCTTTTTGCAGTCAACATACTTGTCATGAGTTTCTTGTAGATTAACGATTAGATCTTATTTTAGCAAATCAAGAAGGCTTATCTCTTGGGAATCGTCATTATCATCTTCTTTTGCCATGAGACACTCCACATTTTCTTCTCCACTTTCACTATCTCTTGACTCATCCCACACAGCTTTATAAGCTTTTTCTCCCTTCTTTTTGGATGAGCTTTTCTTTCCTTTCTTTTCTTTAGGACATTCATTTTTGAGATATCCTTTCTTTCCAAATTCAAAACACCTAGGAGGGGAAGAAGAAGAACTAGCAATTTTGTTAGATCTAAATCTTCTATATTTCTTACCATTAACAATTAAGGCTTCTTCTCCTTCTCCATCACTTGTTTCATCACTTTCTTGCGTGATGATCTTTGAAGCTTTTAGAGCCATATCTTTCTTTCTTCCTTGTTGAAGTTCACGCTCTCATTGTTCCTCTTCCTCTAAGGTTGACTCATGTGCTTCTAGGTTGCCAATGAGTTGCTCCATCCTTAGTCGGGTGAGATCATTTGCTTCTTCAATAGAAGTCACCTTGGGCTTGTTCTTGGGAGGGAGACATCTAAGAATCTTTGACACTTGATCTTCTTCACTAATCACTTTTCCTAAAGCATTCAAACCATTTACAATAGAAGAAAATTTTGCATACATTTCACTAATAGACTCATTTTGATCCATACGAAACTGTTCAAATTTTTGCTTAAGCATTCCGATTTTAGAATTTTTAACTTGAATAGTTCCTTCATATGTTATAGAGAGTCTATGCCATATCTCATATTACGTTTCACAATTTGATATTCTATTGAATTCACCAACGAAAATTGAACAATAGAGTATACTTACAGCTTTTGCGTTCATTTGGGCTGATCTTACCGTATTAGCATCCCAATTTGCATACTCTATTTGAGGAAATTCATATGGGTTTGATACCATCCTCCATAAATCCCGACTGATTCCTTGGAAGTAGAACTACATCCTCCTCTTCTAGTAAGTGTAGTTAGTGCCATTAAAAGGTGGAGGTCTTTTCACTAGTGTTCCTTCCAAGTTGAGGTTGTTGAGTACCCCGTCACCCATTCTTCAAGACTTTGTTAAAGTTCCTTGAAGCACTGCTCTGATACCAATTGAAAAACCACTAGAGGGAAGTGGATAGGGTTTTATAATGATTTTAATAATATTTTAACTCAAACAACCACAATTGAGATAATAATAAGGAGACAAGGTGTTTAGAGTGGTTCCAACCTTAGAAAGTATTTAATTTTATTACCTCACAAGGATGTTACATAAAATTACAATACTTTCAACACCCTTTGAACAACCTTCACCTTGAAGTAGTCTCACCAACCTTGAAGCAGCCTTCCTTGAAGTAACTTCAAGATCCCCCTTGAAGTAGCCTTCCTCCTGAAGTAGCTTCCCATTGAGACAACCTTCTTGATGTAGTCCAAATACCTCCTTCTCCACCAAGAAGATCAAACCCTCTCCAATCCACAGCCTCCAACCCTAGGAGTAGCAAGGAGAGTACAAGTAATAAGAAAGAACAAGAAGGAAAATAGAAACTACAATTACCACTTGTAGCACAGGAAATCAAGTATATTGATCTCCTAACCAATGAGTATGGAAGTGTAAGTTTAGTGGGTAGGAGATTCTAGCCTATAGGACACGAATTTAGAGTGAAGGAAATGAGTAGCAAGTATTAGAGTTGCTCAATTGCTTCAAACATATTGCCAATTGGAAGTATGTAAGCTCAAGTATTGCACAAGTGTGTTTTGGGTGTCCTAAGGCTTGTCCTATTTATAAGAATGGCCTATGAATGCTTAAGGACGTTCTAGACACTTTCTAGGGGGTTCTAAGTGCTCAACTAGCCGTTAGGTATCCATTAGTTGCTTTAACAATGGCTAGTTAATTAATTCTGAAAGTGCAGACAGAGACATTCTCAGTTGAGGAATTGTCGACCGAGATCCCAGTCGGTCGAGGTCTTTTTCGACTTAGGGACAGTCTAGAGAAAGGTGTATAACGTTCTAGTCCAACTCCCAACTACCTTGTCTGCAGTGTCTAATGGCTACCTGGGTCATTCTCGGTCGAAGAGTTTGTCGACCGAGAGTGTCTCGGTCGAGAAGTTTGTCAACCGAGAATGACTCTGTTTCAATATTTTAAACTAAGTACTAAGTGTATGTATGAGTGTGCAGTTGTGACACTATTGTAAGGTATGACCTATCTAAGTATTGTGATTGACTAGGGAAGATCTAAATGCTGGATTTACATGATATCTAAATACTTGTACATTATATACTTGTACACGTTTTTACATTTGATTACAATCATGAAATTAAAATATTTTGAGCATATAGATCTCCCAAGAGTTTGTCATCCACCTAATTTCTGCAACACTCAAGTAGCACGTTAGATCCACAAGAATGAAATGTTTGTCATTATCAAAACAAAGGGATTAAAGGATGTCCATTTAGCCAACACAAACCTATTCATTCCACACCCTCCCATCCATCGACAAAATGTTGAAGCCAACAAAGTACGTTTGTTCCAACGTACTGAAGAAGATGGGGATTTATGACATAATACTCACCTTGCTCAACAATGCCAACCTCGCAAGACTCTGCTTTGTCGCAGAGAATTCTTATGTTTAGCCAACAATCGAATTTTTCACCTTCCTCAACAAAGAAGCAGTGGACATAATGGACAGATCAAGAGACGAAGACGACTGCAGGTTGGTCACCAAACTCTTTGGAAATAGGGTTGTCATAATAGAAAACCTAGTCAATGAAATCTTTATAGACAACAAGGAGCAGTTGGAAAAAGCCAAAGCTATAGGCATTTAAAGCTCCAAGTTCAACAAGCATATCTTCTGGAAATCCCTAAGAGGGATCCCAACCTATGAGGCAAAGACCTGCAAGGCCTCAAATATTCATTTCAGGTTGGTGCACACACTACACAAAATCCTCACAGGCACACTATTCTTCAGGATAGAGGGTGGAAATGTTAGCATTTCTGATCTTTTTGTCCTCTGGTCCGTCCTTAATGGGTTGCCGGTCAACATAGGACGGCAATTAATACACAAGCACACAACTTACGCCCTTGGGAAGAAGTATGTGTCGGAGGACACATAACCTCAATTCTGAATTATCTCAAGATGGACAGACTGCTGCCCAGATGCATGAAGATTAAGGACGACATCCTTATCAACGAGCAGACTTTAAAGAACTCATACATCATTAAGGAAAAAGTTGCTAAGCTACACTACATCTTTTGTCCCACCGTAAAATCTTCTAGGACGCTGCTCCCTCTACCGGAGCTTGCAGATTATGACAAGGATAAGCTTCTCTTCACTGTAGAGGACCTTACTAACCTCCTCGCGTCAGTCCAAGTAGCAGAAAAGAAAGCAAAGGTAGGTCAAACAGAGCATAGCATCACCACCCGACATCTAAAATAACAAAAATCCCGGTGAAATGACCACCCAAAGGGCGTTCGCAAAAAAACATTGTCGGGGACGCCGACATCAAGACCAAATCGAGAAGCAGAACCTCTTCTACCTGAAGAACACATCACCACCTCATCACTAGACTCCTTCATCATGATTCTAAATGTTGAGCTTAGCTCCACCACCACCCCCACCACGCTACCATCCTCCACCATTCCACAATCCACCACCCTCCCATCATTCTTCACAACAATTCCATAAACAAATCCCTTCCCCACATCCGCACCTCCACCTGCATCCTCCGCCTCAATCCTTTTCTCATCAGACATTCCACTCACATCAATGCCCAACCTCACTTTCACCTCGTTCGCCTCCACATCCACCGCTTTCCCATCGACATTTATGGATCCACCCTTTTCTCCCGGAATGTCACCACCCTTCGCATCCGCCACCACCCTGACACCGCTGGTGACTCCATCTACAGTCACCACACAGTTTGTGGGACCGTCATTAGTGTCTCTTTCGCAAGACACTACCACTCTTCCACCCCGACCCACCCATCCCACCCATCCTTTTCTGGGGTCCCTTTTATAAATGTCGATGATGAATTAATACTTCAATTTGACGCCATCCGAAACCTCCTCACTGACCCTTCTAACATAATGCAATCTATTTTTTCTTGTGTGCAGGGTCTTACTAAATAGGTCGCCAAGATCGACGAGCAAAACCGCGCCTTACCAAGCATCCTCTCAAGCATCAACCAATGACAGGAAGCAGCGGCCACGCAAGTCGAACGCATCGACGACCGCCTACAACAATTGGCATAGGTGGTACTTGAGGTGAAAAGCCAGCAAGCAACATTGGCTCAACAAGTCGATAGGATCTCTATGCAGACTCAACCTCTTCTAGAGAGCCTTCACAAGCTTAAGCAGCAGCAACCTACTTTCAGCATGCATTTGGACGACATCACTAACATCCTTGCACAACTCAATAGCCGCCAAGAGGAGTCGTCGAATAATGAAATCAATCACCTACGAGCCCAAGTCACAGACCTTTCTGTATGACTCCTCTATGCTAAGGCACGATACTCTGATCTCAAGGAAACCCATGACGCATTGCTTGAGACACACAAGCATGTGCAAGTGGCTCTTGATGAATTACAAGCACTTCACCGGCAGTGCAAGAAAAAAATGCCAAATCAAATAAAAGATAATGTGGCAGACGACGAAGAAGAAGAAGAAGACGAAGACGAAGAAGAATATTCGGACTCCTCTGCTGACTCCAACGATGATACCTCTTCCTCAGATGACAAACCTGATGACCCAAGACATGCTGGGGAGGGAACTGTTATAACCCCAATTTTTGGGTACAATTAGTGAGAAATGTGATTTCTCGTATTAAGGATAATTGAAAAAATAATGATGTGATTTGTTTTGAATAAATGGATTCCTTTCCCAATAGCCTTGATTGGTTGCTTTGTGGGCTTAATTGGCTATTAGGCCCAAATAACAAAGAAAATTCAATTAGTAATGAATAATTGAATATTTGAGGAAAGAATAATGTGGAAACCTCTAGAAGGCAAATCCAAAGAGGATTTCGTGCCTCTTGGGTTCCTTGGGTACCAAGGAGTCCAAGGTTGTAAAAAAGCAAGCAATAAGAAAAGAAAAGATTAAATAAGTATTGCTTTATGAAGAAAGAAATTGAAAACATTGATGAAATATGGAAATTATGTGAAAAGATGTATAATTGAATTATTTTTGATGGAATTTAGTATTCCAAGGACTCCTACTTATAAAAGGAATACCACTGAGGAAAATAAAAGAGAAATAAAGAAGAAATCCTCAAAAAGAACTATTTTAATGAGAAATAAACAAGATAATGAGAAATGATGAAGAATAGTTCTTTTAGATGCATCTAGAACGATAATAAATATCCAATAAATAGGATTTCGAGATAATAGATTCCTTGGGGTTCAAGGAACTCAAAATCAAGAAATAATGATAAAAGAAATAAAGAAGAGATAGGAAATATGATTAATATGATGATAACTTGCATATTAAGAAAAGGAATTGAATCCTTATGCTAATGACACCACATTTTGCAAGATGAAAGATAAAACTGTAATCGAGATTCCCTCAAAATTTGGGAAAGAAAAGAGTAACCAATTGAGAGATATGATTTTTCCAAAATCCCATTGGAATAGGAATAAAATTCGATTTTATTTGGGAATTAGTTTCCCTTTGTTCTTGCGCGTGTGATGAGGGCCCTTGGATCTTAATCTAAGGGGCACAGCTCATCATCCAAGTCCCAAAGGGAAAGGGATTGTAGCCGCATGAGAGGGATTTTTGTTCCCTTGATTGCGTGGTCTCTGATGCATGTGCATCTTTGGAAAGACTCTCTCTGAGTCCGGGAGAGCAAGGGGATGTGTTCTAATCCTAGTTTGATGGGGTTTCGACTTGAATCTGAGAAATGCCCAATTGGGCTAGGACTGTGGTTACGACAAGGATTGGGAACCCTAAAAGGGGCTTCCCATGACCTATAAATAGGGGACCCCTCGATTCCTTGTACCAAGATGATCTCGATCAGCTACCAATCGATCCCCGTAGCACGCTGACCTGTTGGATTGAGCTTTCTCCGAAGAGGGCACCGCCACACAACTAGACAGCGGGAGTCGAAGGAGGACGACACTCAGATATCATTGGATCCTAATCCGACGGTGTGAGGAAAGGATCGGCTGAGTAAAGCGGCTTTAAGTCGCGGTCGTCCGATCAAAAGTCCATCGTGGACTCGGCTTGATCTAGCAGACCAAGAAGGAGGGTGCGTGTGGTGGAGACGACTGATGAGGAGTGTCAGATCAAGCCGTGTACCCAGGGTGCACCGATCCAACGCTCCATAATTTTTGGCATCTTTTCCTCTCTAATCGAATAATCCAAAGGATTTGCTTTTCCCTGCGAAATTGATAGAAATTGCTAGGAATGTCTAATGGAAAAACTTTATACATGAACGTTGCTTAGAAAAATACGAGGAACACATTAAAATTGGTTTGAGAATCTTATTTCGTTCATATTTGCAAAAGTGTGCAAATTTAATGAAAAGTGCTTCGAAATTATGATAGGAAACCCTAATTGAAATTACTGGCTAGGTTCGTGATACTTAATTGGCAAAATTAAGTGATAATAACATGTGAAATGTAAAAAGGTACATTATGTTCAAAAATGAATAACTTTTCACATGATTAGTCTAATTTATAGTTTATGTGCTTAAATATGCATGATATTGGAAAGGTACATAAAGCTATCATCTTTAGTGTTTTAATTAAGGGAAAACCCTTAGATTTGATGGTAAATGGTCTTAATGACATAATTCAAGTTGATATTTACCTGTTGTTAATAAAAGTAAGAATAGGATCTAAAAATATGATCTTTTTTTATATTTGGCTAAATTTAGGGTTTAGTGCATGAGTATGCATTAATGAGTTTGAAAACCCTAATTTAGGAGAATATGTCTTTTAATTGTTTAAATGTTCAAATCCATGAATAATTAGGGATGTGATGATCATAAGTCAATAAAATGCTATTAAAATGGATAGTTGAGCAATTAAGGTTCATAAATATGGAGAAGGATATTTTAGGGTTTGTTGACCTAAAATGGATAAAGTTTGAGAAATTGATCTAAGGAACCCTAATGCATCCTAATGAGACTTAGAAACTTTAAAAAGGTGTCCCAAGTCAATAAGGAGTTGTTTGGGATATGCTTGTGACAATTAGACATTATACATGTTTTCAGGATCAATGTTTGCTTGATTGATTGATTGGCTTGCTTGATTGGGCATCTAGTGGGATTTGGATAAATTGTTGCTTGAGATCTCCAAGACAGGTATGTCGTTACTTATGAATAACCGCTTAGTTTTTCGATGTTTTCTCGGACGTTTAATCGCATTGAATGCAACTAAACTGTTTGGATGTTCATATTGCAATTATAAAGTGACTATGACTATCACTTAATGTATATGCCTATAAACTCAGATCCTGGTTCTCTCTGTGGCATAATAGCTAACCTAGTACATGGTTGCCTATGGGTAGGTCCATCAGGTTAGAGAACGACCTAGTACATGGCTACCTATTGGGTATGTCCATCAGGTCTATGGATGACCTAGTACATGGCTACCTATTGGGTAGGTCCATCAGGTCTATGGATGACCTAGTACATGGCTGCCTATTGGGTAGGTCCATCAGGTCTATGGATGACCTAGTACATGGCTAACTATTGGGTAGGTCCATCAGGTGTATGGTTGACTTAGTACATGGCTACCATGGAGGTAGGACCATCAAGTCATAATGAGGTAGATACTGGGCTATCTTCGGATAGTGCCATGCGACTCTATTACCTAAAAGAGAGGTGATATTCATGTCCACTGCAAGGTAAACCCAGAGTTCGAGAATATGTATGGATTGAGTTGTATGGCTTAAAACGTAATCTTGATTGTTAAATGATTAGTTGAATGATTATATTGTTACCATAGTTGAACATTATATGTTTCCTCCACATACCAGCTTCGGCTGACTGACGTTTTGTTTTTCGGTGTTTTAGGTACAATGAAAAGTACAAACACTAAAGCGACACCTTGTGAATCCAAGAATTAAAGAACAAGGAGGAATTAGATAGAATAGTTCAGCTGAGGTTAGAAGTTAGTTTGTTCTCAACTTTTCAAGGTATGTAAAGAAAATTTTTATTACCATTTTCAGTATAGTCTGATAGAATTTAATAATTGTTTATGGTTATATGTCGAACCTTTGATCCGGGATTAATGGGTGCGGCTTCAACCTCTTGGTCTCCCTTAATTGGGGGTTACTGAAAGGTGAGGTCGTAATATTTGGTATTAGAGCCTAGGTTCTTCATGTAACCATTAGTAATTATTAAATTTTACAAACTCCATAGAACCCAAGGGAGTTATTAGAGGAGTATCCGAAAGACGGAGGTGTCTAGAAAGGGATCACAACCGGGGGCTGGCAAGATTTTCCTCCGCATCGCTAGATGGAATATGAGGACTCCTAGACCCATGACCGCCTGGCCAAGGTCTTAGGGTATGAATAGAAATAAGATACCTTTAGGACTTCTCATCTTATTCATCCCTTCTCATCACAAAATTCTGATAAGTACCTAAAGAATTAGGGTTTTCTTTCTTCTCCTCATACTCTTGAGGTATGGGTAAGGTTAATAAGGTTTAACCAGTCCTCCACCAAATTAATGAAAGGCATGTAAATAAGATGTCACGGACATAAGCTTAATAGATTAAGCACAAACTAAAGAATAGATACATGCTTAGGTCTTATGACATAAGTTGTCATGTCCTCAGAAGGGACCTGAGGCTAGACCTTCTTGTCAGGAGGATAAGTTAGTCTTGGAGATAGAGATATCCATTGCAAGGAGAGACCTAGCACATCCTCTGAGGATGATGCTAACCCTAACCCTAAGTGAAGGTTAGAGAGAGATGAGTTGGACCAGGTGTTTGAAAGGACATGCCTTTGGTATGCCATCTGATCCATGGGTGACCTAGCACCTTTAGCAACCCAACCCTGAGAAGGGTCGTGCATGTTAGGGTAAAGGATAGCTCCTTCGATGATGTTGTTAGTGAAGGACCTGTAGAGACCCTATGGGCTTATACGAATAGTCATAGTATGCACCCAGGGTACGTTAGTTGTGTTAATAGGGTTGAAACCCTGACCCTGAATGTACGAAGGATGGATTATGAAATAACAATGGATGACCTTGAGCAAACATAAGTTGACCATAGGCTTCATCCATGTGGGGGGCATGCTTTGAGGTTGACCCTTCACGAAGATAGGACCTCTAATGGTGAGGTTAGGGTTAGCTCCATAGAGAGCGTAGGAAACCCAACAAGGAGGTTGGTATTCTAGACTCCAAGATATGAGGAGAAGTCGAGAGTTGAGGATGATGCAACCTAAGAGAATGATAGTGGTCACCACATGCTTGATCCTTAGAGGTTGATGATGGCGTGGTTGTCATGGGAGGGACCAAAACCTAGAGGAAGGATGAGTCTTCTAACACCTATGTGCCTATGGAATAAGTGTTACCTTCTAAGAAAGGAAGAAGATGTTATGTATACCCTGAAGTGGATTTCTAACAGGTTATGAGGCCTTGTACCTTATGGTTTGTCCTTGAGGAAGATCCAACTCTAAGTGTTACTCAAGGTGAAGGATGACAGGAAGTACATGGCATGCCTTTTGCATGCTTGATTCATGGTAAAGAGATTGAGCATGCAGTTGGTCATCAAAAAGTGAATCTAGGGTTCCTAGGTATAAGAGGGGAAGTGGTATACCTAATGCTCATGACGAGAATTAAGTTGCTATAGTCTCGAGCATGGTACTCCTCATGTATAAAGGAAAAGGGAAATCCCTTAAGTTTAAAGTATGTTTGATGAACCCCTCACAGCTCAGTGATTATATGGGAAGGTATGACCTGGATCTAGTGATGACCTAGCATGGTATGGTAAGTGATCTGCTTGTGCCTTAATGGTTTGCTAGACTCGTGGGGATGTAAACCCTAGACCTAAGAGCTTTTGTGACCTTAGAGATAGTTTTCCTCCCATCCTGGGAGAGGGACCCCTTTGGAAGGGTGTATATCAGTTTTATTGGTTCAAGGTAACCTAAAGAGGTCTCATAAGATCTTGAGAAGCTAAGTGAAAGGTACATGGTATGAGAATGAATCTACAGACCCATAGATATCCATCTCTATTGCATGTGAATGTGTTACCTTGGAGGTAACCAATATGGGGCTTGACCAAGGTAGGCAGGTTGCCATGATGCCTATGAACGTATGAGAGCCAGCCCATGAATGTAGAAAGAGAGATGATGAAGACTTGGGTAAGGTTCTAAGTGAACATGTACTGTTATGGAGAATCCTAAGTCTATCCTAGGGTCAGGTAGGGATAAGACCGATGAAAGTAGGAGTTGCCTAATTCCCCAGTTGCACACGACCATAGGGTCGGGAGGTAACAACTATCATTATCTGAGGGCCATGGGTTAAGAGATTGATCACCTTCATGAACTCATGGGACCCAAAGGGCAGATGAGTAGGGCACTCTCTTGATGCACAAGGGAAGAGGGATGACCCCAAAAAGAGCTGGTACCCTATAGACCTAGAGGAGATGACCAAGGATATAAAACTTAGTAGGTTCAAGACTAGTTTGATATCATGATGACTGTGATGTAAAGACATATGTGGCACATAAAGGTGTATTGGCAAGGTGGGATGTACCATCTCTACTCTTGGAACAGGAAGAACTATTTATTTGGACTGCAGCCAAATGCTTAGTTCCTCTTGTTATGGGAGTGGGAGATAGGACATTATGCATGTCATACACCAAGGATAAGAGATGATGTAGGTTGGAATGTTGCCACGAGAAATGGGGAGAGAGAAGATAACTACCCTGGTAAAGTGAATGATACATGGATGGTTTGTAAACACTAAGAGGAATGAGGTAGTCCCCTTATGAGGATGTTTTTATCATGAGCTATGTGGAACTTATAAGTTATACCAGGTTGAGTTTGATCATCATGATGATGGAATCAGAGAGTGTTCTTATGAAGATAATCATATAGTTTGAGGTGACATGATAAGTGAAATACATGGAAGTGTAATGTTACCTAATACCTAAGGATGTGAAGTGGTAATGGCTGCTCTGGTTGAGATACAACTAACTTGTTTGACCAGAAGCTAGAAAGGGTTGATTGGCTAACCTTAAGTTCGAAAAGGAGAGGTGTTTGGATAACACTCAGATGTGACAAGATACATTGAAAAGTTATGGTTGTTTGGTTAGCCAGTCTAGTCCTGGATGCAATGAAAGGATGGTGGTAAAACCTCAGGTGTACTTCTTTGGAAGAGAAGGTGATGAAACTCTGACTAGAGTGGTTTAGGGTTTCGAAGGAATCGATCTTGAAAGAAGAATGACATACAGGAAATCATGATACACCATGGAAAATGGCAATAGCACTTTAGATGCTTAAGATGAAGTTGCATGTGGTTTATGACCATGCAAGCCAGGAGGTAAAGGACGAACCCCAGTAACCCAGTGTGTTGATATAGAGGACAAAAGAATCCCTGAGAGGGAATGAGAGCTCAACACTATGGATGTTGTGATAGGTCTTCCCTGGGTCAAAGAAGGTCAGGATACAATATGGGTTATGGTATATCGCCTTACCTAGATGACATAAGAACGAAAGAGTTCTGTCAAGGGACAAATCTAGTTGAACTACCCATGAGAGAGATGGTTCGACTACACCATGAAGCGAGTTCAAAGGTTCTTGAGTTTGACCTAAAGGTTCCCTTCCAAAGGATGGAAGTAGATGCATGAAGGACTCGATGTTAGTGTAGTTTATCACCCCTAACAAAGGGTTAGTATGATCCAGACTAAAGGGTCCGATGAGAGCATATGTGCTCATTCAGGGTGATAGCTAGAGACAGTTCTTGTCCTATGAAAGATGTGATGATGACCACCATAGCCTGTATCAGGATTCTAAGAAGCTCTATAAGGGAGGTTGTGTCAGTCACCACTTCAGTAAGGTGATGTTGGTGAAAGGACCACATGATGGTTAGAAAAGGACCACATGATGGTTAGAAAAGGGACCACAGTGCGTGTAGATGAAGTCACTTTGATTGTGCAAGGGCTGAAAGGAGCCTAGAGACGATGAGAGTCGTGAACTGATGCAAAGTAGACTGACTTACAAGTTACTGTGGAAGAATATGTGAGAATCCGACCCCTCTGAGCTGCAGCTGAGAAAGCTGATTGCCCGATACATGTGTCCATTAGAGATGGATGGGTGGAGATGGTTAGGTTTTGACTTTACCCGTCAGGATAAAGTAATGGGAGATGTTTTCCATGTGTCCAATTTAGAGCACTATGTGAGGTACCCCGACCATGTGCTGAGCAATGAACCTCGTGAGCCCCAAGGGAGGCTGAAATGGCCTGATCACCTGTGTAGTTTATACACGCCAGGATGAAAGAACTCAGAGAAAAGAATATGTGATGATAAAGGTTCTTTGAAAATGCCATGAGTACGTCAAAGCCACATAGGGGCCAATGATGGACATGGAAAAGTCTTATCGTGAATTGTTTGTTTGCTTGTTTGAATTTTGAGGACAAGATTCCTATAAGAGGGGAAGGATGTTATAACCCCAATTTTTGGGTACAATTAGTGAGAAATGTGATTTCTCGTATTAAGTATAATTGAACAAATAATGATGTGATTTGTTTTGAATAAATGGATTCCTTTCACAATAGCCTTGATTGGTTACTTTGTGGGCTTTATTGGTTATTGGGCCCAAATAACAAAGAAAATTCAATTAGTAATGAATAATTGAATATTTGAGGAAAGAATAATGTGGAAACCTCTAGAAGGCAAATCCAAAGAGGATTTCATGCCTCTTGGATTCCTTGGGTACCAAGGAGTCCAAGGTTGTAAAAAGAAAGCAATAAGAAAAGAAAAGATTAAATAAGTATTGCTTTTTTTAGGAGTGGTAATGTTTATATTAAAATAACACATCAAGCAAGCGAAGACCTACTTATGTGAATAACCTACAGAAATGTTTTCGTTGGAAGCAGCTGAAAACGAAAAAAAAATAGAAAAATGAACTGAAAAACATAAGCATAAAGCAACAAATTTTGGCTAGCTGGGGGGAGGCTCCCCTTAAGACATCCTCCTATAAAGTTTTTGCATCCAGACAATAAAAATAGATTTGAACTGTCTTAGAACTTGATAGTGTCATAGATGTTGCTGCACCAAGCTGACCCCAGCCTCGTCATCCACCATCGCTTTCAGATCGCAGAGGAATGCGGCTTCGGATTCTCCTACTTACGAATCATCCTTTTTTTCATCTGTTAATTATCCTGCAGTTTAGTGAGTAAGTGAAGATTGGCCTCAACTTGAGAAATAATCATTTTTGCCAATTTTTTGACGTTGTTGAAAGTTCTATTGTTTCTTTCTTTCCATAGGTTCCAGCAAATTGTGATGAAGATATCATTGCTTTTGAAATTTCTCTAGATCCTTAAAGGGGTTATTTTAAAAGGAAATGAGCCTTCCTGGAGATCGGGAAGACTATTTCGCATGAAGTGAGAAAAAATGTTTTGTGAGAATGTGCATTTGATGAAGATGTGACTAACTGAATCATTGTTTTTTTCACAGAGAACACATCTGAAAGGTCCAATGAAACCCTTTCTTGAGATATTTTCACCTGTAAGAAGTTTGTTGTGGAGAAGGAGCCATAAGAATGTTTTGTATTTTTGTGGCCATTTTTGTTTCCAAAGCTTTTTTGATGATGGAGAGATACCTCTAAAGCTAAGAAAATTGTATGCTAGCTTGACCGTATATTCTTTCCCCCATTTCCAGGTGATGTTGTTTGAGATGTTGTTTTCCAAAGTACTAGCTAGATTTATAAAATCATTTTGGCTGACCTGGGAAAGGATACATCTTTTTAAGGAGTTTGATCTGTTATTGGTAATGAGAGTAAGGGCTTTATCTATTTTTATGTTGAGAAGTTTTTTTTGGAATTGTCCATGATGTTTTAAGATTCACGACAGAGTTTTTTTCAAACCATGGGTCAGACCAGAAAGAAATATTTTTGTGGGAACGTGGAGGAGTGTTTATGATTTGAGAAAGTGTGTTTATATTTTTATTTATGAATTTGCAGAGTGGAGAAGCAGACTTTCGTTGGATATGATGCCAAGGAGGTGAGTGCTGGTAGTATTTATTTGTCATAAGATGTGTCCAGATTTTCTTTTTGTTTTGGATAAGACAATCTATGACTTTGGCGACGAGGCAGAGAGAGTGTGTTTCAATATATATAATGCCACAGCCACCTTGATCAATAGGAGATGAAATTGTTTTCCAATTGACAAGATGATAGTGTTTCCCTTGTTTATTTTGCTTTTGGACATTATTCCACAGGAAATTTCTCCAGATTTTGTCAAGAATTGATTTTGTTTTTGAGGGTAGAGGTATACAACTTAAGAAGTGTGTAGTTATTGGAGTAATGACACTATTTAGCAGGGTGAGCCTACCCGCGAGATTAAGGAAGTTGTTTTCCCAACCCGAGAGTTTTGTGTTTATTTTTGAAATAATTGGTTTCCAAATGGCATTTGAAATGTTATAAGGGGTGATGGGAAGACCTAGATATTTGATCGGAAATTCTTCTGTTCTGCACTTTAGAAAGTCTTTTAGGTTCTCCCAATAAGATTGTTGAATGTTTACCCCAAAAATGGAGGATTTTTGAATGTTGATTTTCAGTCCAGAGATATAGGAGAAAAGACCAATGATCCTGAAGATATTCTGAACAGAGGAAAAATCTGGTGAGGAGAATATGATGGTATCATCCGCAAATTGAATAAAATTTTCCATGCATACATCTGGAGTCTGAATGAGACCATTTTGCTTTCCCATGTGGAGCATGCGAGAGAGAATGGTGGTTAAAATGATGAAAAGATATGGAGAGAGTGGGTCCCCTTGTCTAAGTCCATTTGAATTATGGAAATAGCCAAAAGGAATGCCATTTATGATTGCGGAGAAGTGATTTGTAGAAATACATGCATGGATCCAAGAGATCCATTTATTAGGGAAAGCAAAACCTTTAAGAGTCTGTAGGAGACAGTTCCAATTGACAAAGTCAAATGCTTTTTCAAAATCCAGTTTAATGGCAAGAAGGGTTTTTTTTGTATGGCATAGATGGATGGTTTCATTTACCATTAAAAAGCATCTTGGATGCTTCTGTTTTTTAGAAAGGTGGATTGGTTTAGAGGGATGATTTCGTCCATGAGAGGTTTGATCCTATTTGCTAATGTTTTTGCAATGATTTTGTAGGAGGTGTTTATGAGACTGATGGGACGAAAGTGTGAAATAAGTTCTGGTTTGCTATTTTTTTATCAATGTAATGAAGGTTTTATTGATGTATTTAATGATGTTGTGTGGGTTTGAACTAGTTTGAAAGGTGGAAAGAAGGGCATGCAAATTGTGTTTATAATGATTCCAGTTGGCCAAATAGAATTCTGCATTAAGGCCATCTGGACGAGGCGATTTATTTTTTCCTAGGTCAGAGATCGTAGATTGCAATTCCTTAAGAGTGAAAGGTTTAGTGAGGTCATGAGGGTTTTTTATTTTGTTTTCCCAAATAGAATGTCAATGAAGGTTGTTTAGGCCAGTTGGGTTGTGATTATTGTTGAAGTTTTTTTTTAAATGGTTTTTTTATGGGTTATGATAGTTTGTTTATGTGAAGTGAGTCTTCCGTTTATCAAAAGGTGAGTTATAACATTATTTCTAAAATTTTGGTTGCAGATTTTATGAAAGAATTTTGTATTTTTGTCACCTTCTTTTACCCATGTAATTTTGGCCATTTGTCTCCATTTAGTCTCGATTCTATTATTTATGTGTTCTAGATCAGCTTTAATGGATAGGATCAAGGCTGGATCAGCTGAAGGGTCTTTTTCAACATGGAGAAGTTGGTCTTCGAGGTCTTTCTGAGATTTAGTTAAGGTCATGGGGTTTAGAAGCAACCATTTTTTATATGATTTTTGTTGTGTTTTGTGTTATTTAATATGTGTAGACCTATGTTTGTTGAATGTGAGTTAGCAAGAGTCCAGTTATCAAGACAAGATTTGGAAAAAATTGTGATGTGAAGCCAATAGTTTTCAAATCTAAATGGACATGATCCCCAAGAGTTTGTGGCTGTTTGAAGGATTAGGGGAAAGTGGTCAGATATTGTGCGATGAGAGATGTAGACGGAAGAGAGTGGGTGTTTGTCTTCCCAAAGGTTAGAACAAATGAAATGATCGGGTCGGGCAAAGGACCGATTTCTAGACCACATAATAAGGCATTTGTGGGAACAAGATCAATGAGAGAATGGTTTGAAATCATCTGTTTAAATTTTTTGTCAGGAGATGTCATGGGAGAGGGTGATGGATTTGTGTTATACCTATGATATATCTGGGTAACAAGGTTGAAATCACCTCCTAGGACCCAGGGTGTCTGATGGTAATTTGAGAAGAGGCTGCACAACTCTTCAAGGAAGGATGTTTTGTCATATCCTGCTTCCCCATAAATACCAGTGAAGGACCAAAGGTAGTCATCAGCAAGATTTTTGAAATCAATCGTTATCGAAAAATTTTGGATGGAGAAGTTTAGAAAATCAAGGATCTGATTATTATATCCCACAAGGATACCACCTTTAAAACCCTTGGGTGGAAGCTGAATCCAGTTCGTGATTCTATTTCCACCAATGGTTTTGAGGGCGAAGGGAGTGAGAAAGGATTTTGTTTCTTGGATGGATATTAAATATATTTTGTTTTTATAAATATGAGATCGTAACTTTTTTCTTCTTTGAAAGTTTGCTGCTCCACATATATTCCAAGTAGATATTTTCATGAGTAATGGGAAAGTAAATAACGAGAAATAAACAAGTAGTGAAAATAACTCAGTTAGCAGCATTTCTTGGACCAACCCATGAATGATTCTATGTTATTTAACATGAACTGAGTGTCATCATTTTTATCAAAGCAAAAGCCTGTCTTTTTTGCAAAAGATGTAAAACTTTTAGTTCTAGACCAAGAAGCAACATCGTCAAATGTGACAGACTTATTTTTTATTTTATGTGATAGAGATGAAGATAGAGTTGACGCAGGAGTATCATAACTGATTGAGTAGGGTGGGGTGTTCCTCTCTGTGGCCTGTTAATGATGTTGGTTCCTTTGATGTTGGCTTGTTCAGGTTGCAAGATCTTTTGCAAGTAGCTTGACTTTTGCATAGGGCTCTCCTGCTCCGAACTCTGCAGCGAGGTATCCTTGTTTTGTAAAGAAGAAACTTGAAAAACAGTAGTTTGGTTGTCCTTGTTTGGGGAATGCCAACTTTCCTTCGTAGATGAAGTGGATGGGCATGAGTTTTTACTAGGTTTGATATTGGGAGCGGGAAGGGAGGGGTCAGGAGACCTGTTTCTTTTTTTGCTTTGAAGAGGATATGAACTTTCAGAAAAATTTGTAGGTTTGCTAATCCAGACTTGAGTTTTGGTAGGAGGTACCCTGGCATGTGGGAGGGGATTTTTCCCTTTGTTTGGGCTAAACCATGAAGGAGGGTGAGCTGATAGGTCAGAGAAAGCAGTGTTGTTAATAGAGGGGTGTTCGGAAGCAAGCTTCAGATGGTAGATAGATTCACCTATCCTGATGTTGATAGAAGGTGGTAGAGAGATGGCAGCTTTGACGGAGAAAAGACAATAGGCTTTGATGAATTGGGTGGGGTGAAGCGTTTCATGACTAATGTATTGAAGCGTAGCTCCAATAGAATGAGCGATGCCTCTGAATATTTCAAGCTCCCACAGATGAGGAGGAAGGTTTGAGATGGCTACCTAGTCGGAACCACTAGCAGGAGCAGGGAATGAGCCTGTATCGGCAGACCATTTGGAGAGGCGCGCCATGATAAAACTAGATCCACAAGGTATGGTAAGCATTTGGTCGAAGATATGGTTTATCTGCATCCCTTCAGGAACGATGTAAATGAGTTGGATGGGAGAGAAAACTTTTGGTTTAAGGATGGTTTGACCTAGGAGAAGAAGAGCTAATGCTCTAGTAATATCGACAACATTGATAGGATTGTTGTCTAGGTTGTTTTCTATTGTAACAAGAATACTTCTGAGGGAATAAACCTTGAGTAGTCCCATAGAATTTTCTGGGAGATCCATGGTGATCTCATATTCAAGGTAGTTAGGTGTCTTCATGATTAGAGAGGTGGGAGGAAGGTTGATACTATGGGCTTTGACAGAAGGGTTTTTTGATGGAGGGATATATTGTTGTGTGTGATGTTTGGATGGGATTTTAGGCGAGGGGTAGGGTTTTGAAATAGTAGGTGTCCAAGAGTTTGAGTTTACGAGACAAGGGTTTGTTTTTTTTGCATGTTCGGGTGGGAGATCTACTAGACATGCAAAGGGATTTTTTGAATGGTAATGATTGAGGGGTGGTACAGTATTTGACCAGTAGTTGGAGGAAGATTGTTTTGGGACAACTGAACACTTTTGCAAAGGGGGGTTTCGCATCGAACGAGTGTGCATGTTAGATCGGTGGAGATATGGCTGTTGTAAAAATCTATTGGGGAGAGGTCGGGCCAAACAAAACCTTTTTATGTGCCCAAGGCTTCCCCAGTTGAAGCAAGTGCGTCATGAGAAACACCTGGAAGAAGAGTGGTTGTTGCTGTGGCAGTGGGAGCAGAAACGAGCACGAAAAGATTTTTTTGGGGGGACCGTTTTCCAGTTTTGGGCGGTGGGGTTATGTTCTAGAGTGTCTTTTATAAGAATGGATATTTTCTTGTCCTAGAATAGGAAAAGCGAGATTTAAATGATTAATGTCTTTAGGGATGATATCCCTAGGAAAAGAGGACATTGGATGGAGGGTTTGGTATAATAACGATAGTTTTGGTCTATAATCATTTTCTTTAATAGATGGAGAGGGAAAACGTTTATACCTTTCTGCGATGGAGCTCTGTTGTTGAACCATGGGGGATGTGATCTTGTCTTCTTCATCTTCTGATCCAGAGGAGATGGAGATGGGCCAAGATTTCGCACCCATTGGGGGTTGGTGTTCTGCCCTGACAAAGAGTTGGTCCGCAGAGTCTGAGGATGATGAACAGTCTTGATCATGTCTTTTGTAGAGATAGGCGAGAGATGGTGGAGTTTCATGTTTGAAATCGCAAACCCATGCACGAAAGGTGCGATCTTCATAGGGTTGAAGGAACATATACCATTCCGGTTGTAGATTCAGTTCCAAGCGCATCTCTTTCCAACCTTCCGAGATGAGGAGGAATGGGTTTTTTTACCCCAGGTTGTTTTCGGTGAGGTAGACCATGAAAGCGAAACCTGGAATGAGCGGTGGCCTATGTCTATCGTACATATGCCTGGGGAGATGACATATTTGTGGTAAATCCAAGCTCTAGGAAGCAGGATAGTTGTTGAGAAGGTTGGATCAGAGAGATGGATCTCCAGGAAGGGGAAGCGCGAGTTCATGTTGGGAGAGGAAGATGGGGTTTTCGAGATGTTGATGGACTTCAGGGTTTTGTGTTTCTGGAGGGCACGGTGGAAAGTTTTGATCTTGCCCGATCTTTGCATGCATTGTTCTTTTATGCACGTAGCAAGGATGAGGGCTCCCCCAGTTCTCATATTGATTACCGATAGTTTGGTGAAGCTTTTATTGCGGCTCTTCTGAACCAGAGTAAACTGATGTGATCCTTGAATCCCACAAAATCTGGGGAAAGAGAATGTGTCCGACAGAGAGAATGAAGATGGGTAATCAATGGGATGTTGCTTGCATGTTTCTAGGCCAAATTGGAGACACGAGGAATCGAGTAAATTGAGGCTTTTTGCAGAAAAAGATTTGAAAGCTTTATCCGATCAGGCTGAAGCGTTGATTCTAAAAAAACTATTGTTGCAACAAAAATTTATAGTACTGAAACACTGGAGACTACTGATGTTGTGAAACTTTTAGCCTGCAAAGATTGGAAGGATAGTAGGGGGAAAGATACCTGAGAAAAAACAAGGGTTCTTGAAACCCTTAGAGGGAGGTGGCGATTTCCGAAGAGTTGATGATGGAACTTTTTTGCCGTTATCTACTGAGTAGAAGATAGAAGTGAAGTCTTGAAGGAGCTTAGACCCAATCTAGATGATGTTGGGGATCCCCGACGTTATGGGGGAGAGGAGAGAGACGGGGGAAGATCACTTGAGGAGGGGCGACCGACCTGGGAGATGATGGACCGATAGGCGATTTCTAGAGAGAATTTGGAGCTTTCTCTCACTAGCTTACCGTTACATTGATGAAGAAAGAAATTGAAAACATTGATGAAATGTGGAAATTATGTGAAAAGATGTATAATTGAATTATTTTTGATGGAATTTCGTATTCCAAGGACTCCTAATGATAAAGGAATACCAATGAGGAAAATAAAAGAGAAATAAAGAAGAAATCCTCAAAAAGAAATATTTTAATGAGAAATAAACAAGATAATGAGAAATGATGAAGAATAGTGCTTTTAGATGCATCTAGAAGGATAATAAATATCCAATAATTAGGATTTCGAGATAATAGATTCCTTGGGGTTCAAGGAACTCAGATATCAAGAAATAATGATAAAAGAAATAAAGAAGAGATAGGAAATATGATTAATATGATGATAACTTGCATATTAAGAAAAGGAATTGAATCCTTATGTCAATGACACCAAATTTTGCAGGATGAAAGATAAGACTGTAATCGAGATTCCCTCAAAATTTGGGAAAGAAAAGAGAAACCAATTGAGAGATATGATTTTTCCAAAATCCCATTGGAAAGGAATAAAATTCGATTTTATTTGGGAATTAGTTTCCCTTTGTTCTTGCGCGTGTGATGAGGGCCCTTGGATCTTAATCCAAGGGGCACAACTCATCGTCCAAGTCCCAAAGGGACAGGGACTGTAGCCACATCAGATGGATTTTTGTTCCCTTGATTGCGTGGTCTCTAATGCATGTCCATCTTTGGAAAGACTCTCTCTGAGTCTGAGAGAGCAAGGGGATGTGTTCTAATCCTAGTTTGATGGGGTTTCGACTTGAATCCGAGAAACGTCGAATTGGGTTAGGACAGTGGTTACGGAAAGGATTGGGAACCCTAAAAGGGGCCTCCCATGACCTATAAATAGGGGACCCCTCGGTTCCTTGTTCCAAGACGATCTCGATCGGCTACCAATTGATCCCCGTAGCACGCTGACCTGTTGGATTGAGATTTCTCCGATGAGGGCACCGCCGTGGCACTAGACAGTGGGAGTTGAAGGAGGATGACACTCAACTATCGTTGGATCATGATCCGACGGTGCGAGGAAAGCATCAGCTGAGTAAAGAGGCTTTAAGTCGCGGTCGTCCGATCAAAAGTCCATCGTGGACTCGGCTTGATCCAGCGGACCAAGAAGGAGGGTGCGCGCAGTGGAGACGACTGAAGAGGAGTGTCAGATCAAGCCGTGTACCCGGGGTGCACCGATCCAACGCTCCATAATTTTTGGTATCTTTTCCTCTCTAATCGAATAATCCAAAGGATTTGCTTTTCCTTGCAAAATTGATAGAAACTGCTAGGAATGTCTAATGGAAAAACTTTATACATGAAAGTTTCTTAGAAAAATACGAGGAACACATTAAAATTGGTTTGAGAATCTGATTTCGTTCATATTTGCAAAAGTGTGCAAAGTTAATGAAAAGTTCTTCGAAATTATGATTGGAAACCCTAATTGAAATTACTGGCTAAGTTCGTGATACTTAATTGGCAAAATTAAGTGATAATAACCTGTGAAATGTAAAAAGGTACATTATGTTAAAAAAGGAATAAATTTGCACATGATTAGTCAAATTTAGAGTTTATGTGCTTAAATATGCATGAAATTGGAAAATTACATAAAGCTATCATCTTTAGTGTTTTAATTAAGGGAAAACCCTTAGATTTGATGGTAAATGGTCTTAATGACATAATTCAAGTTGATATTAACCTGTTGTTAATAAAGTAAGAATAGGATCTAAAAAGATGATCTTTTTTTATATTTGGCTTAATTTAGGGTTTAGTGCATGAGTATGCATTAATGAGTTTGAAAACCCTAATTTAGGAGAATATGTCTTTTAATTGTTTAAATGTTCAAATCCATGAATAACTAGGGATGTGATGATCATAAGTCAATAAAAGGCTATGAAAATGGATAGTTGAGCAATTAAGGTTCATATATATGGAGAAGGATATTTAGGGTTTGTTGACCTAAAATGGATAAAGTTTGAGAAATTGATCTAAGATACCCTAATGCATCCTAATGAGACTTAGAAGCTTTAGAAAGTTTTTCCAAGTCAATAAGGAGTTGTTTGGGGTATGCTTGTTACAATTAGACATTATACATGTTTTCAGGATCAATATTTGCTTGATTGATTGATTGGCTTGCTTGATTGGGCATCTAGTTGGATTTGAATAAATTGTTGCTTGAGATCTCCAAGAAAGTTACATGGTTACTTATGAATAACCGCTTAGTTTTCCAATGGTTTCTCAGACATTTAATCGCATTGAATGCAACTATACTGTTTGGATGTTCATATTGCAATTATAAAGTGACTATGACTATCACTTAATGTATTTTCCTATAATCTCAGATCCTGGTTCTCTTTGTGGCATAATAGCTAACCTAGTACATGGCTGCCTATGGGTAGGTCCATCAGGTTAGAGAACGACCTAGTACATGGCTACCTATTGGGTAGGTCCATCAGGTCTATGGATGACCTAATACATGGCTACCTATTGGGTAGGTCCATTAGGTCTATGGATGACCTAGTACATGGCTACCTATTGGGTAGGTCCATCAGGTCTATGAATGACCTAGTACATGGCTACCTATTGGGTAGGTCCATCAGGTCTATGGTTGACTTAGTACATGGCTACCATGGAGTAGGACCATCAAGTCATAATGAGTTAGATATTGGTCTATCTTCGGATAGTGCCATGCGACTCTATTACATAAAAGAGAGGTGATATTCATGTCCACTGCAGGGACAACCCAGAGTTCGATAATATGTATGGATTGTTGTGTATGGATTAAAATGTAATCTTGATTGTTAAATGATTAGTTGAATGATTATATTGTTACCATAGTTGAACATTATCTGTTTCCTCCACATACCAGCTTCGGCTGATCGACGTTTTGTTTGTCAGTGTTTTCGGTACAATGAAAAGTAAAAACAATAAAGCGACACCTTGTGAATTCAAGAATTAATAAACAAGGAGGAATTAGATAGAATAGTTCAACTGAGGTTAGAAGTTAGTTTGTTCTCAACTTTTCAAGGTATGTAAAGAAAAATTTTATTACCATTTTCATTATAGTCTGATAGAATTTAATAATTGTTTATGGTTATATGTCGAACCTTTGATCCGGGATTAATGGGTGCAACTTCAACCTCTTGGTCTCCCTTAAGTGGGGGTTACTGAAAGGTGAGGTCATAACAGGAAACAACTGAGGAACAAAACCTTCAAAGAAGGAAGCAGTCAAAGACCACCAAGAAGGTGGATAAGATCCCAAATCCCCCGATCACAATGACAATATTAACATGTCATACGGGGATCAGTTCCTTGACTATTCTGCTATGGGATCTATGGGGGAAGCTGCCAAAGAAGTGGCTTTTGGTGAGTTCCAGCAATGTATCCTAGGAACCAACATTAGTCCACCAACATTAGCCGCTCATCATTTCTCCGCACCAAAACTATCGGTGCCTTTACCCCTAGAAAAAGAAGAGTCAGACAGAGTGAGTCTAGACACAAAAGATGGACTCGACTATGATTCTGAATCAGAAAAAGATGAATTTCTGCAACATTATATGAACGACCTAGAGCAGACTTCTTTTCCGCCACTGCAAGAGCTTCCCCTGTCGCCACCTCTACCTAAGAAGATGCATGACTTAGACATGGCGGCCATCTCTAACCTAGATGTCCATGATATCTTCATCCTGAAAACTATCGTAGATGATGCCAAAGAAGAGGGGGACATCATCTACACATATGTAAAGACTAAGCGCAAGATGAAATGTGAAGATTTCCGCATCATCCTTCGACCTCAATCAAAGGTGAAGATGACAATCTTCCATGTCCTTCTTGCCAACGCTATCAAAATATATAGAAGCCCAAAAAGGCCATAGCCAGTGCTCAATGCTTCACCTGCATTGGCTCTAAGTCTACTGTACAAGGACTTACACAACAAGACTATCGAGTGACTGTGTAGGGGAATGAACGGAAGGTATGATATATCACAATAAACTTCCAAGTTTCCGGCCACTGGCTGCTCATGATCATTGACACCGAGGCTCATGATGAGAAAGTGTACAATTTCTGCGCTAGTGAGCTTAAAGCCGGAATCATCAATGTTGCTGGTCTAGGAGCCGGGGAGGCAAGATGCATCCCTTTCCGACTTCTAAAATTAATTTGGGCTGCAAATCCATCACTCTGATAGGGTTGGAACCAACCATGGTTCCGAATCATAAACCCACAAGTCCAAACGCAAGAAGGATTCAGGGATTGCACTTTCTGCACTATACACCACATACAAGCGCTTAATCAACAAATCCCCTTCACTGAGCTGGCCATAGAAGATTTTCACTCTCTACGAGGGTGTTATTCCATGGAGCTCATATGTGACAGAAGGTTCTTCAAGGACCCGACTATGGCACCAGACGACGTCCCTCACTACCTCTACTTAGCTATCCAACGTCCACAGAAATAGTCGTTCCGGCAAACATTACAGGAGTTGGAGAAACAACAACCCGCCACGATCCCCAAAAAAGACTACGGGACCCTTACACCTTTGATATGGTGAAGGATAAAGGGGACATCAATTTATTAATAGGGGCCCCTATCAACAGATCATCTCCTCAAATGGTTCAACTATCTGCCATTGAACCAACGTTTCCCAATTTTGACCTTGCAGCTTGCAAGAGTCTTTCTGACGATGAACTTCAGCTCATCATGTCTAGGCTATATGCTAAGAAAGATGATCTTGTTTTTCTAGTTAGAGATATTACAAGTACAAGGATCTCTATTCGTGAGCTTGATATCTACTTATCAATATCTCCTCGGACAAAACCATCCTTCGGTTTACATGACGTCAGCTTACATGAAGGATGACCTACTACAGTTAAAGAACTTTGGAACCACGGAGGCACTTATCTCTTGCCTCCAGAATACAACTCCGAAGTTCATTATGCTCCCTTTCCTTCATTTAGAGCACTGGATGTTAATGGCAACAAATCTTCCCGAAGGAACAACAATCATCTATAACAGTTTCGACAACCAATTTGATCCTAAACAGAAACAGTATGATGTGACAGCTAAAATGCCTACGAAGGAGATGGAAAAGAAGTATGCTAACAAACTACATGATCTTTTAAGAAAGCAAACAAGGGCGTACGATAAAGAACACTTTCATTGCCCAACCTTCATCCACAAATGCCCCCAACAACTCTGAGAGTCAAATGAATGTGGTTTCCACATCCTCTACTGGATGTACACCCTCGTTGTGCTTGGAAGACTAGTAGAGGACATGACGGATGTGGATTACCATGCTCTACGTGGAAAGTTCGCAGCTAATCTTCTCCGAACACATGGATCTAACAAAGGACTAATAGAAGCCTAATGCCCTTGTCCATGTACTTCTCAACCTATCACTTTGACACACTGAGGACAGAGTGAGTGATAAGTTAGGGGGGTACACTGGACAAGGGTGAGGTATCATTTTTCAACCCTTCTCCCTCTGCTCTTTTTATTCACTTCTGCTCTTCTATACATTGCTTTTATTTTTCTTTTCACATTCTAGACTTTTTTAGTAATTTCTTTGAATAGAATAATTATTGTACATAAGTATAACATCACTCTTGGAAAATGTCACCCCTAGCTAAATTTAGAATCAAATCAACCCTCTAAAAGCAATAATAGACATAGAATTTAGGCATGTAATGGCAAACTAATCATTTACTTTCACACTCGATTTTCATGCTTCTTCTTAAATTCTATTTCATACCCTCTACAAGTTAACATCATAGACAAAGCCAGCCAAACCTCCCTCAAGACGGGAGGGAACCAGGTGAAATCCAAATCAAGTAACCTTGCAAGTGGACCACCAAGTACGAAAACCGAAATATGTGCATGTCGGAAGACTCCAAGAACAACTTTCTTCTTTTTAAAAAGAGGCCTGGAAACCCAAACAAAATCCCTAAATATCCAACTCGTAAGTCTGTGAGTATAAGAATAAAAAGCCAGAGCGTTGAATAAAAACATGAGAGTTGTTCCACGCATAAGGACCTATATGAAGAACCAATAAAGGTCTCACCTGGTCGGTACATTCAACTTCCCTCACAAAGGCAGATGTGTCGCACATGGTAATGAGATCCCAAGGTCTTTGAATATATGAAAACGCTGATAAAGGGCTCGCCCAACTGGTACATTTAGATGCCCTCACAAAGGCAGATGTGTCGTGCCTAGTATTGAGATCCTAAAAGTTTTAGATAAATCCTCCCCCACAAAAAGGGGGAGTTACACATCATCCTTTAAGCCAACCCTCATGCCTATTTTAGTTTCTAGTAGGATTTCCAAAGAAGTATAAAACTGATTGGAGTCGAAAACATGCACATAATGTGATTAAAGAAAAGGTGGTCCCAATGTGAGCTACACGATATGGAAGAAACCTGAGATCCAAGCAACTCCTGATACCTGAAAGAGTTAGTGCAAGAAGAAGCCTAGCTTTAGGAGATCTCTGGTTTAGAATTGAAGCAGGAGTATGGAAATCGTCACTAAATAAAATCACCTCGCCACTACATACCTTAGCTCTATATAGCTTGAGGACAAGCTAGACTATAAGTTGGGGGGGTGATAACCTCCCATTTTGCGAAGTTATCCTACTAATTTTACTCAGTTTTCCATGCTCATTCTTAGATAAATTAGATACAATCTTTAACTTTCCACCTTTTTGTAAATATACCATTAGATTAACTTCTCCTTTTCTCTTTTTACAGAAAAGCACAAAAAATTACAAAACTCCCAAATGGTCCCAAGACCGAATGGAAGCCAAACGATCGCAAGACCTAATGGAAGCCAAACGGTCCCAAGACTGAATGGAAGTCAAACGGGCCCAAGACCGAATGGAAGCCAAATGGTCCCAAGACCATTTGAAGCCAAATGGTCCCAAGACCGAATGAAGTCAAACGGTCCCAAGACTGAATAAAGCCAAACAGTCCCAAGACCGTGCGAAGCCAAACAATCCTGAGACCATATGAAGCCAAACGATCCCAAGACCAAATGGAGATCAATCGATCCCGAGACCGTATGGAGCCACACAGTCCCAAGACCGTGTAAAGGCAAAAAAATTTCCAAACTGGGAGAGTCCAAACAATTTTCAAATCGGGAGAGAGTCCAAATGGTCTCCAAGACCGTTTCGACCCAAATCTCCCAAACCGTTTGAGATCCACTCAAGCCTATAAATAAGACCCAAAGGGTCCTCACAAATCATCAAGTCTTAGACGCCCAAAGGCTGCCTCCATTGTTCCAGAGCCATTTCATGCAATGTAATTCTTGAGTTTGCAATAGATAAATACTATCTTTTCAGTTTAACATCAATCATTTAATGAATGCTTTTTGCTTGATCACCAACTTGTGTTATCCTTTATCTATTAGTGTGAATTGTCTATGTTTGTGTTTTTAGATTTGATTATCGATTGCATGTTAGTTCTTGATGTATGTAGCCACCATACATCTGTTTTGGTGTCTAGGAACGTCTTTCATAGAGTGGAGAAAACTCACCCTCATCGTCGTACTTTCATACTATGAAATGGAATCAATTGACGTATGAAAGTACAACTTTGCTGGGTCGAGGAACACACTTTGTGGAGGGAGTAATGCAAAGTAAGTGACCATTCATTCGGGGATGGTTGGCATTGCAATACTCCTGCATTTCTCGTAGTCAATTATCTAAAGGAAGCTAAGTCTACAAAAATACTAACTGTTTAGACTCTTATTGCAGACCATGATATTATGTTGTATGTTTTGATCCATGTGTAGTGGTGGTGAAATCCAATAACATCCTGGTGGTTCCATAACATTGTTTATAACCTTAACTTTACTTTCTTTACTTTTACTTTACTTGCACTTAGTTTGAAACAACCAAATCAACTCTTTGATGTAAATACCAACTTTTAAGTATATAAGTAGAATTATTACATTTTCCATCTTGTTAATCCTTTAACAATACCGTTGTCTAGTGGATTTGACCCTTAACTATACTACGATAAGACTTCCACGTATCTTAGCATACGTGAGCGGAGTTCTTATTCTAGCATAAGCAAGGCTAAACCTAAAGACTTACTATCTTTAGGATTTTTAGTGGTGCACGCAACTCCATGCGAGTGGAGGCTCGATCACCTGTAGGTCCATTTCACATTGGTAGTGAAAGTTCATAACACTTATGACTTCACAAGCAAAGTGCGGTGCCTAGTCACACATCAATGCTACCCAAGTGAAATAGAAAGTTAAAGAACAACTTTCAATCCTACAATCCGTGAATGGTGTTACAATGAATGTATAATTCCTTTATCATTGATGTCCTGAATTAACTCGAGGAATGGAACAGTCATCATTTCAAAGTTCATTCATTTCCTTGATCTTAGAGCAGACTGGGTGAGATGTGTGTGACATCAATATCACATATTGATTCACACATGCATGCACATGCCTTTCTCAATCCTACTCATTAAGGGGCCAAGGACATCAAACTCCCTCAGGAGGGACAAATCCCATATCTATGACTCACCCCTTAAAAGCCCCATGTGTCAAATCCACCCAATCATCACCTTTATAACAACCCATGTTTTAGGACTGCGTTTGATGATGTCAAAGTGTACCCAATGACATGTATTGAGTGTAGTGATTTTAGGTCTAAGAATCACACTCACCACCATCAATGTGAGAGCTGACTGTGACTACCAAATCATGGTTCCATGTGTCACTCTCAAGGTGGGTCCGTCCGGTACACTGTTCTCTAACAAGTACCTATGTGCTTGGTTTGATACCACTATATCATGACTAATGAGATTTTGTCATCAACCAAACACACAATCTAGTCTTTAGTGTTATTTATGTCTATGGTTATTTCCACAATAACAACTAACTAGGGACTAAACAAGAATGTATACTCTTAACATCCGTATGATCTCATCGTTCAGGTCCTCAACCCAAAAGCATACGTCATTGAGTAAAACAATTCTTTAAACATCTATCATGTTACACTATCATCTCAGAAACAGGTTAAACATATAGATCGGAAATTTACCTTATTATTATTCAAATCATTTACAAAGTATCCCAATACAATCATCACATGACTTGCTCTATGGGCATACATACCAACAGACTCCCACTTGCACTTAGAGCCAGTCACCCAGGAACCTCAGTCCTTGTGAACCTAGCATGACCATCATGCTTCTACTGAGAAAGGGCCTTCGTCAGTGGATCAGCTAAGTTGCCTTCAGTTGGTACTTTACAAATCTTCACATCTCCTCATTGTAAGATCTCTCATATGAGATGGAAGCGTCACAGTATGTGCTTGGACCGCTGGTGTGATCTAGGTTCCTTAGCTTGAGAAATAGCTCCATTATTGTCACAATAAAGCTCAATTGCATCACAACTACTGGGAACTACACAAAGTTTAGTGATAAACTTCCTAATCCACACAACCTCCTTTTCAGCATGTGAAGCAACAATATACTCGGCCTCTATAGTAGAATCGACAACTGTTTCTTGGTTGGAACTCTTCCAGCTCACAGCTCCATTGTTTAGGCAAAATACAAATCCTGATTGCGATCTGTAATCATCTTTGTTGGTTTGAAAGCTTGCATCAGTGTAACCCTTTACAACCAGTTCTTCCTCACTGTCGTAAACAAGAAACTAATCCTGAGTCCTTCGCAAGTACTTGAGGATGTTCTTTACGGCTATCCAGTGAGCATTCCCGGGATCTGACTGGTACCTGCTCGTCATATTGAGGGCATACGAGACATCTGGGTGTGTGCACAACATGGCGTACATGATGGATCTGATGGCTGATGCATATGGGATCCCATTCAATCGCTCCCTCTCTTCACAAGATTGGGGACATTGAGCTCTAGAGATGGTGACTCCATGTAGCATGAGGATGTTGCCTCTCTTTGAGTTGTCCATGCTGAACCACTTAACCACTTTGTCAATGTACGTGCTCTGACTTAGTCTGAGAATCTTTCTAGATCTATCTCTATAGATCTTAATTTCTAGAATGTAGGATGCTTATCCTAAGTCCTTCATTGAGAAAGTATTTCCAAGCTATGTCTTTACCTTCTCTAAGGCTGTGACATCATTCTCCATCAATAGTATGTCATCCACATACAATATCAGGAATGTGGTCGTGCTCCCACTAACCTTCTTTTATACACATGGTTCATCTTCATTTTGAATAAAGCCAAACACTTTGACTTCCTCATCAAATTGAAGATTCCAACTCCGAGATGCTTGTTTCAATCCATAGATTGACCTTTGCAACTTACAGACTTTATTCACATTCTTTGGATCTAAAAAACCTTCAGGCTATGTCATGTACACATCCTCATTTATATTCCCGTTAAGGAATGTAGTTTTAACATCCATTTGCCAAATCTCTTAGTCATAGTAAGCCACAATAGAAACCATGATCCTGATGGACTTAATCATGGAAACTAGAGAAAAGGTTTCATCATAGTCAACACCTTGGACTTGTCAAAATCCCTTTGCAACCAATATACCTTTATAAGTCTGCACATTGCCATCCATGTAGGTCTTCTTCTTGAAGAACCACTTGCACCTATGGGTTTTACCCCTTTGGGTGGTTCCACCAAAGTCCATACTTTGTTGGAGTACATGGATTCCATCTTGGATCTCATGGCTTCAAGCTATTTCTCAGAATCTGGTCCCTCCATAGCCTCTAGATAGGTAGTTGGATCATCATCTATGATCAACTCACTGCCTTCCTGAGTCTGAAGGTATCCAAACCTCTCATGTTCAAGGCGTGTCCTACTAGATCTATGAGGTCCTTGCGTTACTTGAGGAGACTGAGATTCCACAACACCTTGTGAATCTCTATGTTCCTCTTGTACATCTACTGGTTCAATGTTTTCTTGTTGGGCTTGAACCTCTTCAAGCTCTATTTTCCTCCCACTGCTTCCTTTGGAAATAAATTCCTTCTCTAGGAACACAGTTGTCCTGGCAACAAACACTTTGTTGTTAGTAGGTTGGTATAGATAATATCCCCTTATTTCCTTGGAGTATCCAATAAAATATAATTTATCAGACTTGAGTCCAAGCTTATCAGGAAACATTTTCCTAACGTAATCCTCACAACCCCAAATCTTCAGAAAAGACAAATCAGGACGCTTCCCATGCCATATCTCATATGGTGTCTTTTGAACTGATTTAGATGGTACTCAGTTAAGTGTAAACACAGAAGTTTCAAGAGCATAACCCCAGAAGGAAATCAGAAGATCATCAAAACTCATCATAGATCGCACCATATCCAACAATGTGTGATTCCTTCTTTCAGACACACCGTTATGCTATGGTGTTCTAGGCTAAGTCCATTATGATACAATACCACGGGCTCGCAAAAGGTCCTCAAACTCCTGGCTTAAGTATTCTCCACCTTGATCAGATCGAAGTGCTTTAATACTTTTACCAAGTTGGTTTTGTACTTCATTCATGAAATCCTTGTACCTCTCAAGGGTTTCTGACTTATGTTTCATCAGGTACACATAGCCATACCTACTGAAGTCATCAGTGAAGGTACTGAAGTACTGATACCCACCTCTGGCATTAGTTCTAAAAGGCCCACATACATCAGTATGTATGAGTCCTAATAGATCATTAGCTCTCTCACCTTTACCTGAAAAGGGAGTCTTGGTCATCTTGCCCAACGAACAATATTCACATGTCTCTATTGATTCATAATCAAAAGAGTCTAGATAACCATATTTATGGAGTCTAGAAAGCGCTTCTCATTTATGTGCCCTAGACGACAATGCCAAAGATATGTTTTGTTTGGGTTGTCGAGTTTCTGGCTTTTGGTGTTTACGTTGAATACACTTGTCTCTAGATCAATCAAGTATAGACAATAAGACATTGGGGCACTGCCATCAAAGATCCCATCTTTAGAAATGGAACATTTTCCATTCTTAATAAGAAATTCAATTTCATCCTTGACCAAACAAGAAACGGAAATGATATTCCTATTTATGACATGTACAAAATAGCAGTTCTCCAACTCTATTATTAGCCCACTAGGTAGAGTTAACTCATAGGTTCCTACGGCACTGGAGGCAACCCTTGCCCCATTAGCAATGCGTAGTTCAACCTCACCTTTCCCCAAAGGCCTACTTCTCTTAAGATCCTTCACATTTGAACAAATGTGAGATCCACATCCATTATCAAGTACCCATGACAATGAAGTAGTAAAGTTAATCTCTATCATGTATAAACTAGAAGTAGAGATCTCTATCTCTCGCTTCTTCTTCCATTGTTCCTTCCATCCTCTCCATACAGAAGAATTCGGTTTGGCGAGAGAACCCTTCTCTCCCTCACCTTTCGTTCCATTGATCTCTATCAATGAAATATATTTCTTCTTAAGCAAAGCATAAGTGTACATAGAGTGGATTCAAAGGCTACCGATATTTATGGATCGTGCAGAACACTTCTCATAGTCCTCAACCAGTTATGGAATTTATTCTCAATTAATTTTCCCATTTGAAGAGATGATTCTTTTGCCATTCTACAAGAGAAATTTGCATTTGTCAAAACTCCTTTTGATTTGATTTGAATAAAAATTGACGATTAGTTAAATAGGCTTTTAATTAATTACCGCTCCCACTATTTTGATTCAAATTGAAAACCCTCACCATCAAATCTAAAGATTGTAGCATACAATCTTCTAGTGGGTCAAGATCCTGAAATCCTCTGAGTCATGGACCAGCTAGGGCTGTCTCCCACAACTTAGATCTTCCAAGTAGGAAACTCTTGGCAATTGCATCATATGCAACTCTTGAAAGATGTCATACGCAACTCCTTGCCATGATCAACTCCATGCCTCAAGGTGCTAGATCCTATCTAGTACACCTTGTTAAGTCCAACCCAAAGCCAACACGATGAATATGCACCCTGCTAGGGTAGACCCACATATTCATCCTTCACACTTCCATGAGATAGACGGTGCACCACGCTAGGGCGTGCCCACACTTGACCGATCAAGCTTTTCAAGTGTGTCACATTTGGAAGGCATCTAAAACTTTAATATTTAATGAGGGATTTGGTTTTATATACATATACATATCCAATCACCACAATAAGTAGTACGTATCATATACATGCTATATCCCACAGAAAACATGCGAAATGATAAAAGCAATGATTATGGACATCCTATTGTGATTCCTCGAGCCAAGAGGAATCACAATTATCTAAGTCTACATCACATGCAACCTGTACAAGATGAAATATGTGCTTTGCCTTTCTGGGTTTGATTAACTCATCTCCATGATTGATCAGCTCACCATTAGGTTGGTCGTTTGGGTGCCACCAGCCGATCGACTGGTACCTCTAGCCGATCGGTTCACTGGTCATCATGCATCTCCTCAGGTCACCACCCGCTTGTCTCGCTCCTCGAACCAGTCATCTTGAACGCCAACTGATCAGTTCACGCCTTGAACTGATCCTCTCAGTTGTCGTCAGGTCGTCCGCCGTTCTTTGACATAATATGAAATTTTTTTTATCCTATTTTACAATTGAATTGTGAAACCCTGAGTTACATTTGGGGGGAGCAAAGGTAGGAAAGAAATTTCAAATTATTTTGAGTTACATCAGGAATAGTAGATAGGGAATCAGTGCACAAATCAAGATGCAAGCAACCATATACAACCATACACCGATATAGGGTTTATTGGCCATAACCACGCTATGCTACCACCAAAAAACTCATTTAAGGGCGACGCGTATCGAGTGGATTAATATTACATATCATATATGAATATTGGAATTTGTGGTTTGGACACGCATAAAGCCAATTTTATTCACATCGTATGCGATAAATAAAGGCGACAAACCAAAATCGATCATACCAATAATCCTAAAGTACAGAATAGTTAACCTAGCTCTGATACCACTGTTAGGTTTTAGGGGAGACAGAGACGACAATGGAAACAAAATTTTCCCCCCAAACCCATAAGCAAGGAATCACGTCAATGTATATACAATAGGAAAGATGGTTTTTAGAATCATACCTTGTCCCGAGGCTTGATCGACGACAATACCACGTGACTTGCCTGGTCTTCACCTCCAGTCTTGGACGGTGTTTGTGCAGCTCCTAGTCTCACTGGGACTAACGACTCTTGGTCTCACCGGGAATGTCAGGATTCCCAGCTATCCTCCGAGAAGCAGAGGTCTCCCACCTCTACTGTCATCCACACAAACTTCCTGGAACTCCGATCTCCTTGTCCCACAAGGAATCAGAAGGAGTCGTACCCTCCTATCGGCGTACTAGTCACCGACACACTCTCCTGCAACCAGTTTCCTTTCTATAGTTGTCTTTCCCTTGCTATGCCTCCCTTATCGGGTAATACTTGCTCAGGCTCTCTCAGTTACCTAAACAAGAGAGAACGACAACTTTGCAGAGCAACTGGTACTCTGAGTTGTACTTCGAGAAGTCCCCAATACCCATATATATAGGAGGGTCATGGGATATGGTTCTCTATCCCGAGAAATACGGGACTAAGCAGGAGTAGAAGGGTTTGAGATTTCCACAAAATATGACAAACTGCGGTAGTTGAACCGATCGTTTCAACCCTGAAACGATCGTTTGGACACTCCAGCCGATCGGTTGGACACTCTAGTCGATCGTTTGGACTCTTGAGCTGATCGATTGGCTGCTCTAGCTGATCTGTTTGCAATCTTGGTCCAACTCAAATTGACTTTCCATGTTTGTTTCCAACTAATCAATATTAGTCCTTGTCCAAATCGAATTTGACAAGTGAAATGAAATGATTGTCTGGTCACCCAACCAATCCACCAATGTGAACCGATTGTCTGGTGATCTGAGTCGCTCGTCTCACCTACCTAAGCCGATCGGTTCATCTCATGAGCCGATCGGTTGGGGCAGTAGATCAGTCAATTGTAGTTTCAATCAATCTGATACTCTAATCATCTAATCCAACACCTTGAATACTATTATTTTGAGCTATTAATTAATTGAGTGTTTAATTGAACTACTAAACTCCTTTCGTAATCAATCTAAACATCATTTTGTGGATAAACTCCTCTTCCAGGTTAAATACTATGTGTGTGACCCTATAGGTCCATTTCACATTGGTAGTGAAAGTCCATAACACTTATGACTTCACAAGAAAAGAGCGGTGCCTAGTCACACATCAATGCTACCCAAGTGAAATAGAAAGTTGGAGAACAAATTTCAATCCTAGAATCCATGAATGGTGTTACAGTGAATGTATAATTCCTTTATCACTGATGTCCTGAATGAATTCGAGGCATGGAATAATCATCCTTTCAACGTTCATTCATTTCCTTGATCTCAGAGTAGGCTGGGTGAGATGTGTGTGAATCAATATCACATATTGATTCACATGTGCATACGCATGCCTTTCTCAATCCTACTCATCAAGTGGCCAAGGACATCAAACTCCCTTAGGAGGGACAAGTCCCATATCTATCACTCACCCCTCAAAAGCCTCATGTGTCAAAGCCACCCAATCATCACCTTTATAACAAACCATGTTTCAGGACTGCATTTGATGATGTCAAAGTGTACCCAACGCCATGTGTTGAGTGTAGTGATTTTAGGTCTAAGAATCACACTCACCACCATCACTGTGAGAGATGACTGTGACTACCAAATCATGGTTCCATGTGGCACTCTCACGGTGGGTCTGTCCGGTACACTATTCTCTAACAAGTACCTATGTGCTTGGTTTGATATCACTATATCATGACTAATGAGATTCTGTCATCAACCAACACACAATCTAGTCTTTAGTGTTACAAATGTCTATGGTTATTTCCACAATAACAATTGACTAGGTACTAAACAAGAATGTATACTCTTAACATCCGTATGATCTCATCGTTCAGGCCCTCAACCTAAAAGCATATGTCATTGAGTAAAACAATTCTTTAAACATCTATCATGTTACACTATCATTTCAAAAATAGTTTAAACATATATATTAGAAATTGACTTTATTATTATTCAAATAATTTACAAAGTATCCCATTACAATCATCACATGACTTGCTCTATGGGCATACATACCAACAAGAATTTGTCCCATCAATATCAAGCTTTCTAATAGAATTATAGACATGTGTTGTCTTCATGGATGAGTAAAAGAAATTCGTATTGGAATCTCCTTCCCTGAGCTAGTCAACTCTAGACTTTTGCTTATAAAAAGCTTCATGTATGTTAGCTTTCTTCCTCGCTTCAAGTAAAAGAGATATAATTTTCACACACAACTCTAGATTCAGAGGGTCGACATCAGCTTCATTTTGAGCTTGAATATGATACAATTTAGATATTCTACTATTATCATTAATGTTTCCAAATTCATTCTTATTCCAGGTAATCAAGTTATGTCGTAGGACAGAAAGCTTATTATAAAGTCTAAACATAGCAAAGCCTTACACATCAGTTTCCCAAGCACCTTGCAAAATATCATTGAAGTCTTTATGATCAGTCCACAAATTAAAAAATCTAAAAGAGGACTTACATTTCCTTAGCTGGCCAATAGATAAGACGATCTTCTTATGGTCAATAATGGTATTAGACATACTTTCACCAGAGAAATCCACAATACTAGACATAAACTCTAAATTATAGAAAATTCTATCAATTCCTGAGGAAGAAAAACCATCACCCTCTTGATTGTTACTCCATGTGAAGTAAGGACCACTCAAGTCAAGCTCAAACAAATCAAAGTTAATAACACATTCATTAAACTCATCCATAGATTGTTTAGAAGGAAACTGCTTACTAATCCTCTCATTCGTCCTCCTCACACAATCAAAATCCCCCAGAATGATTCAATGTCGATCAACATTAGCATAGATTTTTTGAATGGATTCCCACAGATCTGAACTATCCTTATCAGCATTATGACCATAAACAGCTAAAATTAAAAAAATAGTTTCATCAATATTGATCGAAGCATGGATTACTTGATCGGTTTCCTCAATCTTTGTAACATCACACCTTTCTCTCTTCCACAGAATAACAACTCTCCCTAGAGGGTGATACATCATATTAGACATCCAACAAAACTCAAGAAAAAATGTAGCCATGAACTTAGCAATTTTATTTTTCTACAACTTAGTTTCCACTAAAACATTTATATCGTACCCACTCCTCCTAATCTCTTCTTGGATGGGGTATACCTTATTGCATATACCTCTCACATTCCAAGAAGCAACAATACAAGAAGTCAGTTAGAAACATCGGATGTTGAACTGTCAGCCTCAGTAGTAGTAGTGGAGTTCATTAAGATCCCCCCCGGGCACAGGAGACAAAGCTGAGTTTTCATATCTTTGATAAATTCATGCATTCATTTTGACTTTGCATAATCCTTTCTTCAATTGTTGTTTCCCTGTATCATACATTGGAACATAACTAGAAGAAGTCTGTGAGATAAGCTCACTCACAGGAGATCCTTTCTGAATGACTTGAAATGGAGTCAGAGTAGAGGGACTTGATATAAGATTTTGACTAGACAAGTTATCGAACACCTCATCGGCGCTAGACAGTTGCTCAGAATAAAACCCTTCATTTACTTCTTTTGACAACCTTAAGTCTTCAACAGTTAGAATCTCCAGAGCCAAGCTTCTATATCTGTTTATCTCCTCTTCATCGTCTATTTCTTCATTAATATGCTCAATAACATCATACTTTTGAATATCAAGACTCATCTTGGCAATAACAAGTTCTTGTCTCCTCCTAAATCTCCAAACCTTCTTTGGTTGCTCATATGTCTTTAGAACATTTTTCTTTTTCTTCGGCACATTACAACTATCATCATGCCCTAGAAATCCGCACTTCATACACCGACACGGGATCCTGTGATACTCTAGAATGATACTGAACTCATCCCCTTCATCACTTATCATAGACATTTTCCTAGGATACTTAGTCATATTTTTCATTAAGACCTGGATACGAGCATAATCAATATGCCTGAAATCTCTGGTTGGAGCATCTATCCTCATCGGCATACCCAGATACGAGTCGATCCTTTCAAAAGTTCTAAAATCCCAAAGTTCAATCGACAAATTCTTAACTGTATTGCCGACCGACACCTCAGATAATGCTATTTTATACAAACTATCCCCCGACTTCTAGGCACAAAATATAACTGGACGATTCCTTACATACCACTCACCATCATGAACAATGTCTATATCCGCAGATTCAGAAAAGAGAATGAGAAAAAAACCACTCCCTCTATCAAAGATGTCGAACATACCATTAAAGCTCCATATACTATCAAAGTAATTAGCAAGGAATGGAATATTAGGCCAGAAATCCACAACATATCCCATCAAACACTTGCTCCATCTAGTCGCATTTTCAGTAGCTTCATGTTTAGGATACACAATTTATCATCAATGAGTGAGATGTTTACTTTCTTCAAGTCTTTGTGGCTCCCAATATCTTTACTCATGAACTCATGCCATCCAACTAGTTCCTACCTCAGATCCACAACAACTACTACATTATCCTGTTGTGAGATAGGCGTATGAGCGTTTCCAGGACCGGGATCCACTTCCCTCGCCAAATTTCACTAGTGAGATGACAGATTGAGCGCCTTCACCACACTAGTCGCATTTCCTCTCGAGGTGGATGGATTCACGAGATGTTAGCATTAGCCTTGTTGGAATATATTTTAATTAGATGTTCAAATGGTTTTGGTTTTGTTAAAAAAATCATTGCGATTTAAAAGTTATAAGTGAAAGAATTTGCCTTCTCTTCTTTTTCTCTATATGTACTTTCTATCCACTTCCCCTTTTCTCTATTTATTACTTACTATAGTTCAATAAAAATGGTACATTCTCATTGGGTCCAGATATTTAGAAATGGAAATAGGGTATGAAACAACATATTCATAGGGTATTGCGTATCATTTTCCATTAACGATGCTCAGACCTACTCACATGGATGGCTATTCACATTTGGAAATAGAGTGTATGGCAAGGGGGATTTGTCTAGATGATCAATGAATACATGGAGCAAGGTGAGGAAGGGGGAAGGAGAAGGTGGACTTTAAAAGAAGCTAAGATTGGGGTGAACAAGCCAAGGAATAACATGTGAAACAATAAATAAAAGGTGGTAGTAGGTAACCACTAAAAATTTGGTCGTGTCCCAAAAATCCTTTCCATACATTCACCTCTGTTATTGTACCCGCAACCTCAATTTAGAAAAAGTCAAACTCTCATGTGATAGAGGCGACGAGACCCTCCACTCCTTGAAATCACTAGGTGAATGTCCTTGAAATTAAGATGGCCTCTTCCTAGAGTTGGATTCAAGCTTCTCAACATAAGACCTCTCAATCCTTCTCACAGATTCCTCAAAGGTAGAAAATTCTCCCTATTTTCCAATGTTGATGTTATTGTAGACAACTTCGAGTTCACACCCTTCTCGAGCCTCTGGATCTTCTCCTTCTATATGGATGTCCTGTGAGGAGAGAACCTCAAAAGCTCCATATGACTAATCTCATACTCATTAATATACATCAAACCTTGGCACAACTTTTCAAACTAAGTTGTCTCATCTAGTTATGTCTCAAGGGAGTAACAACTCATGAATTCTTGCCAAAATTCTTCCCAACTCATGTCAACTCCTAGCCTCTTCTCCTCTATGGCCTACTAATGGCTATCACTACCCTTTAACAGGTAAACAACATGCTTCACATTGTCCTGATCTGGGATGCTGAGGATCCTAAATGTGTTCTCAAGCTCCATTAACCACTAATGGACATTTGGTGGGTCCACCATACCCACATACTCAATAACTCATGCACATTAACCTCTCAAACATCTTCCCAAAATCTTGGAACTCCATATTAGAGATAGCTACTCTAGGTTGAGGTACATGCACCCTATCCGCTAAGTGCGTAATCATCGCTATCAGCTGGCCAAAAAAAGACCTAAAGGTTAGCTCATCTATGGATGTAGGGTCAAATGGAGGTTGCACAGGCTTTTTTAAGCCCATCTCAGGAACTCTCCATTTATGTTATGGCCTCCTATCGCCACCTCCTGGTACAGAATAGCTACACACAACATGTTCTTCACATTCTCCAACCATATTTTCATAAGCATAAGTTGTGATTAGATATGTTGGATTATGTAAGAACAAACACAAAACCCTAAGTCCTACGTCCATGTAGACTCACTGAACTTAAATCAACGATACCACCAAATGTGACAAATCATCACACACAATGAGATTACTCAATTCTAAAGCACGATCAAGCACAAACTAATCATACCACTAAAAAGAGGGATAATTGAAACTGCTTAAAATAGATCCAGGAACATTACAAAAGGTCCATCATCGTTAACCCATCACGTAGGTTGTCCCATTGTGTGATTTAAATGCCCGCTCTGATGTGCAGGTAATCGAGGAGGGGGGGGTTACACTACCGGGGCGGGGTCACTAAAGTGGATCTTCCTAGGGGGGTGGTTCCCACATTATCCAAAAGACCCATCATCTTGCATATATCACAATCTGTGCTGGATATTTACTTATATGTCCATTGGTCTCAGCCACAACCTGTATAAAAAGTATAGTACCACATATATACACATGACATATACCACAATTGCATAGAGCTAGACTTCCACTACAAAATCTTGAGTTGATACATATCATCTACAAAACATCCTCGTCCCGGAGTTGAGAGTACATTGAAAACTCTAGGACAAAAAGCCTACTTGCCAACCTTCTGCTACTATAGATCTCCAAGCTACTCCCCTTCATCACCTTGAACCTCACGACGTGATTGACGATCACCTAAAAAGATATGGTGGCCCATGAGGTGAGATCCATGTACTAGTGAGAGATATAATGTTCAACAATGATTATTGATTACAACATGTTATATAATCAACTACATTAAACAGATTAAGTATGTTATACCGGTTAAGTAGGTAGTATTACAACAAATATATTGGGCATGGTATTGAAAGAAACAAATACAACTACAAAATTTAATTTCTCTTTTGTAGAATATAACAACTTAATATCATAAGAAACAAGGCAAGAGTTGTCAACCAATGCGATTCACATTTAAACCTAGAAGATATGCTACACAGATGGCTTACATCTTTATTAGGCCTTGGGAAATTTGAGGTATACCACTCAAATCCCAAATGAGCATTGTGAAGTGCTATTCATATCCATATAAGAACTAGGAGAGTCAGATATTGTATGATCTCTTCCGCCCTAGACCATTATGAGTCAACACAATGACACATAAGGTCAAGCTATAAAATAGCCTAGTCAACCCTTGACATATAGGTTATTGCACTAGAAATAATGTATACAAAACCCTATCATCTGAGGTACAACTATATATATATGTACGTATATATATATATATATATATATATATATATATATATATATATATATATATATATATATATATATATATATATATATATATATGTACATATATATATGTACATATATATATATATGTATGGGTGTTCATTCATTGCCCACGCGGGTAGCCTGGATTTTCACTACCTGACAGCCAAAAAAGTAACTCTCCTGGCCAAAAAAGTAACTCTGCTATCAAAAAAGTAACTATGGTGATAAGAAAGTAACTACACGAATAAAAGTGTTACTCTGTACAAAATATACAACGGATATATATATAAGGATGTGTTTTTTTATGTTGGTGGGGCAATTGATATTATTTATGGATGAAATTTTTTGGGGATCTAGACAAAATGGTCCTCTGCAATTGCAATTTTTTTTGAAAAAAGGTGGTCGGAAGGGTGGGCGGGTAGCTACCCATGCGGGCAATAAATTTGGGCCCTATATATATATATATAAATATATATATATATAAATATATATATATATATATATATATATATTATACAAGACATGACCTCAAACTCTAATGAGACTCTACCATCAACCAACACACACTCTAGTGTTATGTATTATTATAGTCTATTTATCTTTCAAAGTAACATTCGATTAGGGACATAACCAGAATTTATATACTCTCATCATACACAAGATCTCATTGTTCAAGTCCTCAATCTAAAGACATATGTCATTGAGTAATATCATTCTCTAGACATCTGTAATGTAATATCATCATCTCATAATGAATAAACATGTAGATAAAATTGCCTTCATTATTATCATGCCCCAATCCAATCATATATAGTTGTCTCTTAGGGAAAACATACCAACATTTCCTATGATTGTATGTGAATACGAGGGATAAAGGTAGTGAAAAATAAAGGTGGTGCAACATAGCTACACACAAAATGTTCTTCACGTTATCCAACCATATTTTCATAAGCATAGGTTGTGATTAGATATGTTGGATTACGTAAGAACAAACACAAAACCCTAAGTCCTACTTCCATGTAGACTCACCGAACCTAAATCTCTGATACCAACAAATGTGACAAATCTTCATACAAAATGAGATTACTCAATTCTAAAGCACGATCAAGCACAAACTAACCATACCACTAAAAAGAGGAATAATTAAAACTACTTAAAACATATCCAGGAACATTACAAAAGGCCCATCACTATTAACCCATCACGTAGGCTGGCCAACTGTGTGATTTAATCGAGGTGGCAGGGGGGGTTACACTGCCAGGGTGGGGTCACTGAAGTGGCTCTTCCTCGGGGGGGGGGGGGGGTGGTTCCCACATTATCTAGAAGACCTATAATCTTGCATATATCACAATCCGTACTGGATATTTACTTATATGTCCATTGGTCTCAGCAACAACTTGTATGAAAAGGTATAGTACCACATATATACACATGACATATACCACAAATGCATAGAACTAGGCTGCCACTACAAAATCTCGAGTTGATACATATCATCTACAAAACATCCTCTTCCCGGAGCTGAGAGTACATTGAAAACTCTAGGACAAGAAGCCTACTTGCCAACTTTCTACTACTATAGATCTCCAATCTACTCCCCTTTACCACCTTGAACCTGACGACATGACTGACGATCACCTAAAAAGATATGGTGGCCCACGCGGTGAGATCCATGTACCAGTGAGAGATATAACATTCAATAATGATTATTGATTACAACAGGTTATATAATCAAGTACATTAAATAGATTAAGTATGTTATACAAGTTAAATAGGTAGTATTACAACAAATATATTGGGCATTGTATTGAAAGAAACAAATATAGATACAAAATTAATTTCTCTTTTGTAGAATATAACAACTTAATATCATAATAAACAAGGTAAGAGTTGTCAATCAATGTGATTCACATTTAAACCTAGAAGATATGCTACACAGATGGATTACATCTTTATTAGGCCTTGGAAAATTTCAGGTATACCACTCAAATCCCAACTGATCAGTGTGAAGTGTTATTCATTTCCGCATAAGATCTAGGAGAGTCAGATATTGTATGATCTCTTTTACCCTAGACCATTATGATTCAACACAATGGCACATTAGGTCAAGCTATAAAATAGCCTAGTCCACCCTTGACATATAAGTTATGACACTAGAAACAATGTATACAAAACCCCATCATCTGAGGTACAACTATAATATATATATATATATATATATAAATATATATATATATATAAATATATATATATATATATAACCTTAAAATCTAATGAGACTCTACCATCAACCAACACACATTCTAGTCTTATGTATTATTGTAGTCTATTTATCTCTCAAAGTATCATCTGACTAAGGACATAACAAGAATTTATATACCCTCATCATACACAAGATTTCATTGTTCAAGTCCTCAATCTAAAGACATATGTCATTGAGTAATATCATTCTCTAGACATCTGCAATGTAATATCATTAGCTCATAATGAATAAACTTGTAGAAAAAATTGCCTTCATTATTTTCATGCCCCAATCCAATCATATATAATTGTCTCTTAGGGAATACATACCAACATTTCCTATGATTGTATGTGAATATGAGGGATAAAGGTAGTGCAAAATAAAACGTTAAAATACATGAGTATGAGCAAGTTGAATAGCATGGAGGTCAATATAGAAAAAATAAGTTGACCTTAATATGAGTTATATGACTTGGAAATAAGATATTTTATGTACCAAGATTAAATGTAAAACCTTAAAGGAGAATGTTGATTAAGAAACTTAAGTATTGAAACAACTAACAAACATTGACAAATGTAATTATGGAATGTATAATCATGGTCATAAAAGAAAATAAAACCAAATTAGTAATGCTAGATAGAAGGATTACAATTTTCCATAAAGGGGGATACACATCTTGTAAGTTCACAAATAATCATATTGTTAAAGAAATGTAAAGAGTTTGAAAATATTAAATAGTTTAAGGTACGTGAAAAAATTAAATAACTAGACTTGGATGAAAGGAATGTAGTAAGAGAATGTTTGGAAAGAAAAAGTATGTTTTAAAGTCATAATGTCCTTTTTTAGAGTATACCTTACTTGAGAATAAAGTAAACAAAATTGGCATTGATGGTGTACCAATGAAAAAATATGGACATTCAAAGATCACGTTGAGTAGAAAAATAAAGGTAGGGAATGATGATATATCAGACAAGATAAGTACTTTGCATGTACTCCTGACTAGGGTGAGTTTATAATAATAAAGGGTCATATGAGAAGTTGCAGTACAAAAAGAGTTAAGTTTTTGATAATGTCGAGTATACAAAAAACCCACGTATCCTAATAGGAATTACATGTCCTAATCCTTATTTGTTGATTCTTTGTATTTGTATATTCTTTAAAATTCTAGAATCTCTGGTTAACCTTGAGAAAATTCTATCCTTATTCAGATAAGCTTTTCCTTTATTCTTATCCAACTTTATGTAGGTGCTAGATAGAATTCCTTTATAACATGTGTCGGTGCTAGTGGTATCACCATATTTGAACTATCTTTTATTCGTATTACCCTTAGTTTCTTTGATATTATTCCTCTATCCATGGCTAAATCCAATAGTAACAACTAGAAATTTATCTATTGATATAATAATAAGGAAATGTTAGTTGCACTTCTAATATTCCCAGTTGATTGGTATATTAGAGACCTACATCTAAGCATGGGTCAAATTAATCTTATCTTTTATTTTGATACCTTATGGATAAATGTTAAACATAACTATAAAGGGGAATTATTATGTTATCATCTACGAAAAATAGTTATGAAGCTTTTATAAATTGAAGAAGGTGACATGCTGAATTTTCTGTGGTGCATCCCTTCTCAACTCAAAATGCAAGTTAGGTCAAAGACCAGAGAGATCTGTTAACCAATCTTAGGAAACTATTACCAGTTACATCCTATGCAATTCTTAGATAGATGGTTGTACAACTTTGTTTCAATAGGTCATCATATGAAACATATTCCATCTATATGCATCTAGGTTATTAATCCTCTTACACCTAGTCAAATCCAACCCAAAGGCCACTCCAATAAGGTATGGGATGCTGAGGATCCTAAATGCATTCTCAAGCTCTATTAACCACTAATGGACATCTGCTAGGTCTACCATACCCACATACTCGATAACTAATGCAAATTAACCTCTCAAACATCTTCCCAAAATCTTGGAACTCCATATTAGAGATAGCTACTCTAGGTTGAGGTACATGCACCCTATCCGCTAAGTGCATAATCATCGCTATCGTCTGGCCAAAAATAGACCTAAAGGTGGGTCATCCATGGTTTTAGGGTCAAATGGAGGTTGCACGAGCTTCTTAAAACCCATCTAAAAAACTCTCCATTCATGATCTGGCCTCCTATCTCCACCTCCCGGTGCAGCATAACTACACACAACATGTTCTTCACGTTCTCCAACCATATTTTCATAAGCATAAGTTGTGATTAGATATGTTGGATAGTGTAAGAACAAACACAAACCCTAAGTCCTACGTCCATGTAGACTCACTGAACCTAGATCTCTAATACCACCAAATGTGACAAATCATCATACAAAATGAGATTACTCAATTCTAAAGAACGATCAAGCACAAACTAACCATGCCACTAAAAAGAGGAATAATTAAAACTACTTAAAACATATCCAGGAACATTACAAAAGGCCCATCATTATTAACCCATCATGAGGCTGACCCATTGTGTGATTTAAATGACCCTATAATGCACAGGTAATCGAGGCGGGGGGGGGGTTTACACTGTCGGGGTGGGGTCTCTGATGTGGCTCTTCCTCAGGGGGTGGTTCCCACGTTATCCAAAAGACCCATCATCTTGCATATATCACAATCCATACTGGATATTTACTTATATGTCCTTTGGTCTCAGCCACAACCTGTATAAAAAAGTATAGTACCACATATATACACATGACATATACCACAAATGCATAGAACTAGACTTCCACTACAAAATCTCGAGTTGATACATATCATCTACAAAACATCCTCTTCCCGGGGCTGAGAGTACATTAAAAACTCTAGGGCAAAACACCTACTTGCCAACCTTTTGCTACTATAGATCTCCAAGCTACTCCCCTTCACCACCTTGAACCTGACAACATGACTGATGATCACCTAAAAAGATATGGTGGCCCACGAGGTGAGATCCATGTACCAGTGAGAGATATAATGTTCAACAATGATTACTAATTACAACAGGTTATATAATCAAGTACATTAAACAAATTAAGTATGTTATACAAGTTAAGTAGGTAGTATTACAACAAATATATTCGGCATGGTATTGAAAGAAACAAATATATATATACAATTTAATTTCTCTTTTGCAAAATATAACAAATTAATATCATTAGAAACAAGGCAAGAGTTGTCAACCAATGTGATTCACATTTAAACCTAGAAGATATGCTACACAGATGGATTACATCTTTATTATGCCTTAGGAAATTCAAGGTATACCACTCAAATCCCAACTGAGCATTGTGAAGTGCTATTCATTTCCGCATAAGATCTTAGAGAGTCAAATATTGTATGATCTCTTCAGCCCTCAACCATTATGAGTCAACACAATGACACATTAGGTCAAGCTATAAAATAGCATAGTCCACCCTTGACATATAGGTTATGACACTACAAACAATGTATACAAAACCCTATCATCTGAGGTACAACTATTATATATATGTATATATATATATATATGTGTGTATATATATATATATATATATATATATATATATGTGTGTGTGTGTGTGTGTATTAATTATATACAAGACATGACCTCAAACTATATGAGACTCTACCATCAACCAACACACATTCTAGTATTATGTATTATTGTAGTCTATTTATCATTCAAAGTAACATCCGACTAGGGACATAACAAGAATTTATATACTCTCATCATACGCAAGATCTCATTGTTCGTCCTCAATCTGAAGACATATGTCATTGAGTAATATCATTGTCTAGACACCTGTAATGTAATATCATCATCTCATAATGAATTAACAGGTAGAAAAAATTGCCTTCATTATTATCATGCCCCAATCCAATCATATATAGTTGGCTCTTAGGGAATACATACCAACATTTCCTATGATTGTATGTGAATATGAGGGATAAAGGTAGTGCAAAATAAAACATTAAGCTACATTAGTATGAGCAAGTTGAATAGCATAGAGGTTAATATAGAAAAAATAACTTGACCTTAATATGAGTTATATGACTTGGAAATAAGATATTTTATGTATCAAGATTAAATGTAAAACCTTAAAGGAGAATGTTGATTTAGAAACTTATGTATTGAAACAACTAACAAGCATTGCCAAATATAATTATGGAATGTATAATAATGGTTATAAAAGAGAATAAAACAAAATTAGTAATGCTAGATAGAAGGATTACAATTTTCCATAAAGGGGGAAACACATATTGTAAGTTCATAAAATATTCATATTGTTAAAGAAATGTAAAGAGTTTGAAAATATTAAATAGTTTAAGGTATGTGAAAAAATAGAATAACTAGACTTGGATGAAAGGAATGTAGTAAGAGAATGTTTGGAAAGAAAAAGTATGAGTTTCAAAGTCATAATCTCCTTTTTCGAGTATACCTTACTTGAAAATAAAGTAAATAAAATTTACATTGATGGTGTGCCAATGAAAAAATATCGACATTCAAAGATCTAGTTGAGTACAAAAATAAAGGTAGGGATTGGTGATATATCATACAAGATAAGCGATTTGCATGTACTCCTGACTAGGGTGAGTTTATAATAATAAAGGGTCATATGACAAGTTGCAGTACAAAAAGAGTTAAGTTTTTGATAATGTTGAGTATACAAAAATCCCATATATCCTAATAGGAATTACATGTTTTAATCCTTATTTGTTGATTCTTTGTATTTTTATATTCTCTAAAATTCTAGAATCTTTGGTTAACCTTGAGAAAGATGCTATCCTTATTCACATAAGCTTTTCCCTTATTCTTATCCAACTTTATGTAGGTGCTAGATAGAACTCCTATATAAGACTTGTTGGTGCTAGTAGTATCAACATATTTGAACTATCTTTTATCCCTATTACCCTTGGTTTCTTTGATATTATTCCTCTATCCATGGCTAAATCCATTAGTAAGAACTAGAAATTAATCTATTGATATCATAGTAAGGAAATGATAGTTGCACTTATAATATTCCCAACTGATTGGTATATTAGAGACCTACATCGAAGCGTGGGTCAAATTAATCTTATATTTGATTTAGATACCTTATGGATAAATGTTAAACATAACTCTAAAGGGGAATTATTATGCGATCATCTACAAAAAATAGTTATGGAGCTTTTACAAATTGAAGAAGGTGACATGCTAAGTTTTTTGTGGTGCATCCCTTCTCAACTCATAATGCAAGTTTGGTCAAAGACTAGAAAGATCCATTAACCAATATTAGGGAACTATTACCAATTACATACTATGCAATTCTTAGATAGATGGTTGTACAACTTTGTTAAAATAGCTCATCATATGAAACATATTCCATCTATATGCATCTAGGTTATTTATCCTATTACACCTAGTCAAATCCTACCCAAAGGCAAATCCAATAAGATATGCACCCTATTGATAAGATCAACATACTTAATTTCAAACTTCCCCATGGTAGACAATGCACAATGTTGAGCATGCCCACACTTAATCAAATATTGTTTTCATGTGTATTGCATAAAGGAAGGCATCTTCAAGATTGATATTATATTGAGGGATTTATTTCTCTCTCTCTATATATATGTATATATATATGCATATTATATATATATATAGCCAATCACCATTACACATACATTATTACCTGTAGCATACACTATACCTATCTGATGGAGTTGGGACTTACACCAAAAGATTACTCTTCCAATGGGAGTCCCAAATATGCACCAAAAACCATAGAGAGTTGATGTCTTCTCTAGGTTTACCTTCAACTGGTGCTAGATAAACACTCCAACCCCGTAAGAGTATGGAAGCCTTATCGTAGCACATATTTAGGATCGAACCCAAAAGACAACGGTCTTGTTGCAAGCAGCAAGATAGAAAACGTATGGAATTTCACTTAGTCACTTACTAGTAGGCACTTATATCGAAAGTTGGATTTTGATGTTTTAGACTAATGAACATGAAAAGTAAAGAAAGCAAGTAAATCTAATGAGTTAAACTATGATATAAGATTACTAGGGTGTGATCGGTTTTTCACCACCACTACACATCGATCAACACATGCAAAGCAAAAATTAACCTGCAAAAAGAGTCTAGTCAGTTAGTATCTTTGTAGGCTTAGTTTCCTTTCGAAGAACTAACTACGAGAAGTGCGGGAATGTTGCAACGCCAGCCATTTCCGAACAAATGGTCACATTACTTTGCATCATTCCCCTCACAAAGTGTGTTCCTCGACTTACTAAGGTTGCACTTCCATACGTCAACTGATTCCATTTCATAGTATGAAAGTGCAACGAATGATAGTGAGTTTACTCCACTTCTTGAGATACACTTCTAGATACTGAAACAGATGCATGGTGGATACATGCACCAAGAACCAACATACAAACGAGTTTCGAATCTAATAGTATAAACATAGACAATTCATACTAAAAGATAAAGGATAACACAAGTTGGAGATCAAGCAACATGCATTCATTAATCGTTTGATGTCAAACTGAAAAAGATAAGAACTCGATATTGCAATCTAAGGATTACATTTACATGATATGAAAGCATGGGTAGCGGGGCTACTCTCCGCACCCTAGTGAAAGAAACTACTCTCCCATAACTAGGACAAAGAAGGAGGTGAGAAGAAAGAGAGAAAGCATCATCCCCACAAAGGAGACAGGAAAGTCAACCCCTTGGAGAGAGAGAGCAACGATCCACCAGTATTTGTAGGTTGCACGACGATGAGATCTCCCCTTCCCACCTTCTTTGGTGAAGAAGGAGAAAGTAGCTTCAGGATGGAGTATGGGTCTCAGACCGGCAGCCCCAGGGCAGATGATGGAAGTAGAAAATGCTCTGGAATGATTGAGGCAGCCTTTGGACGTTTGAAACTTGATATCTAATGGAGGACCCTTGGGTTCTTATTTATAGGCCTTGAGTGAAGTCCAAACGGTTTGGAGACCGTTTGGACCTCAAGACCGTTTGGGCCTCAAGACCGTTTGGACGTTGAGACCGTTTGTCTTCATGCGGTCTTGAGACCGTTTGACTCCATCCGGTCTCGGGACCGGTTGGCTTCATGCGGTCTTGAGACCGTTTGAACTCCATGCGGTCTCGGGAGCGGTTGGCTTCATGCGGTCTTGGGACCGTTTGACTCCATGCGGTCTCGGGACCGGTTGGCTTCATGCGGTCTTGAGACCGTTTGAACTTCATGCGGTCTCAGGACTGGTTGGCTTCATGCGGTCTTGAGACCATTTGAACTCCATGCGGTCTCGGGACCGGTTGGCTTCATGCGGTCTTGGGACCGTTTGAACCCTTGCGGTCTCGGGACCGATTGGCTTCATGTGGTCTTGAGATCGTGTGACTCCATGCGGTCTCGGGACCGGTTGGCTTCATGCGGTCTTGGGACTGTTTGACTCCATGCGGTCTCGAGACCGATTGGCTTCATGCGGTCTTGGGACCGTTTGAATCCATGCGGTCTTGAGGCTGAGTTAATCTTTTTATGATTTTTTTGTGTTTTTCTGCATATATAAAAAGGGGAAAGTTAGTCTGATGGTATATTTACAAAAAGGGTAAATTTGAGATTATGTATAGTTTTAATTTAGAAAGAGTATGGAAAACTAAAGAAAAAGACTAAGATAACCATCCAAAATGGGAGGTTATCACCCCCCCTAACTTAGAGTCTAGCTTGTCCTCAAGTTAGATAGAGCTGAGGCATGTAATGGCGAGGCGATCTTATTTAGTTGGGATTTCCATACTCTTGCTTCAATTATTAACCTGAGTTCTCCTAAGGTCATATCAAGTCTTATTGCTTGCCTTGACTCTTTCAGGTTTTGAGAGTTGCTTGGGTCTCAGGTTCTTTCCATTTCTCGTAGCTCGCATTGGGACCACTTTTATTCTGTGCATGTTGTTGACTCTAATCAGCTTTATACCTCTCTGAAGGACCTAGTGGAAGCTAGAGAGGGTATGAGGGTTGGCTCAAGGATTGAAGTGTAACTCCCCCTTCAAGTGGGGGAGGGGTTGTCTATGCTTTTTAGGATCTCACTACCGGGCACGACACATCTGCCTTTGTGAGGGCAGCTGAATGTACCAGTAGGGTGAGTCCTTTATGAGCCTTTCATATATTTAGAGACCTTAGGATTTCACTACTGGGCATGACACATCTGCCTTTGTGAGGGCAGCGGAATGTGTCGGCCGGGTGAAACCTTCATTGGTTCTTTATATAGATCCTTATTCATGGCACAACTCTCATGATTTTATTCGACTCTCTGGCTTTATTCAATGACTCGCAGGCTTGGGATTTGGGGTTTTGTTTGGGAAATTATTTTGGGCGGCCAAGCCTCTTTTATTTTGAAGAGAGGAAAGTTGTTCTTAGAGTTTTTCAACATGCACTTATTTGATTTGTGGTCCACTTGCAGAACTTCTTGATTTGGAAGTTACCTGATGCCCCTCTCATTCTTTAGAGCATGGCTTATTTCTGCCTTGGTTTTGACCTGTGGAGAGTCAGATAAAGAATGAAACAAAAGCATGAAAATCAATAGTGGATGGACATTGTTAAGTCGCCATTAAATGTCTAAGTGCTATTTACTTTTGGGGACTATCATGATTCTAAGGTTAGTTGGGGTGACTTTATTCCAAAAGACTTTAAGTTAAAAAGAATTGTATAAAGAGAAAGAATAAAAGAAGAAAAATAGAAAGTGCTCACAGAAGAAGGGGGAAGATGGAGAAAGAGGGATGTAGAAAATGATACCTCACCCTTGTCTAATGTACCCCCACCCTAACTTATCACTCACTCTGTCCTCAGAGTGTCAAAGTGATAGGTTGAGAAGTAATTAGGACAAGGGCTGCAGGCTAAGGTAAATATGCATTTTCCCCCGGGGAATGAAGTAGATTGGATGTGAAGTGTCCTCGTAGAGCGTGGTAATCCACGCCAATCATCTCTTCTATTGGTCTTTGGAGGACGATGATGGAGTACATCCAGTAGAGGACGTGGAAGCCGCAGTCATTTGATTGTCGAATTTGCTGGGGGCATTTGTGGCAGAAGGAAGGGCGGTGAAAATTCTCTTTGTCGTACGCCCTTGTATGCTGACTCAGAAAATCAATTAACTTTTCAGCGCACTCCTTTGCCACTACTTCTGTTGGCGTCTTCGGTGTCACGACGTAGTTTCTCTGTTGTGCGTTGTACTAGCTATCGGAACTGTTATATATTGTGGTTGTTCCTTCTGGGAGATTTGTTTCCAGGAGCATCCAGTGCTCATGATAAAGGAAATGTAACATGATGAACGTCGGCATTGTGTGCTGGAAATAGGAGATCAGTGCGTCAGTTGTGCCAAAGTTCTTGAGCTTTAGAAGATCATCTTTCATATATGGAGACGCCATGTATGTTGTTGGGTTATTTTGGCCGAGTAGAAACTGATAGGCGGCCATTAAACTTATAGAGAGTGATCCTTTGATCTATAAAGTCTCTCGTAGTGTGTCTGCCATTACAAGAATGTCTCGAGACATGAATATCAGTCCATCTTTGTCGGCTGAGAGCCGTGCCATAATGAGACGCAATTCAAGGTCATTGAGACCTTTGCAAGCATCACGATCAAAATCAGGGAAGGTTGGTTCAATGGCAGATAGAGAATCGATCTTGCTTTTAGCTTGCACGGTATCGGCGACTGGCACCTTGGTCTTTTCTGACTCCTTTAGAGTTTGTCGGAAGGGTCGCTGCTGCGGTCGCTGGATAGCTGAGAAGAGGTAGAGAGGAACGTCATCTGGTGCCATACTTGGGTCCTTGAAGAACCGTCTATCACATATGAGCTCCATGGAATAATGCCCGCGCAAGTAGTGAAAATCATCAGTAACCAGATCAGTGAAGGGGATTTCCTGGTTCAACGCTTGGATGTGATGTATTGTGCAGAAAGTGCAATCCCCATATCCCTCGGTGGCTTGAACTTGAGGGTTTATGATTTTGAACCAAGGTTGGCTCCAATCTTGGCGGAGAGATGGGCGTGCAACCCAAATTAACTTAAGCAGCCGGAAGGGTATACACCTTGCTTCTCCTGCTGCTTCACCTACAAAGTTTATTGTTCCGGATGGTAGCTCGGCACTGTAGAAATTGTACACCTTGGCATCCCGAGTCTCGGTATCCACAATCATAAAAAGCCAGTGGTCCGAGACTTGGAAGGGCACGGTAAGATAACGTGCCCGACGTGCTAAACCAGCACGCAGCCGCTCGATCGACTTTGCTCTTATGTCTTTGTATAAAATGCCAATAGACATAGTGGGTGAGGCATTGAAGACCGGCTGTTGCCGCTTAGAGCTTCTGTACATTTCTATACTATTGGTGAGGAGGACACGAAAGATTGCCATTGGCATCGTGAACTGAGGTCGGAGGATGCTGCGGAAGTCTTCACGTGTCATCTTACGCCTAGTTTTTGTATTGTGATAAATTATGTCTTCCCCCGCCTTTGCATCGTCCGCTATAGTGTTCAGTATAAAAAAGTCCTGAGCATCTAAAGTGGAGATGGCCGCCATATCCAGGTCATGCATTTTGTGCGGCAGAGGTGGTGGCGGGGGAAGTTCTTGTGGAAGGGGAGAGGCAGGTTGTTCTAAGACTTCTTCATGGCCTTGTAGATTATCGTCCGAGTCAGAGGCATAATCGAGATCTTCGTCCGTGTCTAGGCTTACTCGGTCTGCCTCGTCCTGGTAAAGAGGAGAAGGTGCTGAGAGAGGTGGAGCAGATGTTTTTGGTAGACTGACGCTGGTTCCTAGTATACAATGGTGGAACTCAGCGAAAGCCGCGTCTTTAGCAGCTTCCCCGATGGACCCCATAGCGGAATAATCGAATAATTGGTCCCCGTAAGACATGTTGACATTGTCATTGTGTGGGGACTTGGGGTGATGGTCACTGTCATGGTGACACTTTTCGGACCCTTTGTGAGAGGGTTGTGCTGCATTTCCAGGGTCCTCTCCGTCATCATTTTTATCACCGGAGGAGGTGTTATCTTTGTTTGAATCGGCAGAGGAGTCGGAGTCATCTTCTTCTTCATCGTCGCCATCTTTGTCGTCCGCAGCCTTGTCTGCTTGCTTTTTACTTGCGGACATTTTACACCGCCGATGGGTGGCTTGCAACTCATCGAAAGCCACATGCAGATGCTCGTGTGTTTCGAGCAGTGCATCATGAGATTCTTTGAGGTCGGTGTATCTTCCCTCGGTGGAGAGGAGACGTGTTGTAAGATTTGTAACTTGGGCACGTAATTGCTGGATTTCATCATTATTGGACTCCTCTTGGTGATGTTGTAGCTGTGTGAGCGTGCTGTTGATGGTGTCCATGCACGTTCTGAGAACTGCTTGTTGTTGTTGGAGCTCGTGGAGAGTCTCTGGCAGAGGTTGAGTCTGCATGGAGATCTCATCGAATTGCTTCGTCGTTGCTTCTTGCTCACGCTTCGCTCCAAGTACCAGGTCCGGCAAGGTGTTGTAGTGGCTGTTGATGTGCTCAACTTGCTTAGCCACCTCATCTTGTCGTTGCTGGAAGCCTTGGAGGATGGTGGGCAAGGCTCGGTGTTGTTCGTCGATCGTGGCCACCTGTCGTGATAAACCCTGCACACAAGAAAAAATAATTTGTAAGGTATTAGAAGGATCAGTGAAGAGGTTTCGGACAACGTCAAATTGATGGCCGAACTCCTCACCGATATTTGCATAATGAACCCCAGGAGCAGAAGGGTGGGATGGTTGGGGTCTGCGTGGGATGGTGTTAGTGTCTTGCAGAGGAGACACTGATGATGCCCCGAGCTGCGTAGTGACTGTGGATGTAGTCACCAGCAGTGTCGGGGTGGTGGCGGATGTGAAAAGTGGTGGGATTTGAGGTGAAAGTGGTGGTAGCGATAGTGATGGGGTGGAAACTGCAGAGGTGAAAGGGAAAGTGGTAAAGTCGGGCATAGGGATGGAGAAGGGAAAGCCCGAGGTAAAAATGGGTGAAGAAGAAGATGTGAAAGGTTGTGTGGATGTGGGGAAGAAGGGAGGAGTGGTAGATGTTGGAATGGTGGAAGGTGGAGTGGTGGCAGCGGTTAGCTGCTCATGTAGACTCTGAATGAAAGAGTCGATGGAGGAGGTGGTTAAGTTTTCTTCATGGAGGGTCTCAGCCTCTAGGTTTAGCCGAGATGTTGGTGTCCGCGACAACTGTTGGGCCTGCAACTGCCTTCTGGAAGGTCGTTTGATAGGTATTTTTGTTGGTTGAGCTGCCAGGGCTGTGATGCTCAGCTCCATCTGTCCCACTGTTGCTTTCTTTTCTATTGTTTTAACCGAAGCCAGGAGATGTATAAGCTCCTCTTCAGAGAAGAGGAGTTGTTTTGTGTCGTAGTTTGCTAGCTCTGGAAGCGGGAGGAGTGTTCTGGATGACTTGATCATAGGGCAGAAGACATAGTGTAATTTCCCATCCTTTTCCTTGATGATGAAGGAATTCTTCAGAGTTTGTTCATAGGTAAGGATGTCGCCCTTTAGTTGTGTGCAGCTGGGTAGGGGTTTGTCCATCTTGAGGTATTTAATAATAGATGTGACATGGCCCCCATGCAGATTTCTTTCTCCAGGCCAGAAGCTGATAATTTCTGGATCATATGTCGTCCAATATTGACTGGCCTTCTGTTGAGAATAGACCAGAGAACAAAAAGATCTGACATTATAACGTTTCGCCTTTCTGTCCTGGAGAAGAGTGTGCCAGCAAGGATTTTGTGCAGGGTGCGCACAAATCCAGAGTGTATGTTTGATGCTTTGCACGTCTTCGCATCATAGATGGGGATCCCAGTTAGAGACTTCTAGAATGTGTGTCTGTTGAACTCTGGATGATCAGTTCCCACTACCATGGCTTTCCGCAACTGCTCTTGGTTGTCAATGAAGACTGTGTTCAACATATTTTCCATTAGGACAACCTTGCTGCCGAAGATTTGGGTGACGAGCCTTTTGTCACCTCCGTCCCGTGACCTTTCCATGATGTCAACGGGCTCTTTGGTCAGAAAAGTGAAAAACTCTGTGGTGGGTTCAGAGTAGGATACTTCAGGTACTAGACACAACCTGGCGAGGTTGGCTTTTTCTAGCACATTGAAGATGTGGTCGTATATCCCCATCTTAAGCAGAATGCTGGAGAAAACATATTTGGTGGGTTTTAGTGTTTTGTCAGCAGAGAGGTGGGTTTGGATGAAGAGGTTTTCTGGCAGTGGTGTTATGGTGGTGATGGGAGTGAAAGTGGGGGTGGTAATAGGGATGGTGGTGGTAGTAACATGGGTGGTGGTGGTAGCATGGATGGTGGTGGTAGTAATAGGGATGGTGGTGGTAGGTTTTGTAAAAGGTTGATCCATGGCGGAGGCGGGGCGAACGTGTTTTCTCGCCCATTTCTGGGAGGGCTGCCCAGATGCAGTCTCCAGGACCTTGCGTTTCCCCTTTTGTTCTTTGGCAGGGGATTCCTCCTCGGAGTTAGGATTGTACTTCAAGCCTTCATCATCAGAAGAAGAGATCTCAACTTCTTCTTCAGGTGCCTCAGCTAGGCACTTCTCGAGGCGATCAAGGTCGCATAGGACGTCCATTATTTTGACATTTGGTGGTGCCTTCCCGGTCCTGTTGAAGTCATCTCTTATCTTCTGGAGCTCGGTTTGTTCTTTCAGCAGTTCCTCTTTTGTCCAGATTGCCTCGTCTTCGAAAGCGATGACATTCTTTCCTGGTGAAGCCATAGCTGTAGAATGAGAAATCAATAGTTAGGATAACATGTTTGGAAAAAATTGGATTTTATTTGTATTTATGTTTTTGTATTTTTATGGAAATTAAATGAATGTGGGAGGCCAAACGGTTTGAAGACCGTTTGGCTCGAAACAGTTTCAAGACCGTTTGGTTCCAAACGGTTGGAATACCGTTTGGTCCCAAACGGTTTCAATACCGTTTGGTCCCAAACGATTTCAATATCATTTGGTCCCAAACGGTTTGAATACCATTTGGTTCCAAACGGTTGCAAGACCGTTTGGTCCCAAACGTTTTCAAGACCGTTTGGTCCCAAACGATTTCAAGGACCGTTTGGAAAACGAAGCGTCGTGTAGCCACCGGTGAAGGCGAAGATGCTGGCGAAACGGCGCGGAGACGGTGGCTTCGTCGGCGATGACGGTGAGAGCGGCGGTGAACATCGACGATAAAGGTGATGGTGAAAATGACGATAAAAACGACAATGAATACGGTGATGAATACGGCGGTGAAGGCGGCGAGGGTGGATAGAGTCGTTAGTGAAAACGGCGGTGAAGACGGCGACGATGGACAGAGCCGTTGGTGAAACGGCAAAGATGGTGGTGTCGGCGATGAAAATGGCGGTGAAGACGGTGAGGCAGCTTCGTCGTCGGAGAGGCGGAAGTGAAGAGGCGGCACTGAAGGCGATGATAGCGGAAGAGAAGAAGGTCGGAGGATGTTGCGGTTGCTGGACTACCTTTCAGTAGGTGGTAACGGCGGAGGTGAGGAAGCGAAGGATGGTGGACAGAGGTGCGATCGCGCGGGAGCAGAGGAAACAAGGGGAATAGAATAGTTCTCGCACGAGAGAGTTCGAAAGTCAAAGAGAGAAAGACGAAGGGGTAGGGTTTATATTTATAGGGAACAGTTAGCGACCCTTTGCATTCCAAACGGTTTTAAGACCGTTTGGTCCCAAACGGTTTCAAGACCTTTTGGTCCCAAACGGTTTCAAGACCGTTTGGTTCCAAACGGTTTGATGACCGTTTGGAGTCCAAACGGGTTGATGACCGTTTGGAGTCCAAACGGTTTCAAGACTGTTTGGAGCCAAACAGTTTCAAGACCATTTGGCTCCAAATGGTTTCAAGACCGTTTGGCTCCTAACGGTTTGAAGACCGTTTGGAAGGGCAAAGGCAGAAAAGATTTTATATTTTTATGTTTGTTTTTGGTATTTATATTTTTTTTGTTATTTGTTTTTGTTTATTTTTTTGGTTGTTTTGGTTATGTGATTTTTTTTGTATTTTCATAAGATGAAACTAGGGAAAATAAAAGAACATGACATAAAGGAAAGAGTTGAAATCTTGGTTACGTCACTGGCTCGACGAAGCTGTAACATTGTCATGCCGTTGGCATAATATTCGATTGTTCATGTCTGTTCTGCCCATGCTTAGGGTTTGCATCGGGCTGCCCAGCAAATGTGCCTGCCAGAGGCTTCAATTGTGCAACAATCTGGGCAAGCTGAGCTTCAACTGCTTTCTGCTGAGCTTGTTGGTTGGCAAGCATAGTTTGCTGTGATTGTAACATCTACCTTATTAAGGATATTTCATCTTCTGGTTGGGCAGGAGCATTTTTTAGAAGACTTTGTTGTTGGGTTTGTTGAGATTGTTGAAGTGGTAGCGCCAGCTGAGGTTGCTGAGTATGCAGTTGTGGATGGAGCGGGGGATGAGTGTACTGGTAGTAGGTTGATTGGTTCCTAGGGTAGTTAGCCCTAGGGAATTTGTTCCCGGTGTTCCCTTGATTTTGGTTAAAATTGTTTGAGAACCCAGGTGGTAGCCTACTATCAGATCCCCCCTGCGTTTGATGTTGTGGATTTGTAGTTCCAGAAGGGTTCCCATATTGGAATCCAGGGTGATTCCTCGTTTGATTTGGATTGTAGTAGACTTGTCTAGGGATAATGTGGATGGAGTTAACTTGTTCTGGAACTTGATGGTCAGATTGATCCAGAAGGGTTCATATTGTTGTGGTGGTGGATGCAGATCCATCATCACATTATATAGCATACCGTAGGAAAGAGTCGGATGGTCAGAAGCGTGACAAGCCTCACAGGATCCTGTGATGGCTTTGACTTGTTGAACTAGCGGAGTTTTCTTCTTATCAATCTCTCTGAAAGAAGTCTCGAGAGTTTGCTGTTTATGAACAATAGTTTTCAAGGATTCAGCTATTGCTTTCATTTCTATAGACTCTTCAGCTTTGAAAACTTTGAGGACACCTTTACCGGCTGACCGTCCCCATTTGGACTGGTTTTCAGCTCCTAGTGTAACAATCTTCCATGCGTCCTCATAATTCTTCCTCATGAAGTTTCCTCCAGATGAGGAATCTAAAAAATATTTAATATCATCGCTCACTCCCCGATAGAAAATTTCTATCAGTTGATTCTGGGAGATTCCGTGATGGGGGAATTTGCGCAGAAGTTCTTTAAATCTTTCCCATGCCTCAGCAAGGGTCTCTCCAGGTAGCTGAGAGAAGTGATTGATCTACCCTCGGATCTCATAAGTCAGTGAGGGTGGAAAGAACTTCTCTAAGAACTTTTCCTCTAGAGGGGCCCAGGTGGTTATTATGGGCTCTCTGTCCAGTGAGTTGTACCAACTCAGGGCCCTCTCAGATAAGGTGAAATGGAACAGATGAAGCATTATCACATCAAAAGCAACTCCAGCTTGCGGAACCAGGCGACACATCGCCTTAAACCTTTTCAAGTGATCCATGCAATCATCTCCTGAACCTCCAGAGAAAGAGATGCCTTGCATAATCTGGATCCACTGGGTCCGAATCTCAAAGTTGGGGATATTGATAATCGGAGGTCGGACCCGGTGGTTATCCTCATAGTTCTTTGGGACAGCGTAGTCCCTCAGTTGCTTGTTCTGTAGCTCCAACTGAGTAGCTTGGGTTGCTGCCTCAGTCTCAGCTCTTATGTGGGCTTGCTCTTACGCACGTATCTCCGCTTGGATTTGGGCACGAGTATCTACGATGAGTTGTGCCCGTTGAGAGGTGATAGCGGCATTTACCCTCTCCATCACCAAGGCAGCCTGGTGCTGTTCGTCAGCCATTTGTCTGGCTCGTTGGCGATTGAGATGGATGCGATGATGGAAACTTCTCTCTACCTCAGAGTCGAACTCCGGATCAGGGGAGAATCCACGATTATGCGATGATTGCATGCACATTTTCTACCTGAGTAGAGAAAAGAAATCACCTTTAGATAATAGTGAAAATATGATGGTTTCAAGAAGATATAGAGTTATGATTAAAAAGAAAGTGTAAAATCCTAACCAACTAGGAAGGTTCTAAATGAAATTACAATGTTCCGTTGTCCCCGGCAACGGTGCCATTTTTTTGATGGAGTTGGGACTTATACCAAAAGATTACTCTTCCAATGGGAGTCCCAAATATGCACCAAAACCCCTAGAGAGTTGATGTCTTCTCTAGGTTTACCTTCAACTGGTGCTAGATAAACACTCCAACCCCATAAGTGTATGGAAGCCTTATCGTAGTACAGATTTAGGATCGAACCCAAAAGACAACGGTCTTGTTGCAAGCAGCAAGATAGAAAACGTATAGAATTTCACTTAGTCACTTACTAGTAGGCACTTATATCGAATGTTGGATTTTGATGTTTTAGACTAATGAACATGAAAAGTAAAGAAAGCAAGTAAATCTAATGAGTTAAACTATGATAAAAGATCACTAGGGTGTGATCGGTTTTTCACCACCACTACACATCGATCAACACATGCAAAGCAAAACTTAACCTACAAAAAGAGTCTAGTCAGTTAGTATCTTTGTAGGCTTAGTTTCCTTTCGGAGAACTAACTATGAGAAGTGTGGGAATGTTGCAATGCCAGCTATTCCCAAACAAATGGTCACATTACTTTGCATCATTCCCCTCACAAAGTGTGTTCCTCGACTTACCAAGGTTGCACTTCCATACGTCAACTGATTCCATTTCATAGTATGAAAGTGAAACGGATGATAGTGAGTTTACTCCACTTCTTGAGATACACTTCTAGATACCGAAACAGATGCATGGTGGATACATGCACCAAGAACCAACATACAAATGAGTTTCGAATTTAATAGTATAAATGTATACAATTCATACTAAAAGATAAAGGATAACACAAGTTGGAGATCAAGCAACATGCATTCATTAATCATTTGATGTCAAACTGAAAAAGATAAGAACTCTATATTGTAAGCTAAGGATTACATTTACATGATATAAAAGCATGGGCAGCGGGGCTACTCCCCGCACCCTAGTGAAAGAAACTACTCACCCATAACTAGGACAAAGAAGGAGGCGAGAACAAAGAGAGAGAGCATCATCCCCACGAAGGAGAGAGGAAAGTCCACCCCTTGGAGAGAGAGAGCAACGATCCACCAGTCTTCGTAGGTTGCACGACGATTAGATCTCCCCTTCTCACCTTCTTTAAAGAAGGAGAAAGTAGCTTCAGGATGGAGTATGGGTCTCAGACCGACAGCCCCAGGGCGGAGGATGGAAGTAGCAAGAGCTCTAGAACGATTGAGGCAACCTTTGGACGTCTTAAACTTGATATCTAATGGAGGACCCTAGGGGTCTTATTTATAGGCCTTGAGTGAAGTCCAAACGGTTTGGAGATCGTTTGGACCTCAAGACCGTTTGGGCCTCAAGACCGTTTGGACGTTGAGACCGTTTGTCTTCATGGAGTGTTGAGACCATTTGACTCCATTCGGTCTCAGGACCAGTTGGCTTCATGCGGCCTTGAGACCATTTGAACTCCATGCGGTCTCGGGACCGGTTGGCTTCATGCGGTCTTGGGACCGTTTGACTCCATGCGGTCTCGGGACCGGTTGGCTTCATGCGGTCTTGAGACCGTTTGAACTTCATGCGGTCTCGGGACCGGTTGGCTTCATGCGGTCTTGAGACCGTTTGAACTCCATGCAGTCTCGGGACCGGTTGGATTCATGCGGTCTTGGGACCGTTTGAACCCATGCGGTCTCGGGACCGATTGGCTTCATGCGGTCTTGAGATCGTGTGACTCCATGCGGTCTTGGGACCGGTTGGCTTCATGCGGCCTTGGGACCGTTTGACTCCATGCGGTCTCGAGACCGATTAGTTTCATGCGGTCTTGGGACCGTTTGAATCCATGCGGTCTTGAGGCTGAGTTAATCATTTTATGATTTTTGTGTGTTTTTCTGCATATATAAAAAGGGAAAAGTTAGTCTGATGGTATATTTACAAAAAAGGGTAAATTTGAGATTATGTATAGTTTTAATTTAGAAAGAGTATGGAAAACTAAAGAAAAAGACTAAGATAACCGTCCAAAATGGGAGGTTATCACTATCACCACATGAGATACAACATGGTATATCAATTGGTGCAACATCTTGAGGAAACAAGTTTTGTAAATAATCCAAGAGATCAACATTTACTACAACCCTAATCTATAGTTTTACATGGTTTCTAGTCACCTGACTAGACAAGCCAGTCAGACAACTTGTAGTCCTTGTTTTGAGAAGTTCGTGTGTTGATGATGTATTTATCACTTCATCTTGATAAAGAACCCTCCAAGAACCATATTATTTGGTGTAGGCTTCTACTTATCTCCTACAATCCACCATGGTCCATTAGTGATGTCATTGCATCATCAAATTCTAATATCATAATTAAAATTTATGAGAATGTATAGGGAGAGGCATGTCATGAAATTGTTAACATTTTACATAATCTTTGATAAAAACCAAAACAACAATATTGCATATTTTAGATAAGACTACAATGACCTAATTTTCATATCCACATACTCCAAGCAAATGTTTTTATGGCATCACATTGCTTTCTGTCATAAAGGTGATAAACTTGGATAAAATATTGGAGGGAAAACATTATGGGGGGGAGACTGGAGTGTGGGGGTGGATGATGTCAAGGGGATGTTAAAAAATCCCAAGAGGATGATGGAGGCAGAACTAGGGCATGCTCCAAAAAGGACCAGCACAAAGAAGTTCTTATTGGAAAGGGACACGATCACTTCAGGGGTTTGGGTTGAACCTGACAAATAGATGCATGATAAGAGACTCGTCAAACAATAACACGGGGGAACAACCAAATCTACTAGAGAACGATCATGCTACCCAAGACCATGATCTAGGATACATGGACAATGAGAATCCATTCGTAGAATATGATACACCAATATGAAGTATAAAATCCTTTAAGCAATCCATTATGGAAGCAAGAGGTGGGGTAGCTTCTAACCCGTACTTCATTGATGATAAGTAAGAGGAAATCGTCAATACTAAAGATATTGAACTCATTTATGACAAAGGTTATCCTAATATATATGTAGCTCTAGAGGCTAAGAAAATCATGAGAAAACCTTTCAGATTCGCCTTACCCGCTAAATTGATTGATAGATCCATCAACTTCTTAATAATGACTTAGTAGCTAAAATTACTTTGGAAACCTACACGCTACTTTAAACTGGATGAACTTGTATGACGTAGGTCAGTTCTAGAGAAGTGATCGCAATGAGAATGCACATGATGTGTATTTTACTACGCGCTAAAACGCAAGTATACGCGTCGAGTAGTACAGGCCTTTGTGAGGCCCGAGTCGAACACAGGGATACTCGGAATTGTCGGAGACTCCTACTAACTATTTGCGATCGGCTAAGCCGAATAACAAAATGGGGTTTGTTGTCAAAATAAAAAGAAAATAAAAATAAAACAAAGCAAACAATCAATTAAAGGTTAATTTAATCAATTCAAAACGGTATCTTTAGGATTGCGGTTTCACCGTGGGTTGTCATTGTATTAGATTTAATATAATGCCTCAATTTTCTCTCTCTATCCGGGTAGTGGCCTGAAAACAGAATTACCCACTGTCGTGGTGCAATTCACTACTTAGGTTTAGGTCGATTCCACCGTCGTAGTAACCTATTCCCTAAACTAAGTGCATTACGAACGATCTCTCAGTTTCCACCATTAATTTTACACCACCTTTGTCAAGGGATTTATCGATTAATGTAGGTTTCATCTCTTTTCAACTGTTAATCCTTCTGTCAAAGTGATTAAGGGCATTATGTTATTATTATGGTGATCAATCATAACAATATATGGAGAAAACGAAACTATACCACGGATTTAAGAGAGAAAATATGAATTATTAATATAAAACTGTCATACAATGAATTCCTGGGCTACTCCCAGTCCTAAAGATGGAGGGGATTAGCCCCACATGTTCATCTCACACAAGTACATGGTAGAAATAGGAGAAATCATATGAAAAACGTGAATTGAATGGGAAAACCCATGAACGGAGAAGAACCAATTGATCCTTTGCGTAGAACACGAGCTTTCCCGCCTCTCGATGGTGAAATCCGTCTTCGGCAGTGTCCGGATCGACAAGTATGAGCTTCTGGCCTCCGTTCTCCTTTCTTCCGCTCCTCGGCACTTGTGCAATGGCAAATGAGATGATCCCCTCGTATGGGCGTCCATCATTAGGTATAAGTCCCTAATTAGGTCGTTAATTAACTCCAGCCGTCCGATTGAGATCAATCTAAATCCAACGCATATCTGACGGTGTCGATACCATCAACGCGGGTCGATGGTATCGACCTAGTGTAGTAGCGACAGCCTTTCTTTCTTTTCGTCCGAGTGCCTGAAGCAATCTCGATACCATCGACTTAGGTCGATGGTATCGACTACCCTGTAGCGACAGTTTTGTCATTTAGTGTCGCTGTAGCCTCCATGCGTCGATGGTATCGACTTGGGGTCGATACTATCGACAACTTCCTCGCCAGCAACCTGAAGGGGTCTCGATACCATCGACTTGGGTGTCGATGGTATCGACTCTTTGCTGCTCCTCTCGGCTGGCAACCTGTGGCCTTGTCGATGGTATCGACTTCCGTCGATGGTATCGACGGAAGCAAATACTTGTTTTTCCTGAATTTCAAAGACAAGATCAAATAAATCCACACAAATAATAATAATGTGATAATGAATGCTCAAATTGATGAAACTAAGGGGATTTGACATAAAATGATGGAAAAGACCAAAATGGGTGAATTACGCAATATCAACCATAAAAATGACTAATAAAAGCACAAAACACATATCAAACAGGTCTATAAATGTGACTCAAAATCATCACATCAAACTCCCCTAAGATTGAACATTGCTCACCCTCGAGCAACTAATCCTTAGAATAGAATTGCAAATGTCAACTGAAAAACAACACTCCAACCCAACAACCCATATGACTCCCACTGACATTCTCAAACCGGCCTTCTCTAACCACAGAACGGTGAGTACCCTAAAGGCGACAGTAATCATCAATAAAAGAAATTAACCTCCAAACCGATGAACACTATCACATAAGACAGTTAACATAATAAAATTCGCCGATTCAGCATTGGTGCATCTTGTGATCGCCTATACTACGTTGCTCGCCCTAACTACCATCTACATGGAAGTAGTTCTCATGATATTCATTAGTGAGGAGAAATTCACGGTGGCCTACCAATCCGAGCAACGGGTGGATGAAGATGGGTGGCTCAGGGAAGAACTTGGAAGTATTGTACAGTTTCAACATGCATAATACAAAAATGTCCTATATGATGCAAATGCACATTAGAAATACCCTAATGCCTAAAATTGGGTGGAATGATGTATGCACTAACCTTCCACCTCAAAATGAGATGGATATCTAGTCAAACTACATCATGTACTCAATTATCCTGAAATGTAAGTGATATCATGTTCCTTTCTCCTTCTTATTTCACTTTCTTCTAAATTCTTTTTCTCTTTGTTTTTTTTTATTTCAGATTTTCAGATTTTTTCTCAGCCCACATATCCATAATTGCTTAGAGATAAGTTTATTGGGCTTTTTCTTCATACTCAGAAATTTCTGCACTATTGAGAAGGTATGGAACAATTTAATTCACCATTGGGGAAAAATTGAGATACATGATGTACTTTATGCATGAAAATCATGGATGCAACTACATGGCATGCACCTAAAGGTAATGTGCATGAATCACTATATTTTTTTCTCTTTTTATGCAAAAGTATGGAAAATACTAATGCAAGTCCTATCTAAATGCTATGCACACAAAAAGATATTAAAACTACACTTTACTTCCAATTCTTAGGTGGATTATGGAAAAATGAAGTGGAACGATCACAAGATTAGATGACTGAACCTTAGAAAGATATTATGTGTCCCTCCTTACTGACCTGTGTAGTAGTTTAGAGGGCTCTCTCTCTTACATCCAATTAAAGTCTCATTACCATTTGGTTAGGTTAGGCTCAAACAACCATTACTGTCCACTTTCATGAATCATTAGGAGTACAGGTAGGAAATGTTGTTTTAAAGTTGACATAATCAATCATTTTCGTAGGATGTGCTCCCCAAGGTCAACCAAAACCAGCTATCCATACACAAAAAAAATATTTAAATTTCCCTTAAATTTCCCATGCACTAACAACAAGATGACACACTTTTACGACATCCACAATTACACTAGATAGCACGTGGATCCTACAAAAACTAAAGATGCAAGAAACAAAAACAATGCTAAAAACTAAAGACAGTAAAAGATAGAGTTGTTCCAACTACCCCCCTAAGCTTGAATTCGACTATGGCCTCATAGTCAAAAACAAACTTAAAGATTGGAACAGAGATACCGGATCACTCTTGTGGAGGTGGAGGTGGGTACTGTGGAGCCGTAGGATCCCAAGAAGGATACTCCCCCTGGAAGCTCGGATCATAATGGGTCCTCAGCGGAGGCTGTGGATAGCCTCCAAAGTAACTCTAACTCCAGTAGTGATCGTAGAAGGGCTCCTGCTGCATCTCCATCCGTTGCAACCGATTGTGTATCTATTGTTGGTTGTCGAGGAGGAGACGTTCATTCTCGAACATCACCCTTTGGTTGTCAAGTATCCGATTCGTAGTGTCCTGAATACCGGTATACATCGCTAGATGCTGCTGCTGTGTCTGATGGATGTCCTGCAGCATCGTGTACATGCCTTGCATGGAGTAGGCATCCTCGCTCGGCTGCGAGGGCTGTGGTGATGGCGACGGAGGTTGTGATGATGAAGACGCACCCAGATGCATCCGAGGATGCTTCTGGGGTGCTACTCGTGCTTGAAGAGGTGTAAAAGCCTCTTCTTCCTCCTCAGCCTCGTCGTCCTGTCCGTCGTCGCCGCCATCATTGCCACATTCTTCATCATCGGAGTCGATGTCTATGATCGGCCATCTGAAGTGTTGTGCGCCCTCAATGTTGAAGACGGGATCCGGCAGCGCGCATTCCTGGTAAGCGTGGTTGGCGTGGCAGTGTGCGTACGCCAACCCATCCCGCAGAAGAATCAGGTTAGAATGGTGCAGGTGTTGCACGTTCACCTTACTCCTCGTGGAAAGAGGAGTCATGGTGGAGAAGTTGAGCCCAAGGTAGTGTGCCAGCTTGGTGATAAGCCCGCCGAAATGAATCGGGGCCTTCCTCGTACTCCTCTTTACTGCCAGAACTCGATGCAGGAAGAACGCACCCCAGTTGCATTCTTGTCACTTCAAGAGCATGTAGAAGAAAAGGTCGGTCTCCCTGGAATTTGCTCAATGCCAGATCGCTATGAGCAAAGAATGTGAAACTCAACATCCAGTGTAGGACCCGGACGAAAGGATGCTCGAAATCCGCTACCGCAGCATTGTGGTAGCTCACTGTCTTGCCCGCCGGCACTGTCACTAGCTCGGTGAAGATTTTGTCATAATCGGTGCGGGCGTCCGGTCGCCGGTGATCGTGTTGCGAGTGGTTCCAGTTGAAGATGTTGTTGAACTGCCTAAGAGTGATGTTGTAGTCGATATTGAACAGCCGGAACGACACCCGGCCCTTGATCCACTCACGATCAGAAGCAACTACGTCGTTGGGCACGACGCAGACGTTAAGGGACGCCATGAATTCCTCCACCAACTCTTTGTAGGTGGGCCACTCGCCGAAGAATGGCTGACCATCCGCATGGTACTCCAGCTCGTCTGGCCTTCTTCCGGTGTGGCGTGCTTGACCCTTCAGAACATAGACCAAGTTGGCCTCAAATCCGAACTCTTGGATCATACCCCGGTCCACATACCGGGTAGGCTCGATCTTCCGCTTCAAGATCTCTTCATAGATCTTCCTCACCTCCGTGGATGGGTGAACCAGGCGCGGACGTGACACTGACGCAGGAGGAGGTGGCACAAACTCCATGATATCCATATGATTCGTGTGAGAGGATGATGCTTCGGCGACGTGCACCATTTTTGCGAGAGAAACATGATTAGAAGAAGAGCTCGGGGAAGATGGAGAATTGACTCTTCGCTCGGTGAAGATCTTCGCTCGGTGTTGCTGCTCTTCGATCTTGGATGGCTCGGGGGAGTGCTCGGTGCAAAGGAGGAAGATCACTCTGAAGGTGTGACGTCAAATGACGTAATGTCTCTCCTTATATAGACTTGGCCGGCCCCACTGTTGACCCGTCGATACCATCAACGCGGGTCGATGGTATCGACACGTCTCGATGCTATCCGCCCCCCTCGCGAGTATCGACGGCTGACGATTGCTTGATCTTGAAACCCGGATTGCCGACGTGTTGATACCATCGACATCAGTCGATAGTATCGACACAAAACCCGGATCGATGACGTGGACTCCCCGATCGCCGTCGATTTCTTTGCGCGGATCAGTGACATGGATGGTCGATACCATCGACAGCTGTCGATGGTATCAACTTGGCTTCATTGCGACACCACCACTTTTTCACTTCAACCTGTGACCATGTCGATACCATCGACGAGGCCGTCGATGGTATCGAGTTGACTGAGACAAAATCGATCTGAACTTCTCCAGAGATCTCGATGGTATCGACGCTTGTGTTGATACTATCGACTGTTGTTGGGCGACCTGCCTGTAGGTGTGTCGATACCATCGACGGGTGCGTCGATAGTATCGACTCAGAACAAAATCTACAGTTGTCAACCTGAACCTATATCGATACCATCGACCTGTGTGTCGATGGTATCGACTCTGCCTCAGCCTGCACAATGAACAAACGGATCAAGGTATCTTCTTTACACTAAAAATTGAACGAAAATAAAGCAACCTATGATTATAATTAAACTATCCTAATGTACCGATGGTTTGGTTGCCTCCCAACAAGCACCCTTATTTAACGTCTTAGGCTAGACGGTATGAAGCTCATCATCTTTTCACTTTGGGAATTGCACTTAGAGAATCATGTGGTAATTTGAAGTCAACTTGATCTCCTCTAATTCCCAATGACAAAATACCTCTCCCTAAGGCAGTCACGACGTCCACCGTTGCTTGAAAAGGTCTTCCTAGAAGAATTTCACAGCTTTGGAGCGGTGGCATATCCATGAAAACAAAGTCCACCGGAAATATGAATCTATCCACTTTGACGAGAACATCCTCGCACACTCCATATGGTCTCACTATAGACCCATCCCCTAATTCAATTGTCGCGGCAGACTTCTTGATCTCCTTTAACCCAAGTTTCTGAAATGTCGCCAGCGGCATAAGATTTATGCTGGCACCGGAATCACATTGCACTTTAGGAAAATGTCGACCACCTATTGAGCAAGGAATGTAGAAGCCTCCTGGGTCTTTTCTCTTCTTTAGTGAACTCCTGTGAATCATAGAGCTCACCGTCTCATTCATCCGACAAATATCATCGTCTTTTATCCGCCTCTTCTTATTTATGATTTCTTTAATGAACCTCCCATAGGCGGGAACCTTCTCGATCATCTCCACTAATGGAATGTTGATGTGGAGTTTGCGAAATATTTCCAAGAATTTCCTAAAATGACGATGCTCTTTCTTTGACTTCAGATTGACCACATTTGAAACATCAGCTGCATCAACACGACTGTGAGGTGGCACATATGAGCTTTTCGGGGTTAACTCCCCTAAGCTTGCTTCAATCACTCCCTATGACGTGGGCTCTGGCGAGACATCATCAATAGAAACAGCTTTTTGTGGTTCCTCTCTCGCATTCGATGTTTCCACACGTGCGCAAACAACCTTCAATTGTTCTTTTTGCCTACATGGAGATGCAATATTCATAACTCGCTGTGATTTTCTGATGAACGGGTTTCCACCCGACAGTCCATAGTAAGTGCGTGGATACGGTATCGCCGGTGTTGCATGCGTATTAAAAGTCATTTTTCTTTCTTCTTCAAGTTCTTGCACCTGAGATTCCTCCTCATTGCTTACCACAGACATATACTTGACCTGATGGTGTGCCTGGGCCACGTTTGCATTCTCATCCGGTTTCTGTTGATTGGCGTGCTTGATGGCCGCCACTTCACTCGAAATCTATGCCACGGTGGTTTCTAATGCCCGCATTTGTGCTCCATGGCTTTGCAGCGTCTGCCCAAACTTGGTTAGAATATCACCTTGAGATTGCAATTGCTTACCAAACATAGCCATCATCTCCTGGTTCTGCTGTACCATTTGACTCAGTAGTTCAGTGTTCTTATCCTCGACTCTTGGTTGTGGCTTGGCATCCAGATCCTGTAGAAAATTATTCGGATCCTTCCATGAAAACTTTTTATCCTTCCTCCATGCATAGTCATTGTTTCTATAACCCTGTTGTTGCATGAATTTCACGTGGGCCTCCTCATCCTCAAATGCATCTTCCTTAGATAATAGCTTCTTGGCTAGAAGATCTAACTATCGTTCAGCTCCTTAACTATTCTGGATTCGCCAGCAGCTTTGACCTGCTCCATAGCACCTCTGTCACCCCATGACTGTTTCCTAGCCATGTTCTTTAATATCTCCCAACATCTGGTATCCGTATTATTCAGAAAGAATCCAGATCCAGCTGAATCTAGGTTACTTCTATCGTGCTCGAAGAGAGCAAAATAAAAGATTTTCACTTGTGTTTCCTTATCCAGCCCATGATGTGGGCACCTCCTCAGCATTACTTGAAATCGCTCCCAGGTCTCAGAATATGTTTCACCAGCCTATTGAGTGAAATTGTGAATTTTTCTGATCATGTCGTTAGTCTTCTCAGGAGGGAAGAACCTCTCAAAGAAGACCTCCACCATATGATCACAGGACTCCACAAATTCGTCATCTAGGTTGTGTAGCCATTCTCGTGCAATTCTTGCTAGTGAGCTCGGAAAGAGCTTCAAATAAAGTGCAGTCTGCGGAAATCGGTCAATTTTCACCATATCGCAGTTCTCCACGAATTGGCTCAGGTGCGCAACGGGATCCTCATTTTTCAAACCGTGAAAAGCATTGGACTTAACCAAATTAATTAGAGCTGGATCAATCTTATATGTCGGTATATTGATTGCTTGCTTCTTTATCGGCCCTTTAGAGGCAGATGCGGAAGAAGCTTTGATCTTCGCCCATATCGTTGGTTCTTCGACCATCTCTTCGTGTTCGGATTCGGAATCCTCCTCTTATTGATGCTCTTGCTCTTGATAATCCTCGTCTTCAGGTCCCGGAAATGGAACCTCAGGTGCGCATTCCGCGTAGTCAGTACTACGCGTCTGCACCATGCAACATACCTGAAATTAGAAATTCGAGTTCAGTACTATGCTCAGACGAGTATAACAATTATAGAGAAATTTAGAAATATTTGAAGTTGTTTCAAAATAAATAAATAAAATGTGTCCTAGAGTGGCCGTTATTAGCACTCGAAGTGCCAACAATTCACCGTATCCCCGGCAACGGTGCCAAAAACTTGACGTGTATTTTACTACGCGCTAAAACGCAAGTATACGCGTCGAGTAGTACAGGCCTTTGTGAGGCCCGAGTCGAACACATGGATACTCGGAATTGTCAGAGACTCCTACTAACTATTTGCGATCAGCAAAGCCGAATAACAAATTGGGGTTTGTTGTCAAAATAAAAAGAAAATAAAAATAAAACAAAGCAAACAATCAATTAAAGGTTAATTTAATCAATTCAAAACGGTATCTTTAGGATTACGGTTTCACTGCGGGTTTTCATTGTATTAGATTTCATATAATGCCTCAATTTTCTCTCTCTATCCGGGTAGTGGCCTGAAAACAAAATTACCCACTGTCGTGGTGCAATTCACTACTTAGGTTTAGGTCGATTCCACCGTCGTAGTAACCTATTCCCTAAACTAAGTGCATTACGAACGATCTCTCAGTTTCCACCATTAATTTTACACCACCTCTGTCAAGGGATTTATCAATTAATGTAGGTTTCGTCTCTTTTCAACCGTTAATCCTTCTGTCGAAGTGATTAAGGGAATTAGGTTATTATTATGGTGATCAATCATAACAATATATGGAGAAAACGAAACTATACCACGGATTTAAGAGAGAAAATATGAATTATTAATATAAAACTGTCATACAATGAATTCCCGGGCTACTCCCGGTCCTAAAGATGGAGGGGATTAGCCCTACATTTTCATCTCACACAAGTACATGGTAGAAATATGGTAAATCATATGAAAAACGTGAATTGAATTGGAAAACCCCTGAACGGAGAAGAACCAATTGATCCTTTGCGTAGAACATGAGCTTTCCCGCCTCTCAGTGGTGAAATTCGTCTTCGGCAGCGTCCGGATCGACAGGTATGAGCTTCTGGCCTCCGTTCTCCTTTCTTCCGCTCATCGGCACTTGTGCAATGGCAAATGAGGTGATCCCCTCGTCTGGGCGTCCGTCATTAGGTATAAGTCCCTAATTAGGTCGTTAATTAACTCCAGCCGTCCGATTGAGATCAATCTGAATCCAACGCATACCTGACAGTGTTGATACCATCGACGTGGGTCGATGGTATCGACCTAGTGTAGTAGCGACAGCCTTTCTTTCTTTTCATCTGAGTGCCTGAAGCAATCTCGATACCATCGACATAGGTCGATGGTATAGACTACCCTGTAGCGACGGTTTTGTCGTTTAGTGTCGTTGTAGCCTCCATGCGTCGATGGTATCGACTTGGGGTCGATACTATCGACAGCTTCCTCGCCAGCAACCTGAAGGGGTCTCGATACCATCGACTTGGGTGTCGATGGTATCGACTCTTTGCTGCTCCTCTCGGCTGGCAACCTGTGGCCTTGTCGATGGTATCGACTTCCGTCGATGGTATCGACGGAAGCAAATACTTGTTTTTCCTGAAATTCGAAGACAAGATCAAATAAATCCACACAAATAATAATAATGTGATAATGAATGCCCAAATTGATGAAACTAAGGGGATTTGACATAAAATGATGGAAAAGACCAAAGTGGGTGAATTATGCAATGTCAACCATAAAAATGACTAATAAAAGCACAAAACACATATCAAACAGGTCTATAAATGTGACTCAAAATCATCACATCAACACATATGAGAGGCCAACAGTCAATCTTTTTTACGTAATGTTGTGGCCATGGAATGGCTACTTCGAGCCTTCCAAAGGATTTCCAAACTGTATTATCACCTGAATACGAGTTCTAGATTTTGCAATACATTATTGTAATAGGGAAATAATCCAAAGAGTTGTTCATGAAGTGGGACATTTGGTCAGAGTTGACGATCATTCAAGAGATAGAACCATGATTAGATTCTTTAGGTTGGAGTTGAAGATTGATACTAGCAAGTCCATACATCTTGCTATCCTGATCAACAATATGGAGTATAAGATTAAATATGAATACTTACCTAATCTATGTTTGCAATGTGGCAAACTAGGGCACTCAATGAAAAATTGTAAGGGTTAGAATGAAAAATTGTCAAACTCCTCTAACCAACATAGGATGAGGAGGCTTGTGTGTGTTAGATGGAAGAAGAAGAGAAGTGGTAGGTGTATTTTGGTAAAGCATTCTAACCAGTAGACCACCAAAGAACAAGGACTTGACTTCGATGAGTAGTCAAAAGGGGAGCCACAGAGCTAACAGATTCCAATCACTAGAGGACGAGGAAGTGAAGATTATAGAAACTCTAGATGAGGCAAAGAACGACCAACTATAGACTTTGACTCAAGCAGACAGTCAGAGACCAAGTGTTTGGTGGAAAAAACAATGTCTAAATGACGATACTGATTTGACTATGAGACCTCCTCCCGGTAGTACTATGAAGGATAATGAAGCGAGAGTAGCCTATGCTACAGAAAAGGGAAAAGATCAGCCTTCATCAAATCACATAGTGTTTGTTCCTGTGGGTGACGAGATAGTAGTGGGTAGATCACCCAAAAGAATCGAGTAGCACTAAAAGTACTGAAGACAACAAGGTAGTTCAAGAATAAAACACAAGGAGTACAGATATGAGCAGCTACACTATAAATGCAGGTCGTAAGGAAAAGAAGAAGAATCTAAATCAATCACTAGAAACCCAAAAAAAATCATCCTTATAGCACAAGAAGTAAGGTGAAGAGAGGAGTGTATGAACATGACGGTAATTCTGGCTTACCCAACCAATAACCTCTCTATCTGGTTGCATGATAAATATTGTTGCTTGGAATGATAGGGAAGCCAACAAGGTGAAAGCAAGCTAATCCCTAAAATAGTTGATTATCAAGAAAAATATCAAGAGTATTTCCATTTTTGAACCTCAAATATCAGGAAATCAAGATGAAAAAGACATCGAGTGTAACACCCCAATTTCACAATATTGAGCAGAAGCATAAATCTCATTGGGATGTCACAAAAATGATAATCATTGCATAAAAATAAAGTTTGATAAACCAACACAGGATACACTACATAGTTTCTCATATCTCAAACTCATAATATAAACTCACACTACATAGTTTCTCATATCTCAAACTCATAATACAAAACACGTCTCATAAACATAAAGAAAAACTAATTTATTGATAATTGGCACCCCACTAGGTCTAGTCTCAGAATTCCTTGAGCTCTTTCTTCAACTAGTCCTTAGATAACTTCTATCCTTGATGTTTCTTCTTTTGTATGGGCATCATGCCCCCATCCATGCATAAAACAATTTGTAAGTGTAATTGAACATATTATAAAACTGAAATAAGATATACTATGAAAAGAAAAAATTTAATATCATGAAAGTAAACTTTGCATTTTATCATTGACTTTTATTTTACTTATATAAGAATACTCAAATTTTACACTGAGGTGCCTCTTCTCTTTACATCAAAGTGCTATGTACACTAGGAAAGCCCATGATTTGCACTAAAGTGCACTGTATGCTAGGAAAGCCCATGATTTGTAGCGAAGTACATTGTATGCTAGGAAAGTCCATGACGAGGATCTTATATAAGGCACATTCATTAACTTTACTCTTACTCATAAAATAAGCTTTACTCTTGATCTTAAACATGAATATGATGTGATGTCATGACTATTGAAAGTAAATAATAAACATGATTTTGTTTATTTAGAATCTCTTAACTTTAATCAATAAAGCTATAACATGCATAATACATTCACCTCATAACACATACATTATACACAATAGCATAAAAACATCCAGTAATGATGTTCAATGTGCATGGACCACTTACAAAGATTGGAGTAACTCCTAGTTTTCTCTTGATATTGAGGAAACCCTAATTACCTTATTCCAATAGTTAACCTTCATAAATGACAATTCATAAACTTTATTTCCAGGGTTTCAGAGTTATGTAGGGATTGATATAAATTCAAAGTCGATACACCCTCCAAAAACACTTTAATATTTTTCCCTATTTCATTAGCTTTCTAGAGAGTATTTTTATGAATTTTTTTTGAAACCCCAGAGATCAATTCTTATTCATTCTGCTCTCTATTACGGATAACACAATGTTTACATTTACATTCCTGAAGGTTGTAAGACTATCAAGCATCACATAATGAAAATTACATTAATTGCCAGAGGCAAGGATATGTTTCACAATCAGGTTTGCTGAAGTATTCAGCTTGCATGATAAAAGGTGTACTTTGAGAGATAGATCCCCCACCCGTAATGTTTTCTCCTTTCGGACATGTAGTTTGAACTTGGATGGGATGCTTTGACCATTGCTGAGGATAGATATAGCTTGTTGTGAGTCTGAGAGGATGTAGAATGATGTCAAATCCATCTCATTGTAGGTCTACATACCAAGGAAGCATACTTGGAGTTCAACATCCAATGCAGAGGGTGCCATAATACAAGCACCTTTACCAAGTAGGGATGGGCCATCTTTGTTAAAGACATGGATCCCTACAACAGCATCAGAGGATTGTGGGTTGAATGAAGCATCTAAAAAGACATAGTGTCTCTATCTTGGTACTTCCTTAGCTCGAGGGTATAGTTTCTCATGAGTATATGTGGGTGTTGCCGAGAGGCTAAGAATCATTGCAGTTCAACCTTGGATGAAAATAGATTGAGAAAATTCTCGTAGAGGCAGTCACTTATGGATGAACTTGTTCCATGAATTCCATACGTGCCAGCAGGAGATAGCTAGTAGTGTATGTGTAGCTTGAGTGTCGACACAGGGCTTGATGCAGTGTGAGATCCAGTCAGGGAGAGATGGTGACTATCAATTGGAATTAGATCCCAGATGGCCCTTGATTTGTGGGCAATCCCAAAGTGCATGCAATAGGGTGTCACGAGCATTGTTACAAACATTGCACATTTCATCGATGTCGATATGACGACATCATTTTTCCATGTTAGTCAAGACAATTTTGTGCTCAAGTAGCCATAGGAATACCCACACCTGCTCTGGAAGTTTAGATGCCTATATCATTTTCCAATTGTCTAGTGTCGCCGTTTCCTTATTTTGTCTAAGCCATCTATAGACTAACCTTGACGAGAAGTGTCCCATGACTTCAAGGGGCCATGACCGTGTGTCATCACCTACAGACACCACTGGATATGGGACAGATGCTATGCCTCTCCAACATACTTGAGGTAGATATGAATGGATGAAATCCCAATCCCATTCACTGTCACTTATAGACGTGGAGTTGACATTTAAATATTGAAGCTCATTTCTAATATGCTAATCAAGTGTGAGTTTAGCAATGGATTTTCTCCCAAACTAGAGATCACTCCAGAGGCTAGTGCTATTCCTATAATTGATGATTTTGGTGCTAATTTTCTTTATGTCCCCAATATGCTTCTGTATGAAACTCCATGCTGACTATGAAGGTCGATTACCAAAGGAGTTCCCACTGACGTACTTGTCTCTCATGACTTTAACCCATAGCTTCATAGGTTCATTTAAGAAGACCCATATATTCTTTAGCATCAGTTCATGGTTTTGTTCGTGGGTGTCCTTGATTTCTAGGCCTCCATAGTCCTTGTGGGTGGACACCTTCCTCCAAGACACAAGGGTCAAGCATCTTTTGTCTCCTCGTCCAGACCATATGAAGTTTCTTATGTGTATGTTAATGTCATCACATAGCTGTGGGGAAAGCTTGACAGTCTGCATAGTATAGGTTGGGATGGCTTGAAGAGTATATTTAGCTAAGGTCATCTGACCAGCTAAATATAGGTGCTTCATATTTCAGCTATTAAGACCTTTTTGAATTGTAGCGATTAGGTGGCCATGTGTGGCCTTGTTTACTTTTTGGTGCAAGATAGGCATGCCCATGTATCTTCTAAGGTCCCCCATCCATTTGAAGCTTAGCTTCCTACTAATTGAACGAGTATCCAGATGTGGGGTACTGACTGAGACGAAGCAACATGACTTCTCCTTGGAAACCAACTGGCCTGAAGCTTTAGTGTAGTTTCTCAGGATTGTGGATATCACTCTTCCTTGTGTGATAGAAGCTTCACCCATGAGAAAGATATCATCAACAATGAATACATGTGAGAGTTTAACCCCCTGGACACAATTAGGGGCTTCCAATAACCCACGTGAATAGTAGCAATAATAGATTGACTGAGTTGTTCCATACAAATGACGAAAATGTACGGGCTGATTGGGTCATCTTGGCGCACACCCTGAGAAGTGTTAAAAGGAGGAAGCAGGGTGCCCTCCCATAATATGGAAGTAGACCCAAACTGAAACTTTGCATAATAAGTGTACATGTTTTCTCTGGCATACCAGTCTTTTGAATAGTGTCATGAATGAAGTCTCTATTAATTCTATCAAACACTTTGCAAGATACATCTTGATGTGCATAGTCTTCTTCCTTGACAGTTTGCATTTCATGGATTGAATGACCTCTTGAACAAGGAGTATATTATCACTGATACGACGGCTTGAGAAGAATCTTGATTGGGTTGGGGAGATCCAAGTGTTAAGATATGGCTTGATTCTCTCAATATTTACCTTGGATATTAGTTTGAAGCAGCCATTATTGAGCGAGATGGGATGAAAATTGCTACAGGTTTGAGGTGTGTCCACTTTTGGTATGAGCACCATATTCAAATCAGTAATGGAGATGGGTATCTTCTCAGTGTCGAAGACCTCCTGGATCGTGTGTATTATTGAAGGGCCTACTTTCCTCCAATTCTTTTGGATGAAGTCAGTGTAGATGTCGTCTAATCCCAACTCTTTCAATGGGGCCATTTTTAAATACAATGTTGTGAATTTCTTCTACAGTGGGAGTGATTGACATATCACATCGGATAGTTATACTAATCCCCAAAAAGGAGTGATTGCCTTGCTTTGTGTCATGAGTTTCTAGAAGTACTGACAAACTAGTTGTTGTATGTCCTCTGTCTTCATGATCTAGGTGCCCACATTCTTCTTCAAGGTTGTAATTTTGTTGAAGTGATGTTATACTTTTACAAAATACTGGTAGAACTTGGTATTGGCATCTCCAAGTGTGAACCAATCAATATGAGATCTCTGCTGCCAGTCTTCCTCCTCTCTCAAAAGTATTTGGCGGTATTTCTCCTGGAGTGGGATATTAGAGTAAGTATAAAGAGTTGGTTTGAGAAGTTGAGATGCTACCTGACATCTGTCGATGTGCTAGAGCAGATTGTTTTTCTCCTTGTATTGTTTAGAATGGCAATGTACCTCCCAGTTCATAGTAGATTGTGTGAAGGGAGCAATGGCATCCTGGAAGTTCTTGTTCTCGGGACACTTGGGAAGGAGCTCAGTATGGAATTTCAACATGAGATTCTAGCTCACCTTGGTTCTAGAGAGATGTTTATGCGGTACTCTTTTACCACATGACAACAACAGAGGATTATGATCAAAATAAAATCTTGGAAGGGTTGTCAAAGAGGTCGTGTCCAATATACTGATCCAGTGAGAATTCACAATGGTACGGTCCAGTTAATCTAGAAAATTCAGATGTTTGAAGGTGATGGGTGGCCTGTTCATCTTCATATCATCCAAGCCTATATTCAACAACATTTCATTGCATTTGTTGCATGATTTCTTATCAAAGTACTTACCCTATTTCTTCTTGGTGACATTCAACATTGTGTTAAAATCCCCCATGACCAGCCAATCATCCTTGATGTCAAGAAAGATTCTCTCTAGACACTCCCATAGAAACATGTGGTTAATAGGATTTGGGTTGGCATAAACAAAAGTGATATACCAGGTATTGTTAATTTTACTAAGGATGAATTGTCAATGACTGAGGACAATCTCCACATAGTAATAGTGATTATCCCAAGTGACCCAGATGCCACCTGAGCAGCCACTGACTTCAACTCAATGAGATGAGGTAAACCCCATCTTGTTAATTATACTAGTTACTGTGTTACCACTACAACGAGGTTCCACAATGACCATGATGTTGAACTTATAGGATACATTTAGTTCCTTAATGAATCTTAACTTTTTCCCACAGAACACCCCTGGATATTCTAGTAGAAAATGTTCATTGGATAAGAGTTAAAGATTGACCCCTTTCATTCAGACCATTAGGGGTTCAGAAGAAGTGAGTGTCTTCCTTGTGGTTGCACTGAGTTCACCATTGCCATCACGACTTCCATCATTATCCTCCTTCCTACCTTTCTTTCAAATCTTGTCAGGGCTCTGAACAGTTTGAAGGACTATCTTACAATTTTGTAGCATCACATACCCATTGTCCCCCTTACCTAGACGTGATGTAGCTTGTCTGGCAGGGCCTGTAGGGATCATGTCCTTGCTAGATTGCAACTGATAGTTGTTGTCATTGCCAATGGTGTCCTCACTACAACCAATAACAACATTGTTCTCCGTAAGAGTGACAATAGAATTTGAAGCCTGTGCAGTAACTGTAGCCTTCCCACTATGAAGATATTTCCTACTGATTGACTTCACAACTTCATCATTGGCCTTCTATTTTCTCTTCTTTTACTTGACATTCTTTCTTACTACTATTTCCCAGTCTTCCTCTTTGGTCGTTGGTCTCTCATCCTCAGAGATCTTAACTACTGGCCCATCCTTTCTAGCTTGTGGTGGCTTCAAGGCCTCACCCTTGCTTGTAGCTTTCCTCAAAGTCAGCCCCCTTTGTTTGGGGTTACTGCCTCTCGGGCTTCTTTACATGGATAGATTATGTGAACATGACACCCGACATAGGAGTTAGGATAGAAGTAGAAGTCAATTCCTTGTCTTGCGTAGTGGCATGTTTGCAATTAGTATCAACATGGCCTAAGCGACAACATCATAGACAAACTTGTGGTAAGTTTTTGTACTCCAAATGAAAATGCTCACCATTAATGAAAATATTCGTTAGTAGTGGCTTCTCAATATCTACCTTAATAGCAATACCGGAAAATCCCCCCTATTACCTAGGTGGGTATTTGCATTGATCTTGATGGTTTTTCCGATCACATTTCTAATGTGATTCAGGTGTTGATTTTGGTAGAGGAAAACCAGTAATTCGATGACTCGAACCCACATGACCAACTTCCTTGGGATTGATTCTTATGTGTAGAATTTTGGGGTCCAATATTGAATAGACAAATAGTTTCCAAATAGTGTCCATGGGCCACCAGTCATGGCCTTCTCATAATCAGATCTATTTCCTAGTTGGATGATGTCATATCCATTATCCAAGTCAATAACCCTGATTTACGCTGTCAATTTCCAGATAATGCTAATTTTGTTGATAAGAGCTTGGAAGCCAATGTTGATCCGTAGTGCCTGCATGATCACTGCGTGTTTCCATGGTTCAAGAAAAGGTTTGTTAGTCTCATGCTTGACTGAGAAAGAAGGTAGAACTCCACTCAGATCTACTTGCATGTATGACTTAGTGAGGAGGTCTGGTGAGAGTAGATTGATGTATGACAATAGCCTTGGGCTACCTCCGACAAAGGCTTTCTTGTAGGTATTCTTAGGTTCTATAGAACCATTGACGTCCCCACCGATGTCAACGTCGCATTGTTGTTTATCATTTACGTACTCCATACCAACCATCGTGGGGTCTGTTACTGGGAACTTGTCCTGAAGAGGTACGTCTACTTTCTATGATTCTAGTGGATGGTAAAGTGGCCTAGGCCATGACCTTCCCGGCCTCCATGACCTCCATTCCATGAATAGCTTCCATGGTCTCCATGGCCGCAAAACTCTAATAAGACTTCATTATTTTTTTATGAAATTTTTTGACAACTATGAATTAGTTATGCATCATTGATGTTTGGACCAATTAGAAACTTAGAAAAATCCACACAGATAATTCTAGGTGTTGGGCCCTATTGCGTGGGCCAAATCCTTAGAGGCCATTTGGACTTGGTCCCAACTCTTCTCTATGTGCGTCAAAGACAAGGAAGGGGCAGAAAAACCCCAAAATGCCCATGTAAAAGAAATGGGAAAATAAAATAAATACATGGGGAAAAATGGAATCTGGTGGCTGAGATAGATCTTCCCAGATCAATGAAGAACCACAACAAGAAATAAACCCATCGAAGAACCAAAACTTAGATTTTGAGTCTCTTTGGAAATCATGGTGCTAGGAACATGTAACATACTGAATCTCAGGGTCTTCCCTACAATTTACCCATATTCTATTTTTTCATTTCCTTCAAGTCCTTTTGGACTAATTTCATAAATTTCCCTTCTTTTATATTCTTTTTGGACTCCTTGTGCAATTTGAGCACAATTCAATGTTGAAATTACCTTTTTCCCTCATTTATACAATTGGAGGGATGTTTGCACAAATAACCCACACAACGAAATAATTGGGGTCTTAATATGCAAAATGTACACTTAAGAGAGCAAATAAGTGGATAATGTGTTTTTAGAGATCTTATATCTTTTTGGGCTAAGATATGAATATTAATGTGTATTTGAGTGTTTAATGAGAGTATTTCCCCTTTTTCCTTCTCTCTCCTCAAAGATGATAATAATATATCAAAATAGAATATAATGGTGATATTTTGCTTTTAAGTTAATAATGGTTGTATATCTCGAAATTCACTCATGTAATCCATTAAAAGAAGTGTTTTCATATAACCCATTCATTTTAATATATTAAATATACACTTTAATGAGAAATATATTTATTAAGAGCCATATTATGTATAAAACGAGAAAGTAATTGCATATCATTGTTCTATACTTTGATGTGAGCTAATGGTTCAAATTTGGTGGCTTTTGGAGTTGATTTGACCCCTCAAAACTATTTTATACGCTTTTAATATAGTGTAAATTAAAATGGTGAATAATAACCTACCTTCATACCTCACTCTTAATATGGGATAATAAAACTTGCAAATGCATGCTATTAGTGAGTGGAGGACTCTTGGACTCCAAATCTTGGATTTGGGAACCAAGAGTTGCTTATAAAAGGCAACACATAATTATTTGCTCAAGCATTATATTAATATATGCTTTAATAATCAAAATAATTATTGGAGGCTAAAGGTTGGGTGAAATGAAAATATAATTATACAGCATAAATCTAGACGTCATTAGAAACCTGGGGTTAAAATTTGAGGTTAATTGGAGCTTGTTTGACCTTCCAAATGCATTTAACAAGTTTTTAATAAAGTGTGACATAATAGCAATCGATATATCATTGAATTGCATCATTTAAGCTAAAGTTCAGCCTTTAAATGGCTGTCACGCACGCTTGGTCTATCATGGATCGTGACCTAGTGGTACAGGTTGGACGAGGATCCCATCCAATGATATGTGCTTTGTCTCCTACCTTGGATTAACCGAAACAGTAGTCGGAAAGACGCGACTCGCTTCCTCTCCACCTTTCTCCATCGTTTCTCCATCTTTTCTAGTACTTTCTTCTCTGTTCGGTTCGCCTCCTTCCCCCTATCCGTTTGAGCCATCACTTGTCCAGTGAGGTGTGGTGTAGCCAAAATGCCAGGAGGCACCGGCTAAGGCCTTTCACCTCCACCTCCGTTTCACATCTACACCAAACCCCACATATAAATAACACCCCCACAGCTTTGTAGTCCCCCTAGTAACCATTCTATCCACTCAATTTGGTCTGAAGAAGTGTGTGTGGCCATTGGCGAGGAGCTTTTCACCCTGAGCTTGTGGAGCTTTTTCACGGTGCTAGGAGCGACTAACAACAATATTGAACCCGTACGTACGTTCCTCGTTCAATTCCCTACGTTTCGAGTACCTATACACTTAATTTGGTTGAGAATTGTGGATTTGCCCAACATCGCAAGTTGGGACCTTGGAGCCATGTCACTGGCCGAAGGTAGAAGAAGGCTGAGTGGTTTTTGATAGTTTTGCCCCTCCATGCTCTTCAGTTCGCCCTTTTTATTCGCTGCCCTTTTGGTCTTTGGCCCACATAGAAATTATCTAATTTCTGATTGGTTAATCTTATTTAATTCGTAGTAAATCCCTCAAACATCGGAAAATTATAAATAAATAGTTGTTGGAAAGGATTTTCGAGTAGAATCCAATTTTTTAGTTTTGATGCCTGATTCCAAATTATTTTTGGAAGTATCCCTAATATACTCTTTTGATGTTCCAAAATTGCATAAGTAATTCATTTAGGTCTAATTTGTAAAATAAAATATATTTTTCTAATCACTAAAGTCTAAGTAATGTCTTGGTCTAAGTTTTGGGTCTCAAATCGAAGGTTTTCCTAAAAAGGTTTAAAAATGGGTTTTTCTTTATATCTTTATGCTTAACACATCCTAATACATGATAATGTTTGCAACTAGGGAAAAATGGAATGGTGATACAATCAACTTGGTAAAGTTTGTGGTAATGAATCTAGATTAGGTATGTGGCCCCTATGTGTGTGGATCCTTTTTTAGTATGTGACACCTATTTATGTATGTGACCCCTATGTATGTGAATACCTATTGGTGTATGTGACACCTATTTATGTATGTGACACCTATTTATGTATGTGGCTCCTATGTATGTGAATCCTATTATTTATCAATGAATGATGAATGTGGAATGTATAGGTGCAAATCACACCTATCCTTATGTTGGTCTTTTAACCTTCCCTACCTTCATTATATGCTAGCCTTGTTATCCTTCTACATGAATTTATTTGGCTCTTTAATTATTTAATGCTTCTATTTCCTTTGTGGCACATCCATTTGAATTATATGGATCTTGTGCTTGCCTATATTTGTCTCCTTACTTATGAGATGCTTCTATTGCTTATGTGGCTCATTTGATTGTAACTCTTGAATCTTGCTATGGCCAATGTTTGGCTCATCCATTTATTGAGATTATTTATTTGGGTTTTATTCCCATTTTGCAATGTTACAATCTTGTTATACTTCTTAATACTGCCAAGTGACTATTAAGCATGATGTATTTTAGGCCAAATGACAATGTAGTGTACATGAGTACAAACCACTCACAAGGCACTGAGGTTTTAGTCCTCCTGCCGGGCACTGGGGTTTTAGTCCCCCTGCCATTTTATATTAGGCACTGGGGTTTTAGTCCCCCTTCCACTTTTTATAGGCACTAGGGTTTTAGTCCCCCTGTCACTGGTGAGGTCCAGTAGGTGCCTCACCCTACATTGAGATGACTTTGTGTCTTAATATATTCATGCTATGTGATTGTTATTGTGGTGATTGATTATGGCAGTTTTCTATCTCTTATTTGAATATTTGTCTCATTCTCTTAAAATCTTGTAGCATAGAGAATCTTTTTTATGCAATATTGTTGTCTATTACTTGTCCTATTCCTTTTGATTGACACATACTTTTATCTTTCGCTTGCTGGATGACCCCAACCATCCAGGTATAGGATCAGAGTGCGCAACTGAAGCTTGGTGAACCTAAGGCTAAGGATAGGACAAGAAGAAAAGGAACATATAGCTTGCATGATCATAGTTACCTTTAAAGGTTGTTTTGTTGGGAGACAATATTGGCTTAGTCTAATTCTTCCTGTACCTAGATCCTATGTTTTGTATAAAGTTGTACTTCCTTTATGGAAATTTTTGTAATGTACTCTTTATACATTTTGAATAAAGTCAAGTTTTATTTCTTTTGCTGCCACACATTTGATGTACTTGTTTATCATGTTTAATAGTAGAGACTTGGTCTTTACGGAACATTCCTTAACCCTAACCGAACCTGGCAAGCCCCATTGAGGGTATTTTGGTGGTCGGAATAACCAAAATGGCACCTCTACCAAGAAAGAGTAGGGATGGGACATGAGAAGCATTTGAGGTGGGATAACAGGTACATACAAAGAAAATTGGAGGTTTAAACCAGATCACGGAAACCTAGATAAGGTGAAGGAGACAAACAAACATGAGAAAGAGGGATGAAAGATGAGTGACAAATGATAATTTTAGAACATGCATCTTAGGTCCACAAAAAGAGGGAAATAGAAAAATATCATTTACTCATTCAACTCCACAAGCTAGAAAGCTTGGGGACGGTTTCCTGATCATGAACACAATGTCAGTTTCCCCCTAGGGCACCGATCTTGTCGTCGTCGATCGTGTGGAGGCAATATGTGCCAATTCGAGTAGGAAATACAATCATGGAAGTGTAACAAAGAATATGTGAAGTGAAATTTGGTTCCTTGAAGGTTCGGGAACATTTTCAGGGACTGACTTATATAGGTGGTAGTCGAGAGAGGCTAGAAACCCATCTGTGTAGGGAAATGAGCGAGAGTTGGGGAGTCTCTCCTCATCTAGGATCTCCATGTCATGAAACCCTATCAAATTTGGGATCAAATGATTCAAGATGGTTTGAATATGGAGGAAATGATCTTTATATCTGGTGGTAATGAGGTGACAAAGATAGTGAAGGATGAGCAATTGTGGAACATTGTGCTCTAGTTCTAATCTAGGAGTCAGGAAGAGGAGAGACTCATCCCGGGCAGTCAGCCTACCTCGTGGTCCAACCTAGATTCTAGTCCAATACGTTCGTGTGACATATATGTCACCATTATAGGTCGAGTTTGTTAAGGATTTGGTTATTTAGGGATGTCGATGTATTTAAATTATTTTCTTATTAATTCAAATTGGAGCATAAGATAGTGTTTAATCTTAACCAACAATGGATTGTTAACTAAATTGGGTATGAGGATTCTTAAAGTAAAGTTAGTATTTAGTTTTGAGACTTCCTACTATATGCTATTTCCTTCCTAAATTAAACCTATATTTAATTTTCCAAGACTTTCCAAAAATAATTTGGGGATGATATTTTGGATAAAGTCTGATGTTATTGTTTCAAGTTCTCATGAAAATTAATATGTTAGCTTATTGCTATTAAAAGGATCAATTTCACTTTTAATCCCCTATGTATTGTCAATTCATTGATTAGGGTTATGTTGTTGAAATTGAGTTTCAATTAAGTTGATAATGAAAAAATATCCTTGAAAATGATTTATATATTATAATTGGGCCTCTAAGTTTCATTAAATGTTTATATGAAGCATAAAGATTTGAAATTTGAAGTTAGGATTTATGAAAAAGAATTAAGGTGCTACATTGGATTCTAAAGTTGACAAAGGATGGGGGCAAGGGGATTCTCTTGTGGAATCTGGTTTCTCTGGAATGAGGCAGACTGTGACATCTAAATTATCCAGAGTCACAAGTATCACATGCATTATTGTGTTAATGGCAGTGTATACTGCACATTTGTCTATGCATCTCAGAATCCTGGGGGTAGATCTACACTCTAGGAACACCTCATTAGAACAACCACTCCATTTATAAACCTTAGCTTATTATGGGGGACTACAACTATTAGATGGCACCAGATGAAAACTTCACAACAACATATTCAACTTCAAAGAAGTGGAAAATTTCAACAACGATATATTATTGGTGGGACTGACATATATTAGTAGTATGGGGTAAAAATTTACTTATTGCGACATGAAATATTAGATATGGCCTTTGGTAATGCTGACGGATTCAAACTTACACAAACTTTATTTACGAGAACCTTACTTGAATCCGTTTTGATCATAATCCTATAACAATTCTTAATGTGTAGTCCAACAACATAAAATGAGGTTTCGTACGAGAGCTTCATGGAAAGATAGTGATGCATATTTGACTAGAGGGCCACACACAACTCAATTAGACTTGAATAGATGCAACCCAAAAGCAACCCACACTTTTGAATTTATTGAAATGTTCCCAAACTACATTGTCACTTACTCAAAACTGCATGAGATCATATTGTATTATAGGTGATGGAAAGTGAGGGTTCAAACCTCATAGAAGGAGGTACATGAGTTTAGCTAGGTTATCTATGTTCCTAGAGAGGAGTGTAGGGTTTGATCATGCTAATCGTCAAATAAGAAAGAAAGAATGGAAAACAAGGTAGTGTACCCTAAACTAACCCCAGCCAAGTAATTCTATGCAATTAAACGTAAATTGACTAAGGAAGAGTAAGAAAGTAAACTAGACTAGAAAGCTAGGAAACATTACCAAACAAGGGAGCTAGACTATAAGTAAACTACACTAGCTAAGAAATATGAACACTAAGGAAATTGATGACCTAGATGATCACAGTACAGTAGTAAGCTCAAAAGAGTACTAACTACTCTAACATTATCTAATGATCAATTACAATAAAATTAACTAGCAAGTGTCTAAGGCAATTAAATACACTAGCATGCAAGAGCTAAGACAACATGGTGGGTGTCAAACAATGTTAATGAGAGGTGGGCCCTTTGAGGGATGATACTAGATATTTTTTGAGGGAAACATATCAAGCAATCCTAAACATTCATTCTAGATTACCAAAGCAAGTAGCTAGTCATATGCAATAGAATAACCCTAAAGTATTGGTTGTCCATGGATAGGATAGAGTGTTTGAATAGGAATGACACCCTTGCACACCCTAACTAGCCTTATGAGGCTCAACTAGACCAAGTTTTAGGTGGGATTTCAATTATATTTCACCAATCTAGGTTTCTAGGGTAATAGGTACAAGTGAAATTGAGGTCCAAAGGTAGGAATAGAGAAAGGAGATGAGGGGGTTTCACCTCATGTCATTCCCCACCCAGCTTTTAGAAAACCCTAGGCAATTGCACTAATCACTCTTACACTAGCTACTTTGATCTTACACTTTGGAGTAGGAAGAAGGATTCATGTACAGGAACATAAGATTATATCTATGGATCCACTATTCGAACCTTAGAGAAATACCTAAAATAGCCATACAAAATTCGTTTTCCCCTAGAGCCTATGTGTTTTCAAGTACAAAAAACCCAATATTCCATGATTTTCATCACAAACTATAAGTAAATTCATGGGAAACATGATTGAAGCAAGAAGTAGCCATCATAGAATGAAAATATAGAGTTCATGAATTATATTCCCCCAAACTGGTATTAAAGTATCATTTTAACCCCTAACAACCCACCACTGTTGGCTAAATTGACATTATGATAAATCCCTTTATTTCGATGATGACAAACATTTCATTCTTGTTGATCTAGAGTGCTACTTGAGTGTTGCAGGAATAAGGTGGATGACAAAGCATTAGGGAAATCTATATGCTTAATGTTTGTATTTTCATGAAATGTAATTAATTTGTATTAATACTTGTACCAACATATAATGTACAAGTACTTAGACTCATGTAAATCAAGTGTTAGATCTTCCCTAGCTAAACAACACACTTAGATAGGTCATCCCCTTCAATAGTGTCACATATGCACACTCATACATTCACTTAGCACTTTACTTGAAACATTGAAATAGGGTCAATCTCGGTCGACAAATTCCTCGATCGAGACACTCTCGGTCGACAAACTTCTCGACCGAGAAAGACCCAAGTAGACGTTAGACACAGCTGACAAGGTAGTTGGCAGTTGGAGATGAACGTTGCAAACACTTGATCCAGAGAGCCTGTCGGTCGACAAAACCTCGACCGAGTAGGTGTCTCGGTCGACAATTCCTCGACCGAGATGGACTCTGACAACAACTGCAGAATTAATTAACTAGTCGTTGCTAAAGAAATTAAAATGTACATAACGGCTAGTAAAGCACTTAGAACCCCCTAGAAAGTGTCTAGAACGTCCTTAAGGACTTGTAGGTCATTCCTATAAATAGGACATGCCTTAGGACACATAAACTCACCAATCTACACTTCTGATACACTTGAGCTTACACTTGCAATTATCAATCTGTTTTGAGAAATTGAGCAACACTTGCATTGGCTATTCTTCTCCTTGCTCTAATTTCATGTCCTATAGGTTAGTATCTCCTATCCACAACAATTACACTTCCATATACATTGGTTAGGAGATCTACATGCTTGATATAGGCAAATCAAGCCTTGTGCTTCAAAGGTTAAGTGTAATTTCCATTTTCCTTCTTGTTCCTTTTATCCTTTGTATTCTTCTTGCTACTCCTAGGGTTGGAGGCTGGGGATTTGATAAGGTTCTTCTCGGTGGATAAGGTGGACTTTGAACTACTTCAAGAAGGCTATTGCAACGGGAAGCTACTTCAAGATGAAGGCTACTTCAAGGGGGAGCTTGAAGTTACTTCAGAAGGCCGCTTCAAGGTTGGTGCAATTTCTTCTAGGTGAAGGCTGTTCGAAGGGTTTGGTGAAAGAATTGTAATTTTATGTAAAGTCCTTGTGAGGTAATAAAATTTAATTCTTTCAAAATCCCGGTTGGGTAAGCAACCAGGTAGTGGATTGACTTCCTTAGTATTTGCTAAGGTTGGAACGACTCTAAATCCTTGTCCCCTTGTCTAATATTTTTGTGGTTGGTTGTTTGAGTTAAATAATTGTTAAATTAATTTAAAAACCCTATTCACCCCCCCTCTAGTGGTTTTTCAATTGGTATCAGAGCAGGCTTCAAGGAACCCTAATCAGGTCTTGAAGAATGGATGGTGGTGGTGCTTACAACCGCAAGAAAAGGAGCAACCTGGACCAACCTACAACAAGTTGCAATTGGTGCTTAGGAACAAGCCACACAACACCCAACTGCCCATGGAGATCAAAGAAGGAAGATGAGGACAAAGATTGCCTTATTGCTACAAAAAGTGAAGAAGAAGAGGTAAGCCTTTTAGATTTATCTAAAGAAGAACTAATTGCTAGTCTTGAAGAAACGCATGAAAAATACATTGAATGTAAGAAGAAATTAGAGAAGTCAAATAAAGAAAATAATGAGTTACATTCTAAAATTCTTGATCTTACAACTGAAAATGAAAATTTTTATGATAAATTAAATGTTCTTGGATTTGAAAAGGATAGTATTATTTCTGAAAATCATACTTTGAAATCATCTCTAGGTGAATGTAATGTGAAGATTTTTACTCTAGAAGCAAATTACGATCTTTTATCTCAAGAAAAGGTTGATTTACTTGCAAAGTTAAATGAACAAACTGTTCTGTGTACAAATCTAGATTATGATAATATAGTGAAAGAAAGGAATTCTTTATCATCTAATCTAGATCAAGAAAAACTAGATATCAAGAAGAGAATGGATGAGATTGCTTACAAGCCTAAGGGAAAATTGTATCCTAGTTGGAGAAAAACACGAGCACATCAATCTACATATGTACCTAAAGGCACAAATACATATGAACCCAAGAACAACATAGAACACAATCATAGAAAGAGACATGAGGTTGATTCTATATGTTGTCATTACTTCTTGCGCCTTGGACACTATTCTTTCTCATGTCCTTACAAGAAAAAGGATGTTGAGTTAGTATGGGTTCAAAAACCCCCAAACTAAATGAACAAGATTATGTTGAGATATGACCAAAGACTCTAGTTGCATATTATAATATCTATCTCAACTTAACACAATAGGATAAACAAATTATTTCAACATCTAACTTGGAAATATACAATTCTTTTAAATCTGCAGAACAAAATTCTTATGCCCATATAGGAAAAAGAATGATGATTTAGCTTGAGTTCCTAAAACTTAGAAGCTTAAATTTAACTAGTTGAGATTTGACATAAACTGATTCTTGATATACAAATGTCATATCTCAACACAATCAAGCTCTAACTTGCATAATTTTGTTTGGAAACAATTAACAGTTTTGAGAAATATCACAAAAACCTGGTCGATTGAGAAAATGTCGACCGAGCAATTAGTCGGTCGAGAAATCTTTGACCGAGCAGGTTACTGATTTCCAGTCTGCAATAAATATGTTGAATATGTTTTCAATTGATCAAATTGCTATCTATTTGTTATTAATAACTGTTTTTACATGTAAAACAAAGAATAAATTCTGGAAACCATCCTTGAAAACTTATATGAGATTATTTTGGTTTATTCTCTAAATGGTTTAGGTTAAAACTGAAAATTATGAACCATGTTGATTTAAGTCAAGGATAATTACTGCCTTCATGGTCTATTCTAAGTATTCTTTGATCTATTTACATAGAAACAATGTGTTGAATTTCATGCTTCTATTGTTACATCATGGATATGCTTTCACTATTTCATCATTCAACTTTCTACATATAAATATGATGCTATGTTGCATAAAAATAAAACTCTATGGCACAAATAGATAATGATTATTGTGTGCATGTAATACATGAATGATCATTGATGATACATAGGCAAGCAAAATGATTTGTTGTTGATATGTTGCTTAGAACAAGAACTTCAATGCTTGCAAGAGCAAAATGTCATAACACATAGGATACACATTTCTCAATTGGTATCTTTAAGAACTTGAGATATTATTCTTGATTTCAATGATATATGTATATTTTCTTGAAGAATCTTATGATTAATATGAGTACAAGAAGAAATAGGACTTGATATTCATGCACCCATAGCAAATATTAGGGGACATCATTCATAATAGACATCACTCAAAGTGCCTCAAATTTCTATTTATTTAATCTACCTGTAGAAATTATACTTCACAAATGAATGTTCAAATATGAAATCTGCAGAAATTGCCTCTTGGTTGAAATTAAATTTGACCAAGGGGCGCTATGGTCGTAGTCAAGGTCGACCTAAAATAATCTTGACAAAATACTTATTTGTCCATCTTTTTATTGTACTTAATCTTAGTATCTTGACTCAAAATATACTCTTGATAAAGATCACAATCAAAATTTAGAAATCATTTGTGATGTTAGAATCCTCAAATTGTCTTAATTATAAGATTAAGGGGGAGTTCACAAAAACAAATTTGATAATTTGATTAAGAAGCTTACAAAACATTGTAAACATCATTTGAATCTTGTTATGACCTTAGTATTTTTACTCTTGGTTATGAAGAAATATAAAAATTTTAGAAATATGACATATCTTGTTATTAAAGGAATTCTCTAAACAAATCAGGGCTTAACATCCCGTGCATTTGGTTAGAGACATTTTTCATGTACTCTAAGATTAAAGGATTCTCATTTCATTTTCAGGGTTTAACATCCCCTGAAAAATGGGTGAGAAATCAATACACAAATGCCATGAACTTAAAAGGAACTCATATCAGTTCAAGGCTTAACATCCTTTGCAAATGATTGAGAAACAAATTGTGGCTAAATTAGACAAAACTGATATTAAATCCCTATTCTTAATAGAATATCTATCTAAGGGGGAGCATAGTATAAAATTAAGAGGGAAAAATGAAAGTCACACAAAATGATTTTCTTTGGATATCTTTTTGAAATGACAAAGGGGGAGAAAGAATATAAAATCAAAAACATAAAATATGAGTTTCATAAATATCACGACTAGCACTCGTTTGCAAAACAAAATGACTACAAATGGTAATCTTCAGGTATGAAACTCACATGCTTTATATTTCCTTATTTTATATTTAGGAAATGTTTGTCATCTTCAAAAAAGGGGAGATTGTTGGCTAAATTGACATTATGATAAATCCTTTTGTTTCGATGATGACAAACATTTCATTCTTGTTGATCTAATGTGCTACTTGAGTGTTGCAGGAATAACGTGGATGACAAAGCATTAGGGAAATCTATATGCTTAATGTTTGTATTTTCATGAATAGTAATTAATTTGGAAAAAATTGTACAAACATATAATGTACAAGTTCTTAGACTTCATGTAAATCAAGCGTTAGATCTTCCCTAGCTAAACACCACACTTAGATAGGTCATCCCCTTCAATAGTGTCACATATGCACACTCATACATTCACTTAGCACTTTACTTGAAACATTGAAATAGGGTCAATCTCGGTCGACAAATTCCTCGACCGAGACACTCTCGGTCGACAAACTTCTCGATCGAGAAAGACCCAAGTAGCCGTTAGACACAGCTGACAAGGTAGTTGGTAGTTGGAGATGAACGTTGAAACACTTGATCCAGAGAGCATGTCGGTCGAAAAAACCTCGACCGAGTAGGTGTCTCGGTCGACAATTCCTCGACCGAGATGGACTCTGACAACAGCTGTCGAATTAATTAACTAGCCATTGCTAAAGCAACTAAAATGTACCTAACGACTAGTTAAGCACTTAAAACCCCCTAGAAAGTGTCTAGAACGTCCTTCGGCACTTGTAGGTCATTCCTATAAATAGGACATGCCTTAGGACACCTATAATCACCAATCTACACTTGTGATACACTTGAGCTTACACTTGGAATTGTCAATCTATTTTGAGAAATTGAGCAACACTTGCATTGGCTATTCTTCTCCTTTCTCTAATTTCATGTCCTATAGGCTAGTATCTCCTATCCACAGCAATTACACTTCCATATACATTGGTTAGGAGATATACATGTTTGATATAGGAAAATCAAGCCTTGTGCTTCAAAGGTTAAGTGTAATTTCCATTTTCCTTCTTGTTCCTTTTATCCTTTGTATTCTCCTTGCTACTCCTAGGGTTGGAGGCTGCGAATTGGAGAAGGTTCTTCTCGGTGGAGAAGGTGGACTTCAGACTACTTCAAGAAGGCTATTGCAACGGGAAGCTACTTCAAGAGGAAGGCTACTTCAAGGGGGAGCTTGAAGTTACTTCAGAAGGCTGCTTCAAGGTTGGTGCAATTACTTCTAGGTGAAGGCTATTCGAAGGGTTTGGTGAAAGAATTGTAATTTTATGTAAAGTCCTTGTGAGGTAATAACATTTAATTTTTTCAAAATCCCGGTTGGGTAAGCAACCGGGTAGTGGACTGACTTCCTTGGTATTTGCTAAGGTTGGAACCATTCTAAATCCTTGTCCCCTTGTCCAATATTTTTGTGGTTGGTTGTTTGAGTTAAATAATTGTTAAATTAATTTAAAAACCCTATTCACCCCCCTCTAGTGGTTTTTCAACCACAAGGTGTAAGCTACTCATAGTAAAAAAAAGAGTAAAAGAGGAGGTGAAAGAAGAGAGGAAATCCATGAGGTCATGGAAGACCTTCTCCTTTCTTCACCTCCTAGTTCTAGAAGACAAAGCACCTCCCTAAAAGGATGGAAATGACATTAATGGGTGAGGTTTGGTGGCAAAAACCCAGGAAAACTAGGGTTTTTGGGTGGAAATGAGGTGGAAGTAGAAGGGGGTAGGTAGGATCTCTTGAATTCTCTAGGTGGGTGGAATTGAATGAATGAGGTAGCTAACCTCATGCCCCAACCACCACCTATATATATAGGAGGTGGGAAAGCACTCGATATATTGGAAATGTAGTGTATGAAATAGTAGTGTTTGGTATGGAAACATGACGATGGTGGGAAGAGGGAAACACAATAGTGGTGAGAGAGAATGATTATGCTCGTGGAGGTGGAATGATAGTGAAAAATGGATGAAATCAGTGTTGGTAATATGGCCATGCTAGGAAGCATGGTCATGATGGAGGTTAGGTAGCATAACTGTTCTGGGTAGCATGTCGTGGTGAGGGAGGTAAATTCTTGGTCATTCTTACATGACACACCCATTTGGAGCATGGATAACATAGTCATTTTGTATGGAACGACTGTGATGGGGTCTTCATAGAACAACCATGCTGACTAGCATGGCGTATTGGAAGAACTGATGTATCTTAATCAATTACACTTTCTTTAGTGTGATTTTGTCATTAGCAACATGACCGTTCTGTTCCACCATGACCGTGTTAGTGGACGTTTCTACAATTTGAGCTTTGGACTTTGATCTCCATGTACAACTTTCCATTAGGTTGACCCTTGACCACTAGAGGCATAGGTTGGGTGAGATCTTTGACCTTATTTGGATCCCTCTAAAGGTGGTGGAATCCTAGGAACATCCTCTTTCTCTATCATCCATCCAAGATGTGATCCAAGTACCTCAAAATTATGCAATAATGTCCTTAAGTGCATTTGAAATAAATTCACATATTAGAGAAATTAACTTGCAATATAACATGCTTGGGTGTAATTATAAGTGCAAAAAGAAACAAGAGGAATCCCTAAAATAGGGATGCATCACCATCGCAAACTTAAAACATACTTGTCCTCAGGTATGCTCCAACTCAGTTTCTCTTTCAATTTATTTAAAAAAAACATGGGAGATGCAATTGTCATGATGTCAATTAGCTAAAATGAATTCACATACAGAATCATTCATACAATCCACTATCCTCTATTTCTTTCCCATTTCTAAGTAAAAATCAAGCACAAAGAACAAAAGCTTCAAATATGAGGCACCATTCACATATGTAAGTAATATAATTTTCATAGAGCTCTGGGCAAACTGTATCATGTTTGGCATACATTCAAATGGTTGTAGTTTTTGTTTCACTTGCTTGGACTACATTATATACTTCATCTCACCTGTAATGGTAGAAATGACTTATGTAAAGGGATGGGGACAAGATCTGATGTACCCTAGCCCTTCTAGGCATACAAGAGAAGAAAGGGTGGTGGAAAGTGGTGGATTGCTATTACATAGGAGCACTCATGTTTTATTTTCTTTTTGTTTCTGTTACATATAGATAATTTTGTTTCTTTGTCCCATGTATAGGGAGGGCATAAAATGTCAAGAGTGAAGTAGGGAGGAATATGTACGGCCACCCAAATGTTTGGAGGGTGGCCAAGCCTGATGGTTACACTTTGGCATCTTTTTGTGGGGTGAAGAGGTACGAAGATGATAGATAAAATTTGAGTCAAAGAGGGGTCATGGGTGGTGATGATCCATGTAGGTTTTCATCTAAACAAGCTAATTCATACAACTTTTTGCCAAAAAAACCAACTACACATGAAACAAATAATATGGTACCTTACATTCTTTTCAAATGGAAAAGTAGCATCAAACATTTAAGACTTGAAAGGATCACACTTTATAAAATCATCTACTACTTGAGAGGTGCTCGGATCATATGCCCAATATATTATTCATATCAGATCAAAAACATTATTAATGAGTTGAATCGTTTCAATTTACTCATTCATATCAAAACATATGGAGATTTCGTTGAAACGAGTATTTTTGGGCAATCACATATAAATTTGGGCAAAATTAGCCAAAATTGTGCCAATGTGCACCTCATCACATCCAAGCCTACATTAGGTAATTTTAAAGCATAAAGTAGAAAATCCTATATAAGACACACAAAAATTATCAAGAACTACATGAAAATGCAATGAATGAGATGGAATGGAAAAAATAGTAATTTATTTCTAAAAAACTACTCTAAAATGCATAAAATAAAACTACTTGTATGCAGTCATGAAGAAATCTAGGTTAGAAAAGGTAATGTAATCAAGGGTGGGACAAGGTAAAACATAAATATTCAAAGCAAACTGAGAAACAAGGGCATACCGCCCTACCACCCAAACTTTTGAATCATGTTGTCCTCGACCTGACACTAATGTCCATGGATGATAGGGTAGACGATCATGGTCCTGGTAGATCTTGTGGTGGATTCTTGTATGATGGAGGGTTCTGGTAGTAGCTACCCTAGTAATCTTCCTATGGTGGGGATATGTCTCTTGGTACCTGAACAGTTCTCCTTAAAGTCCTCCCCCCATTGGGGGTTTCTCTAATCTTACACATGCTGCTAGAGGTACATGTGATTTATCTGGAGATGCATCTTCTAGTGGTCCAATCACATGGCATGCAGAGTGTTCTGGATCTCTTCCAACTATGCATGGATGGCTAACATGCCAAATGCATTTGTTGCAGGTGGCTATTCATCATAACCATCCACTCTCTAACGGGTGCAATGAGGTTTCTCAAGAACTTAATTGTGCTCTAGAATGTTTGTCTTTACCTCCTTGGGAAAGTCTACTAGTGGTTCCCTATCCTTCTCTAGGATTTTCACTCTCCTATTTGACCAGTTCCATAAGAAAATCTTTCATGGTTCTATTTCATGCAGAAGTACAGCAAAATGATGTGATAACTCCAATGTTATTCCAGGGTATCCAGGGTTGACAGTAATGATATACCTTTTATCTTTAATAAAGATCATTTGGGACCTTCCCAGATAGTTCAAATCAACAAATTTGGGTCCTTCAACTTTGGTAAGACCTCTAAGTCACAATCCATGACCATGGCTATTGTGGTCACAATCCCCTCCATTATGAAAGGATTTTTTTTCTCTTCGAGGGGATTTCTTTGAAATGATTAATCATCATTGCGCCTAGATTTACATCACAAAGACTTGCCATTTGACAATCAAGAAAAGATCTTATATTAAACAGCTTCTTTGGTTATCATAGCGGCCAAAAAGAGTATTTTCCAAGGCCTCCTGAATGTACCTCATGGTGGGATTAAATATTTTTCTTATCTTTGATTTTCCTACTATAAAGGTGTCTTCATTAGTGAATGTTTTCCGTATAGTCGAGTATTTTCACTTCCCACTCTTATCAAGCCTTCCTTCATCAAAAAAATGTCCATATTTGGTGTAGGTGCAATAATTTGATTGAGCTATTGGGTTGTGAGGACGTGTGTGGAGTATTTAATTCTGAACCAAATAGAATCATTTCTTTTGTACTTGACCTTCTGCAAAGATCCAAAAAATGTATGGGTTCACTCAAGATAGGTTTCTTAGATCTCAGTCAATAACTTCTAAATCCGATATTTTCCATCCATGATTTGAAATTGGTGTCAATCCCTACTGATTGCATGGTGTGTACATATGCATATCTCATGGCTATTATCCTTCTTTTTGTGCATTTAGGGTGAAGGGGCCTCAGAAATACCTTCATTGTTCCTCTATCATAAATAGCTCCTTTGGGATGGTTTCCCATCATCTCCATTTTGTCTTCCTCAAATCTTATAATTAAGTCAATTGATTCCTTTTCCATTTCCATGCTTTCTTTCTCCTCCCTATCACTCTCCCATACTTCTTCCACTTGATAACTATGGGATCTTGAACTTATGTCCAATTCAGTGCCACTATCTAATTGGCACATCCTCATTTTTTTAAACTAGTAGCTGGAGTCTAGCGGACTGTTGTGCAACATGATGTTGAGATGAGGATGTGGAGTGCCTTGTTCAGGTAGGCCGTGGTGGAAAACATAATGACAACATGACATCAACTTTCTTGGTTTTTCTCTTATGGGCTGAAGCATCCACTTCAATAGAGTCAACAATATTTTCGATTTCTTCTTCTTCTTCCTCCTCCTCCTCCTCCTCTTCATTTGGGTTTTTGTAGGTTGAATCTGATGTGTGATTGCTTGAGGAGGAGTGGAGGCAGAATCCACTCATAGATGTTGACTGTTAGAAGGAACTGGAGATGGAGATCGATAGAGATGATGTAGGTCTATTAGATGATGGGGTGCCCTTCTTTGATCGCCCCTTGCTTTCACTAATGGCCTTGATGCCACCCTCAAGGTTTTGCTTGATTTCTTTCCCCACTTTATTCATTCCTGCAGTGGATTTGATAGAAAATAGATGAACAAAATTAATTTTCACATATCAGAAAGGTTGGGGTAAAAATCTCATATAGGTCAAGAATGAGGGGTTAATGGATGGTGGAAAATGGAGCTAGAGGTTGGGGGAGATGATTGGAGGTCAAGGGGGGCTTGAATTCAAAGTTTGGAAGGAAGGGGAGGCAATTGGGTGGAGCTTCATAGGAGCCCTAATTTCTAATATGCACGGAACCACCATGGTGTCAAGGAAAATGAGAGGGGTCAGCCATGTTGGGAGAGAGGAGTTGAGGACTTAAGTGTTGGTGCCCATCCAACATGGTCATTCTGTCCAACACGGTTGTGATGGTTAAACGCAAGTATAATCATAATTCATCAGCATGGTATTGTTGGATGGTCCCAAAACTCAACATTTACGGTGAACATAGAAGGTATCCCAATATGATCATTCCATGCCAACATGGCTGTGCTGGATTCTTGAGGTTCAAAAAAATTTAAAATTTTGCAACCCACAGAACCAATCTTAATCCAATCAAAAAGTTCGATTCATTAAACATTGTATCATTCAAATTTATTGAGATCCACCCCATTTCTCAAGCTTTTACCTATTTTACCTATCTCATCATAAAAAATAAACCAAAATTATCAAACACTAGTGTGTGTGTATTTCTTGGAATATATATAAATAAAGGAAAAGCATTAAAAAGTGAAGGTCGGGTGAAAAAGTTCCCAAACCTAGGTGAGTTGCCTCTGACTAGCTCTATGTTTAATGCCTTCATCTGAGCTTCTTTTTCATTGACTCAATCATCCTCTAGAGTATCTTGTTGCATTACCATAGTAAATTGCTTTCGCATGTGAATTTAAGCACATCTTTTCATCAACTAGCATGACAATGTCAAAACTTTGATTGGCTTAATCTGAACAAACTTTACCACAACCTTTAACCTCGAGTCATTGATCATAAACTCTTTGGCTCCTTCTTTCTGTCTAATCACAACATCTTCAGATGGATAAACATGCCTCACTTGATATGGTCCCTCCCATCTAGACCAATGTTTTCTAGGACATAAATTCATCCTTGAGTTGTATAACCATACCCACTGTCCGGGCTCAAAAGCCTTCTTCTTAATCAACTTATCATGTAAAAACTCAGTCCTCTCCTTATATCTCTTTGTCATCTCATATGTCTCATTCCTCATTTCTTTTAGATCATGTATTTGCAACTTTCTCCTTTCTCCAGCAGTGTCTAGATCCATGTCCATTGACTTCAAGGCCCACAATGCCTTGTGTTGCTGCTCAACTGGAAAATAAATATATAAACAATCTTGAATGGGTGGTTCCAATTGGGGCTTTAAACGTTGTTCTATAAGCCTATAAAGCCTCACTAAGACATATAGACCAATCCTTACGGTCTAGCCTCACCATCTTCTCAAGTATGAGTTTTATCTCCCAATTCACCAACTTTACTTGACTACTTGTTTGTGGGTGGTAAGGAATGGCCACCCTATAATTTACTCCATGTCTTTTCAAAAAACATTCAAATGGTCAGTGGATGAAGTGACTTCCACCATCAACAATCATTTCTCTCGAAACTCCAAATCGACTAAAATGTTTGATTTCACAAAATCAGACACCACCTTGTGGTCATTGGTTCTTGTTTCAATAGCCTCAATCCATTTATACATGTAGTCCACATCCACCAAGATGTCTACTGATGAGTGCATACTCATCATGATTTTCAATTACCTTTTTGGAACAATTTAATATCTATTCCACATCTTTTCACCCTAATATGAATCATAATGAACAAAACTACTCAGTGATTCAATAATCAAGATTTTAACTAAATATCTTTCATTTTATGCAGGTGTAGCAGGCAACTCCATGCAAACAGTCTCAAGACTGTTTGGATCCATGCGGTCTCAAGACCGTTTGCTGGAATACACAAAGAACAAGACGAAACCAGTTGCCCAAGAAGTCCACGCGGTCTCAAGACCGTTTGGTCCCATGCGGTCCCAAGACCGTTTGGTCCCATGCGTTCCCAAGACCGTTTGGTCCCATGCGGTACCAAGACCGTTTGGTCCCATGCGGTACCAAGACCGTTTGGTCCCATGCGGTCCCAAGACCGTTTGGTCCCATGCGGTCTCAAGACCGTTTGGTCCATGCGCTCTCAAGACCGTTTGGTCCCATGCGGTCCCAAGACCGTTTGGTCCCATGCGGTCTCAAGACCGTTTGGTCCCATGTAGTCCCAAGACCGTTTGGTCCCATGCGGTCTCAAGACCGTTTGGTCCCATGCGGTCTCAAGACCGTTTGGTCCCATGCGGTCCCAAGACCGTTTGGTCCCATGCGGTCCCAAGTCCGTTTGGTCCCATGCGGTCTCAAGACCGTTTTGTCCCATGCGGTCTCAAGACCGTTTGGTCCCATGCGGTCCCAAGACCGTTCGATGCAAGCGCAAGGATCGATTGAAGAACTAAAGCCGCGCGACCACGCCAAAGCCAGGACCGATCAAAGCAAGACCGTTTGGCGCTCAAACGACCTCCAAACTGTTTGATGCCCAAACGGTCTCAAGACCGTTTGGTGCCCAAGCGGTCTCAAGACCGTTTGGCACCCAAACGGTCTCAAGACCGTTTGGCGCCCAAACGGTCTCCAAACCGTTTGGAGAAGATATTTCCAGCAACTTATCCAAACCGTTTGGGATCAGATCTGAAACTATAAATAGACCCCCAGGGTCCCCATTTCGAGGCATCGGTTCCGGACGCTGAAAGGCTGCCAGAGCACCACACCGATCAAGTTCCACTCCATCTACCGCTGGTGTTGCGTCCAAGGAGGCCAAGAAGAGGAAGAAGACGGCGCAAGGAGCGCATCTTCTTCACCGAGCTGTGTCCACCCTCTGCACCGAGCTCATGGCAGATCTATCTTTCTCTCCTATCCTTCTTGTATCTCGTATCATGAGCGAGTAGTCCTCTTTCGATGGGGTGCGGGGACTAGCCTCGCTGCCCATGCAAACCATGTTCTTTTGTTAAACTTTCCAAGGCAATGTATATAACTCTTCATTTTGTCATTTATCGTTAAGCTTGTAGGTTGGTTATGTGCGTGTTTTCATCTTTGTGCTCCCTATGTTGCGATAACTTCAATGCATGGGTTCCTATGTTGCGATAACTTCAAGGCATGGGTTGGAACGTCGTTTAGCATGTTTGACCCTTGACGATAACTTCCGATGGGTTCCTTGAGGTAGTAAGTGTATGATCCGCGAGGGGACGAGCCATCTAGCCTTTGGTGACGCTTCTGTGCGCCTAACGCCTGTATAGGGGGTTCACAACCTTAGTTGGATTTTGCATCATCTTGCTAAACGTCGATGTTTGCTCGCATGTCACCTTCCTGCTTGTTTATCGGTTAACGCGGCTGACTCCCAAACTAGAAATAGGATGGTATTTCATCGAGGTCGTAAGTGTATGATCCGCGAGGGGACGAGCCATCTAGCCTTCGGTGACGCTTCTGTGCGCCTAACGCCCGTATGGGGGGTTCACAACCTCCATGGATTTCTGTATCTTCAGAGCCGTAAGACATGTGATCCGGATGGCGATGAGAAATCGGCTGCCTATGGTGATGCTTACGCGGACCTAACACCCGTATGGGGGGTTCTGTAGCAGCTCTATTTGGAGTGTTATATCGTTCCTGGTTTGTTTTCAAGAGAGTGTGTTTGTGTGCGTAGCGGTGGTCAAACCCGGTACCATCCCAGTGATTCCATATCATTGATCTAAACCCATCTTTTATTCCGCATTTACTTTCTTGCAATTAGTTTAATCAAACTAAAATCAACCAATTGTTCTAAATATTAGTTTTACTTGGGCTAGATCTAACTGACAAAGATTCTTAAAAACGTTGTCCTTTGGGTTCGATCCTCAACTATACTGCGATAAGATCCGTCCGCTTGCGGGTGGTATTGTTGCACTTGGTTTTGGTAAAAGCTCGGGGATATAAACCCCGAGTGAATTTGTTAGTGCATTCAAAAAGCCACATCAAATTCTGGCGCCGTTGTCGGGGACAATAGAATCAGTCAGTCAAATCTAGTTCTTTTAAGACTAATCTAGGATTTTGTTTTCTTTTTGAAACTATAGCTCATCTTTTTTATCTTTATTCTACACCAGGGATCTCACTTTCAAACCTTTTCAAATTTCAGGTGCTCTTTGACGATTAGTGCATGCACCGTTCGGATAGTCTCGGACTGACTGCGAACTTTGATCCCGAAATCGATAGAACCTTCCATCGTCAGATCCGAGAGAATCAAGCCAGAATGGCGCAAGAAGAAGAAGTAGCCCGTAGGGTGGCTCAAGCCATCAATGCGCAGAGAGAAAGGTTCATGCAAGAAGCTAGAGCTGCGGTTCAACAGGAGATCTTAGCAGCGCAGGCAGCGGAACTTCAGAAGGATCTTAGAGAGTTCTCTATCCCAAAGGCCGCGAATGTCTATCATCCGGTGCAGCCTCCTCCCATCGAAGCTGCCAACTTTGAGATTAGAGCACATTGGATAACCTTGCTTCAAAACAACCCATTCTACGGTAAACAAGCTGAAGACAGCCAAGGTCATCTTCTCAGATTCATTGACCTGTGTGCTATGACGAAGCAAAATGGAGTCTCTGATGATGCTATTCGACTCCGTCTCTTCAAGTACTCTTTGGCTGATAGAGCCATTAGTTGGTACAACTCACTACAGAGTGATGTACCCATCACCACCTGGGAGCAGCTTCAAAACGCCTTTCTGGAAACGTTCTACCCCCCATCTCTTACATATGAGATCAGGGGATGAATCACAAACTTCACTCAAGTCCCAGGAGAAACACTTTCCGAAGCTTGGGATAGATACAAGGAGCTCCTACGCAAATGCCCACACCATGGAATTCCTAAGAATCAGCTGATAGAAATATTCTACAGGGGTGTGGAGGATGATGTTAAGATGTTCCTTGACTCCTCGTCTGGAGGGAACTTCATGCGGCAAAGTTACGACAGCGCATGGAGAGTAGTCACCCTGGGAGCAGAAAATCAAGCCAACTGGGGCAGATCTGTTGGTAAAGGAGTCTTAAAGGTAGCTATGGCTGACGCTATCCCAGAATACAAATCTATAGCTTAAAATTTGAAAGTCTTGGTTGCAAAGCAAGATCACATAGAATGATCCCTTGCTGCGATTGGAAGAGGACATTCTCCAACTAGGCAACCAGAACAAGTAAAGACCACTTCTTTGTTTTGTGAAGCGTGCAAAGGCACTGACCATTCCACACTATCATGCAATGTTCTCTATGATGTTGTTTTAAGCAATGCCTGTGGACAAGGAGATAATTGTCAGACGGAAAATCTTAATGCTATTAACACCAACCCTGGGCAGAACTATTACAATCCGAATCAAAATAGGAATCACCCAGGCTTCCAGTATGGAAATCCTTCAGGAGCTATGAACTCGAATCAATTTGTTCCGAATAATCAACCAAGAGGCCCATCTGGGTATCAGTTTAACCAGCAATAGAACTTTGGGAATCAAGGAAACTTCAAGGGAAACTTGCAGAACAGAAACTATAATAATTATCAGAATAACTCTCAGTATCAAAGCTTGAACCAACAACAGGGTCAAACAGGATTCATCCCTTCTGATGACAAGCTATCTACCATTGAAAAGTTATTGCAAACACAACAAACGATGATAGCCAATCAACAAGCCCAGCAGAAGGCTATTGAAACTCAACTAGCTCAACTTGCTGCTAGTATTAAGCCACAAGCTGGAGTCTTTGCCGGATAACCTGAGAACAATCCAAAACATCTTGAACAGCTGAAGGTGGTCGCCACTAGATCAGGGAAAGATTACACAGATCCTCCAGCAAAGACAACAGTGGTTATCCCTGACGAGAGTGAACCTATGACGAACCAAAACTTGACAACACCAGAATCGCAATCAAAGGAAGGCAAGACTAATAAGGGAAGTTCTGAAAAAGTTGCCGATGAAGAAATAGAGACACCAGAGCCAGATATTCCTGTATATAAGCCTCGTGTTCCTTTCCCATCCCGTCTGAGGGAAACCAAGCTTGATGCCAGATTCATCAAATTTAAAGAGGCTATGAAGAAACTCCATGTTGATATTCCATTCCTAGATGCTCTTAATGAGATACCAGCCTGGACCAAGTATCTAAAGTCGCTCCTCACCAAGAAGTACATCACTGAAGAATATGAAACTGTAAAATTGGATGCAACCACATCAGATATCATACTAAGCAAGATGCCAAAGAAACAAAAAGATCCAGGATCCTTCGGAATCTCATGTCACATTGGTGACTCATCATGCAAGAAAGGATTGGCTGATCTTGGCGCAAGTATTTCTATTATGCCGCTAAGTCTATGCAGGAGATTAGGGTTCGCTGAATTGCTTCCAACTGCTATGACCATTCAACTTGCGGACAATTCGATAAAAAGACCGTTAGGAATTCTCGAAGACATCCCGGTGAAGGTAGGCAAGGACGCATATGTTCCATGTGATTTTGTCATCATGGACATAAAAGAAGACACCAAATACCCTCTTATCTTCGGCCGACCGTTCCTCGCCACTGCTAGAGCGCTTATTGATGTTGAAGCAGGAACCTTACTACTCAGATTAGGTAAAGAAATGCTGGAATTCAAAGTTTTTGAAAGCATGAGAAGACCAAGTATACAGGAGGAAGTCTATTTGATAGATTGTGTTGAGCAAATGTCACAACTAACTCAAGAATACCATGAGTCGTGCGATCCCTTGGAAACGGCTCTATCCGACCTATTTAATGACGAACCTATTGACCAACAAGATAAGGAATGCATCAAATCTCCCAACCCTTCTAAAGAAAATACTGAAGCTACTTACAAAGAACTAAAGACTATCAGAACTACGGAAGAAACTAGTGAAAAACCAGAACCTCCTGAAATGAAGCCCCTGCCTGAAGGGCTGAAGTATATGTTTTTAGACGATCTCAAGGTTTGTCCAATTATCATGAACTCTGATCTAACAACCAATCAGGAAGAGAAACTTTTGGAGGTATTAAGGGAGAACAAGAAAGCCATAGGCTATAAGATGAGTGACCTCACGGGGGTCAGCCAAGCCTTGTGCATGCATAGAATCCCCATGATGGAAAATCATAAGCCGACCATCGAGCATCAACGAAAGTTAAACCCGAATATGAAGGAAGTGGTCCGTCGTGAGATCATCAAACTCCTTACAGCTGGAATAATATACCCGATATCGGACTCACCATGGGTGAGCCCAGTTCATGTTGTACCCAAGAAAGGAGGTACTACTGTCACAAGAAATGAAAACAATGAGCTCATCCCCACCCGAACAGTCACTGGGTGGCGGATGTGTATTGATTATAGAAAATTAAACAAGGCCACTCGAAAGGATCATTTTCCTATGCCCTTCCTCGATCAAGTCTTAGAAAGATTGGCCCATCAAGAATATTTCTGTTACTTGGATGGTTACTCTAGATTCTATCAGATTCCCATACATCCAGATGATCAAGAAAAAACAACTTTCACCTGTCCCTTCGGGACATATGCTTTTAAAAGGATGCCATTTGGCTTGTGTAATGCCCCCGCAACTTTTCAACACTGCATGACTGCCATATTTGCAGGGCTTACTGAAACTGTTATGGAGGTTTTATGGACGACTTTTCTATATATGGGGACTCCTTTGATTCCTGTCTTAAGCATCTCTCCATGGTCCTTAAACGCTGTGAAGAAGCACATCTGGTGCTAAATTGGGAGAAATGCCACTTTATGGTAAAGGAAGGCATTGTCTTGGGCCACAAGGTTAGCAAAAAAGGAATCGAAGTTGATAAGGCCAAGATAGAAGTCATCTCTAAACTGGCAATCCCCACAAATGTAAAAGAAGTTCGCGCATTCCTTGGTCACGCTGGATTCTATAGAAGGTTTATACGTGACTTTTCCAAGATAACGAAGCCGATGACTAATCTACTTTTAAAGGATGTTGATTTCAATTTCAATGAAGAATGCGTCAAAAGTTTTGATATGCTGAAGAAAGCCCTTACAACTACTCCCATCATTAGAGCTCCCGATTGGGACCACCCCTTTGAAATTATGTGTGATGCCAGTGATTACGCGGTGGGTGCTGTCTTAGGACAATGCATAGAGAAGAAACATTATGTGATCTATTATGCATCAAAGACCCTCGACGAAGCTAAAAGGAATTATGCTACTACTGAAAAGGAGCTTTTAGCAGTCATTTATGCTTTCGACAAATTCAGATCCTACCTTACTGGTTCGAAGGTAATCGTTTACACTGACCATGCTGCTATCCGTTATCTTATGACAAAGAAGGATGCTAAGCCAAGGCTGATCAGATGGATACTCCTTCTACAAGAATTTGACCTAGAAATAAGAGATAAAAAAGGGACGGAGAATGTCGTGGCAGATCACCTGAGTCACATCCACACTCTGGATGCTGAAGGGATTCCGATAAACGACTCTCTACCAGATGATCAGCTTATGAGAGTCTCAGGATTCGAACCATGGTATTCAGACTTAGTAAACTACCTTGCCGCCGGAGTCATCCATCCTCAATACACCGGGAACGCTCTGAAGAAATTTATGCATGATGTGAAGCATTATTATTGGGATGAACCATATCTTTTCAAACTCTGTGCAGATGGATTGTATAGACATTGTGTCGCCGAAGAAGAAGCCCATTCTATTTTGGAACAATGCCACTCAGGACCCGTGGGTGGGCATATGAGCTCTAAAAAGACTGCCTTAAAAGTTTTGCAATGTGGATTTTTCTGGCCAACTTTATCCAAGGACTGTTATGATTTTGTCATATCATGTGATAAGTGTCAAAGAGCTGGCAATATAACCAAGAGAGACAAAATGCCACTGAATCTATGGCAAGAAGTCGAGATATTTGACGTCTGGGGAGTGGACTATATGGGGCCATTCCCATCTTCTAATGGATTCTCTTACATCCTTGTGGCGGTGGACTACGTCTCCAAATGGGTTGAAGCTATACCAACCGTCACTTGTGATTCAAAACCAGTCATCAAACTATTCAAAGATATTATCTTCCCACGGTTCGGAGTGCCGAGAACCGTGATATCTGACGGAGGATCCCACTTCATTGAAAGAAGCCTTGAAGCTCTTCTACGAAAATATGGCGTCTCACACAAGATAGCTTCACCTTATCATCCACAAACCAATGGACAGGTAGAGGTCTCCAACCGACAACTTAAGGCTATCCTTGAGAAAACCGTTGGACGTAATCAAAAAGATTGGGCGACAAAAATCAACGACGCCTTATGGGCTTATCACACTGCTTATAAGACTCCCCTTGGGACTACCCCTTTTCGATTGATATATGGAAAGAGTTGCCACCTGCCAGTCGAACTTGAACATAAGGCATGGTGGGCAATTAAACAAATAAACTTCGATATGAAACAAGCGGGTCAAGCCAGAATTCTGCAACTCCATGAGCTGGATGAACTCAGAATGACAGCCTATGAGAATGCACGAATCTACAAAGAACGTACAAAACTCTGGCATGATGGACATCTGAAACAAAAAGACATACGAGTGGGAGACCAAGTTCTAGTTTTCAACTCCAGATTAAAATTGTTCCCAGGAAAACTCTACTCATGTTGGTGCGGACCTTACATCGTCAAAAGCATCTCTCCCCATGGTGCTTTCTCTTTATGGAGCGACGGGTCTGGCGAATTTATAGCAAATGGTCACCGCTTGAAAAGATACTTCACACCAACTGACAAAGGCACCGAAATAATGTTGGAATTCAGCAATCCAAAGGACCCACCATTATTCCGAAGAACTCTGTCGAGCCATCGACATAAAACAAAGGCGCTTGTCGGGAGGCAACCCGACCAATAAATCTATTTTACTTTTCCTTTTCAAATTTTGTTCCTTATAGTTAAATTTTCCTTAAATAAAATTTGCCTTATGAGAGAGTTTTTCTTTCAGGACACGAGATCGGATTGGTGCTGATCAGAACGAATTCATTATCGGCAGTCATACCTGGTGTTTCCTTTCCCCTCCATCTTGAATTTAGGGTTTGCTCGAGGACGAGCAAATCTCTAAGTTCGGGGTGGAGGGTGGGTGGTACGTATTCCACTTCCACATACACACCCTCTTTTCATATTCAATATGTCTCTATCATAAAATTTTTCAAAATTTTGAACAGATACCTGATGAAATTTTGTCTTTTGTTGATAAAAATGTAACTAACTTTTTGCTATGCATCTTCTATCATAACATCCTCCTTATTCGAAGCAAATCCTCAAGAGGACTGACTTTTGGAACTTGCCTGAAATCATCCTGTGAAACTTATGATTCCTAACATCACAATTCTTTTTACATAATGATAAGTATCTGTCAAACTGATAGGGATCAAACACGTCGCGCTTCCTAACTGACTAGTGGAACAATGGCTCTGAAACCCCACCGGATCTGCATCAAGTCATTATTTGAGCAGAGTATGACAGAGAATAACCCGGTTTTGAATTGTAAATCAAGTTGCATCCTGATCTAAACTCTCTTCTACACTTCTTCTATCATCTTCGTATCCCTCCATCCATAAATACCACCAAAATAGCCAAACTTGTGCCAAACCCTAAGTTCGGGGTGGCACGCCACTTTCCCCATATCCGCTTCTTCCATACCCCTTCCAATAAATAGGGGCGTACCACCAAAAATGCAATCTCGAGTCGAATAGAGGAGAGATCTGCAATAAAAAGATGCCAAAGTGCACACAAAATAAATGCAATCTCGAGTCGAATAGAGGAGAGATCTGCAACAAAAGATGCCATAGCGCACACAAAAAAAAAATGCAATAAATGAAATTGCAAAACAAATAAAAATCTCGAGTCGAATAGAGGAGAGATTTACTTCTTCTTTCCATACCACCTTTCACTCCTTTTTCTACCTAAGGGCACAATACATGCCCTACCATCCTGAACTACACCAGTGTCGGATCAAATGCATACTTGTCGATTCTACGGGTATCTTTGAACTCCTACAAAACTCTTCGACATGCTTGGTGTTGGAAAAGGCGGGGAGGAAGCGTTGTTGGGAAACGAACTCAGGAATGAAGCTATGGAAAGACGTGTTTCGTGGTCCCAGGAAGTTGAGGTACTCACTCATACTGAGCAAAAAGAAAACATTTGTGATGTGAAGATGAATAAATCACACGGATCGAAAGTATTCCATCAGGCAACAGTTTCAAATTTTATGTTACTCGAGGGCGAGCAACGATTTAAGTTCGGGGTGTTTTGATGAGTGCATACTCATCATGATTTTCAATTACCTTTTTGGAACAATTTAATATCTATTCCACATCTTTTCACCCTAATATGAATCATAATGCACAAAACTACTCAGTGATTCAATAATCAAGATTTTAACTAAATATCTTTCATTTTATGCAGGTGTAGCAGGCAACTCCATGCAAACGGTCTCAAGACCGTTTGGATCCATGCGGTCTCAAGACCGTTTGCTGGAATACACAAAGAACAAGACGAAACCAGTTGCCTAAGAAGTCCACGCGGTCCCAAGACCGTTTGGTCCCATGCGGTCCCAAGACCATTTGGTCCCATGCGGTCCCAAGACCATTTGGTCCCATGCGGTCCCAAGACCGTTTGGTCCCATGCGGTCCCAAGACCGTTTGGTCCCATGCGGTCCCAAGACCATTTGGTCCCATGCGGTCCCAAGACCGTTTGTTTATCGGTTAACGCGGTTAACCATACCCACTGTCCGGGCTCAAAAGCCTTCTTCTTAATCAACTTATCATGTAAAAACTCAGTCCTCTCCTTATATCTCTTTGTCATCTCATATGTCTCATTCCTCATTTCTTTTAGATCATGTATTTGCAACTTTCTCCTTTCTCCAGCAGTGTCTAGATCCATGTCCATTGACTTCAAGGCCCACAATGCCTTGTGTTGCTGCTCAACTGGAAAATAAATATATAAACAATCTTGAATGGGTGGTTCCAATTGGGGCTTTAAACGTTGTTCTATAAGCCTATAAAGCCTCACTAAGACATATAGACCAATCCTTACGGTCTAGCCTCACCATCTTCTCAAGTATGAGTTTTATCTCCCAATTCACCAACTTTACTTGACTACTTGTTTGTGGGTGGTAAGGAATGGCCACCCTATAATTTACTCCATGTCTTTTCAAAAAACATTCAAATGGTCAGTGGATGAAGTGACTTCCACCATCAACAATCATTTCTCTCGAAACTCCAAATCGACTAAAATGTTTGATTTCACAAAATCAGACACCACCTTGTGGTCATTGGTTCTTGTTTCAATAGCCTCAATCCATTTATACATGTAGTCCACATCCACCAAGATGTCTACTGATGAGTGCATACTCATCATGATTTTCAATTACCTTTTTGGAACAATTTAATATCTATTCCACATCTTTTCACCCTAATATGAATCATAATGCACAAAACTACTCAGTGATTCAATAATCAAGATTTTAACTAAATATCTTTCATTTTATGCAGGTGTAGCAGGCAACTCCATGCAAACAGTCTCAAGACTGTTTGGATCTATGCGGTCTCAAGACCGTTTGCTGGAATACACAAAGAACAAGACGAAACCAGTTGCCCAAGAAGTCCACGTGGTCTCAAGACCGTTTGGTCCCATGCGGTCCCAAGACCGTTTGGTCCCATGCGTTCCCAAGACCGTTTGGTCCCATGCGGTACCAAGACCGTTTGGTCCCATGCGGTACCAAGACCGTTTGGTCCCATGCGGTCCCAAGACCGTTTGGTCCCATGCGGTCTCAAGACCGTTTGGTCCCATGCGGTCTCAAGACCGTTTGGTCCCATGCGGTCCCAAGACCGTTTGGTCCCATGCGGTCTCAAGACCGTTTGGTCCCATGCAGTCCCAAGACCGTTTGGTCCCATGCGGTCTCAAGACCGTTTGGTCCCATGCGGTCTCAAGACCGTTTGGTCCCATGCGGTCTCAAGACCGTTTGGTCCCATGCGGTCCCAAGACCGTTTGGTCCCATGCGGTCCCAAGTCCGTTTGGTCCCATGCGGTCTCAAGACCGTTTTGTCCCATGCGGTCTCAAGACCGTTTGGTCCCATGCGGTCCCAAGACCGTTCGATGCAAGCGTAAGGATCGATTGAAGAACTAAAGCCGCGCGACCACGCCAAAGCCAGGACCGATCAAAGCAAGACCGTTTGGCGCTCAAACGACCTCCAAACTGTTTGATGCCCAAACGGTCTCAAGACCGTTTGGTGCCCAAGCGGTCTCAAGACCGTTTGGCGCCCAAACGGTCTCCAAACCGTTTGGAGAAGATATTTCCAGCAACTTATCCAAACCGTTTGGGATCAGATCTGAAACTATAAATAGACCCCCAGGGTCCCCATTTCGAGGCATCGGTTCCGGACGCCGAAAGGCCCACACCGATCAAGTTCCACTCCATCTACCGCTGGTGTTGCGTCCAAGGTGGCCAAGAAGAGGAAGAAGACAGCGCAAGGAGCGCATCTTCTTCACCGAGCTGCATCCACCCTCTGCACCGAGCTCATGGCGGATCTATCTTTCTCTCCTATCCTTCTTGTATCTCGTATCATGAGCGAGTAGTCCTCTTTCGCTGGGGTGCGGGGACTAGCCCCGCTGCCCATGCAAACCATGTTCTTTTGTTAAACTTTCCAAGGCAATGTATATAACTCTTCATTTTGTCATTTATCGTTAAGCTTGTAGGTTGGTTATGTGCGTGTTTTCATCTTTGTGCTCCCTATGTTGCGATAACTTCAATGCATGGGTTCCTATGTTGCGATAACTTCAAGGCATGGGTTGGAACGTCGTTTAGCATGTTTGACCCTTGACGATAACTTCTGATGGGTTCCTTGAGGTAGTAAGTGTATTATCCGGGAGGGGACGAGCCATCTAGCCTTCGGTGACGCTTCTGTGCGCCTAACGCCTGTATAGGGGGTTCACAACCTTAGTTGGATTTTGCATCATCTTGCTAAACGTCGATGTTTGCTCGCATGTCACCTTCCTGCTTGTTTATCGGTTAACGCGGCTGACTCCCAAACTAGAAATAGGATGGGATTTCATCGAGGTCGTAAGTGTATGATCCGCGAGGGGATGAGCCATCTAGCCTTCGGTGACGCTTTTGTGCGCCTAACGCCCGTATGGGGGGTTCACAACCTCCGTGGATTTCTGTATCTTCAGAGCCGTAAGACATGTGATCCGGATGGCGATGAGAAATCGGCTGCCTATGGTGATGCTTACGCGGACCTAACGCCCGTATGGGGGGTTCTGCAGCAGCTCTATTTGGAGTGTTATATCGTGCCTGGTTTGTTTTCAAGAGAGTGTGTTTGTGTGCGTAGCGGTGGTCAAACCCGGTACCATCCCAGTGATTCCATATCATTGATCTAAACCCATCTTTTATTCCGCATTTACTTTCTTGCAATTAGTTTAATCAAACCAAAATCAACCAATTGTTCTAAATATTAGTTTTACTTGGGCTAGATCTAACTGACAAATATTCTTAAAAACGTTGTCCTTTGGGTTTGATCCTCAACTATACTGCGATAAGATCCGTCCGCTTGCGGGTGGTATTGTTGCACTTGGTTTCGGTAAAAGCTCGGGGATATAAACCCCGAGTGAATTTGTTAGTGCATTCAAAAAGCCACATCATCTACATACACACAATAAGGGGGGAAGGTCCCATTATGTCGATTCTCAAAATATCTAACACTTCTACCACAAGAATAGGTAACAAAGGAATCATGCCTCTTTTATAGATGGTTCTCACCATTTGACACTTCAAGCATGCTTTGCAATATTCATTGGCATCTTTGAACAAAGTTCGATAATACAAGCCACTTTGGAGGACCTTAGTGACTTTGCATTTCCCACCAAAATGTCCTCCACATACTCCATAATGTAACGTGGAGATGATATCTAGCTACTCACTTTTCGGGACACATCTTCTAATAAGTTGATCAGAGAAATACCCAAAAAGGTATGGGTCAACCCACACATAATTCTTCACCATGGCATACAACCTCTTCATCGCTTCCCTTTTCCAAGTACTCAGTATCCTCTTACTAGCCAAGAAGTTGGTTAGGTGTGTGTACCATCACTTTCGAGACGAGGAAAGTAAGAAGAGTTGTTCATGTGGAATTGTCTCTTGAATTCTATTTGCATCCTAAAGAGGTGCCTCTATAAGAGAGAGGTAACTGGATGTGGATTTTTCAATGCCCTTCTTGTCAACAATTTCCAAGTCGAACTCTTGGAGTAATAAGATCAATTGAATTAACATAGGTTTATAATCTTTCTTGGTCATGAGATTGTAACATACTAGATCTTGGACCCTACCCTAGAACGTTGACCTTTTGGACTTAGACAAAAAAGGTTAGACCTAAAAGATGTTTAGTATAACCCTAATGAGCTAATGCATGTAATCTAATGCTTTCACATTACTCTTATGCCAATAATGAACATATAAAGTATATCACTTGAGGTAATAGTGAAATATATACAATTTCATGAAAATAATCACACATAATTCTTAAGGTGATAGTATGAAGTTTTGTACGTAAATAAATGGATAAAGTAATACATATGGTTTATGTGAGGGTGATAGGTTCAAATAATAAAAGTGACATAACTCATTGAAGCAAATCACAAAAGTTGAAACAAACTTCAAATTCATAATTTACATATCAAAATTAGCCTACATGTCAACTTTCATCTAGTTTGGACTACCTTGAAATATTAGTGTATGTTTAGGAGAGAGAAAATGTGCAAAAGATATAAGTAATAAATAATATGATATACGGCTCCAAAAGATGGAAATAAATGCAAATTCGTATTCAAATCATCAAAGATAATTTGTGGATGAAGTTCCACCAAAATTGGATAATCCTAATGTCATTAATGCATGAGGAAAGAGAAACTAAGATTTGACTAATTAATACATCAAAAGTCTTGAAAAGGAAAATCTAATTTCATAATAGGAACCTACATGCCTTAATTAGCCTCAATACAAAATTGCACCTAATTTGGATAAAGTTTGAACCCTTAATTGAAGAAAGAGAAAATAGGAAATAATTGCAACTATACTTTAGTTGTATTGGAATTTATTTAATTTATGTGTCATGCAGGTTATTTTACCTTACTCATGGATGCATGTTTCTTGATCACTTTTGGATTTAGATCTAAGGGTCCTTGTGCATTCTGCCTCTTCTTTAGTAACTTACTATAATGCATGGTTTTTGAGGTGTTGCATGAGGATCCGATAGAGGAGGACTTGTCTCCTACCTCCGATTGATGTCTCTCTCATTTGGGAATAGTAACACGATAATCAACCATCTATATATCCCTCACTACTACAAATTTTCATGTGATTTTTTTCCATTGAGATCGGGAGAGAAATCTGAGGCTAGTAACCCCTATTTTCCCTACCTTTGGCTTTCCTAATCGAAAAACCCAAAATCATGGTTCCTACCATCATTTCCCTTTAATCATTACACCTCAACCTATCTATAAATACCTCATCTAGGAGCATCCTCAACTCCACCTAAGTTCTATGCATGCTTTAATTTGCAAGCACACCTCACCACTGTGCACAACCTACTTGGTTTTACTTTCTACACCGCCTCCGTCCTAATTGAAAAAAAAGATATGATTCCTGAACCCACTTTACTTCTTTCCATGACAAGGGTTGTTCATACAAGCACATGTTCCTCTCTTTCAACTGATCTCTAAAGTTCCTTGTTTCATTGTGTATAATGTAGGTCCTTGAGTCGAGTTTTGGGCCATTGGTTTTTGATAGGCGGTCATTGGTTACCCTCACTACAATTTGTCTTCTTTGTTTTCCCTAGTTTCTAGCCCTTTTGGCTTGATGTCTTTATTCTCTATGTCTGATCCTTTGGCCTAGGTAGGCTCTTATCCTCTAATGGAATTCTTGGACCTTCGTTTAACCATCAGTTGCCTTTGCCGATTTCCCATGAGGAGGTTTAACATGTTCTTTTAGTATCTTGAAGCCTTGAGGATCCCGGTGACCATCGGTTTGAAGCTTCTTTGTAGCTATGGCAAGGAGGGTCTTCTAGGATGAAACCTTAGTGTGTATTCCCATTGATTCCCTCGTATTTTACTTATTTGTATTGTTTTTCATATAGAGGTAAAATCGTAATTTTGCCCCCTCTTGTTTCTTTGCCTTTGCGCCGAGTTCTGCTGATTTGGTTGAGTGGCCGACCAAGTTGGCCAGTCCTAATTTGGCCAACTCAGATGCATGACCCTCTCCCTCTCTCTTGCCTCTCTAACATACATTTGCCTACATGGATTTTTTCTTATTGGATGATTTTTGGAAATCAATAACTAATTATGTATTGATCAGAAAAATACAAATTAATAGTCAATAAATTCATAAAAATAAGATCTATGCAATGGTACTAGTTTAGTTTCCTAAATCAATGTTTAATAATAAGTGATTTTAATAAATTTATCTAATAGATAATTTTTTTTTGAAGAGGGACGGGAAACCCTATGGTTGGGGCTCCCCGTAACTACTATTAACTATCTAAATAAAGGTTTACAAGAGATAGAGGGTTCAAAGGGAAAGATTGAGTAAGGGAAAAACTAGCTACTTGGCCCCTATAGGCAGAATTGGCCACCTCATGGGCATCCCTATTACACCTACGATTGACATAATTTAAGCTACAAAAGGAAAACTAAATTTGTAAATATTTGAAGTCTTCAGCGATCGCTCCTAAGTAGTCCCTTCGTGTCTTCTTGTTTGTGCATTCATGGACATCCTCCAAAGAGTCTGTTTCTACTTCAATGCTATCATATCCCTCTTTCTTTGTCCATAGCAACATTGCTCTCGCTGCTAGAACTTCCATGATGGTGATGTCCGTCCCTGAGATTACCTTCTCCCCCGTGACGCCCACTAACCTACCCATATCGTATCTAGCTGCCATCCCAATTCCTGCCCCTTCCTCCTCACCCACAGAGCCATCGACGTTCATTTTGATTCTACCCCATACTGCTTCTTTGAGACACAATTTCCACTGTCCGCTGACACCTTGTCGTCACCCCCATCACTCCCCTGGTGAACGCTGACACCCCCTATGCCCCTCTACTGGACGTCGTCATCCCTTTCACACCTCCCCCATACCCCAAGCCCCTTGTATCTCCTCTACTGGTCAACGCATCCTCCCTCATCTCTTGAGTGTGTGTCGATGTTCCTAGATCACTGTTGTTGCACAGTGTTACTCCGAATGACACCTCCTCCCATCTGGCCATGTCGCTGCCTTCCCCATCGCACCATCGTCAATGCATTCCGCAATAGGTAGCAACTTTGTGCATCATTGTTCTGGAACGTCTGCATGCATCTAGCCCTCCACACAGTCCACATGGTAGCAACTAAGAGTTGAGCCTCGTGCATGGACGTCCTTTTTAGCACAACATCCATGGATGAGATGATATCCTCATCCCTAACTTCATCCACCCATGGTTGCACCCCTCTCAGTGTCTGCACCCATACTTCAACCGCATTGGGACAACGAAAAAGCATGTGAGGTATAGTCTCCTTCTCTGATTCACAAAGCATGCAAGTGCCATCCTCCAAGCAATGTCTATTGAAGAGGTGCCCCCGCGTTGCTAAGCATCCCCTGCATACCCTCCATAGAAAGTGGGCTATTTTGGGATTCCACCCAATGTGCCATATTCTTTTCCATAGCGTGTCACCTTGACGATACACAAATCTACTAGCTTCCTCTTTCCCCAACAAACCCATCCAGTAAGTAGAGAAGACCGAGAACTCCCCATCCCTTGATGGACACCACATCAAAGTATCTTTAGGTCTCCTCAAACTGAGTTGAATAACACATATTCTTTTAACATAACAGTCTGGGAAACATTCTCTAACTCTGCCCTCATCCCATTGAGATCCATCCTTTGTCATAAGCTCACAGACTGTGATATATTCTAGACCATTCTCCCTTTTAAAACATGCAAGTGTGTCATCCTCCCTAGGCAGCCAATAATCTTCCCAACTGTTCACCTCAGTCCTATCACCCACTCTCCATTGTGCCCCTTCCTTTAGCTGTGCTTTTTCTCCCTACAGACTCCTCCAGGTATATCTGGCGTTATGTCCCCATCTGGCTTCCCATATGGACGTCCTTGGGAAGTGCCTATCTTTAAGGACTCTAGTCGCGAGGGCTTTCGGGTTATTGACTATCTGCCACAATTGCCTAGCCAAGAGGGCTTGGTTAAAGGTCTCAAAATCCCTGAAGCCAAGACCCCCCTCCCGCTTTGGTCTGAACAATCTATCCCAGCTCATCCATGACAATTTCCTCTCTTTATCTTTTTCTCCCCACCAGAATCTAGCCACCATCCTCTGTATCTCAACTATGGTACCCGCCGACAGCTGGAAGATGCTCATGATGTCTATGGGAATGGCCTGAGCAACCACTTTGATGAGGACTTCCCTCCTTGCTTTGGACAACAACTTTTCCGACCACCCTTGGAACTTCCACCAAATCCTTTCTTGAATGAAGTTGAATGCCTGCTTCTTGGGCCTTCCCATGGCTGTCGGGAGGCCCAAATAACTAGCGTGTCTATGCAATACTCTCACACCTAGGAGCTGCCTCAACTCCTCCCACTTATCCGCCTCTATCCCTTTGCTGAAAACAAACTCTTTCTTTAATAAATTGATCTTTTGACCCAATGCCTGTTCATATTGGCTGATGATCTCAGCTACCTTCAAACATTCTGTAGTGGTTGATCAAGAAAAAAGGATACTATCTTCTACATAGAAAAGATGTGAGATACAAGGTGCACCCCTACTCGACTTTATGCCATGTAGTAGGTTGTCACAGGCAGTAGTGGAAATCAAAGTAGAGAAAGCTTCAGCACACAAAATGAAAATATAGAGAGAGAGGGTCACCCTGGAAAAGTACGTGTAGACTTTGTGCTTTGGGTCCTATCTCCATTAATGGAAAAAGCATGTTGGACGGACGTTATGCATTCTTGGACTTTGCTTCTCCACTTTAGCCCAAACCCCATCTTCTCCATTGTGATGTCTAGAAATCTCCACTCCACTCTGTCCTATGCTTTGGACATGTCCAATTTCAACGTGAGGCTGCCTTTTTTCCTCCCCTTGTCCCTCTTCATAGAATGGAACACTTCATAATCTATGAGGGCATTGTCTGTTATCATTCTCCCCTGGATAAAAGCACTTTGGTTTTCAGAAACAATGGTGTTCATAAGAGGCTTCAATCAATTTGTCAGGACTTTGCATGTGATCTTGTACACTACGTTACATAGACTAATAGGTCTAATTTCTCCTATTGTCTTGGGCTTGTCCGTCTTCGGGATAAGAACAACAATAGTATTATTTACCGCCCCTATGCTTCTTTCCCCTTTCCACCACCCATTGATATAGCTCGCCACATCCTTTCCAACAATTCCCCAATAGTTTTGGTAGAACATTACCTTCATGCCATCTGGACCGGGGGCTTTATTTGGATGCATCTGCTTTAGTGCAGTCCATATCTCCTCATCCATGATATCCCTGTCTAGATCCTCCTGTTGGGACTCCGATATAATCTCCCATAGCCCCATTGTAGCCTCTGCAAAACCTGTAGGGTTGCTAGTATGAAATAGTTGGGCAAAGTATCTCATGATGATTGCTATGATCTCCCGCTCCTGTGATCTCATGACTCCTTGTTCATCTTCTAAGCAGTCAATCCTATTTCTCCACCTCTATTTGTAGCTTTTTGATGGAAATATGCAGTGTTATGGTCTCCCTCTTTCAGTTCTTTTACCCATGCCCGTGCAGCCCAGTACTCCTCATTCTTCTGTAGCCAGTATTGAAGTTCTTTTGATTTTTTTCTCCTCCCTATCAAGATTTGTTTGGTACGGAGGGAGGGATTGCATCCCTTAAGCTCGTTCTCCAACTCCTTTACCTTCCTTCTTCTTTCTCCAAACTTTTCAGCAGCCCATGCTTTTAGATTCTCCTTGCATTTCATCAACATTTTTGTTAACTCACTTCCTTCAGCATCTTCTCAAGCCTCCTTAATAATAGTAGTGCAGCTCTCTTCACCCACTCACATTGGCTCAAACATGAAGTGCCCTTTATTTTTCATTTTGTTGTTGTCCCTACTGTCTACCTTTAGAATGATAGGTGCATGATCCAACTCATATGTGGGGAGATGAAACACCTTACAGTATGTGAAAAGGTTCCTCCATTCAAGCTCAGGAAGAAATTTGTCTAGCCTCTCTTTAACTAGTGTTCTTTCAGTAAGACCCCATTTCCATGTGAAGATGTTTCCTTCAAAATGAAAATCCAACAGCTCGTAATCGTCTATAACGTCATGGAAATTTTGCAAAAAATTATCATCCTTTGGGGGACCCCCTTTCTTCTCAAAATTTGACACTATCTCATTGAAATCACCAAAAAAGATAACTGGATCCTCTGCCTCTCCCTTGATCTTTCTCATGATCTCCCAATTCTTAAACTTGTTTGACTGGTCCACCCACCTATAAATGCCCATCGCTCTCCACTTTATGCCATTGGTGGCATCCTTGACCACATATGTCACATGCCTCTGAGAATAGTTAATCACCTCCACTTTTGCCTCCTTCCACTAGAAACCTAGACCTCCTTCCCTCCCCTCACTAGATATGTAGAAGCCATCGGTAAAGCCACAACTCCTCTTAACATCATCTAACTTCCTATTTTCTATCATAGTTTCCATTAGGAAAACTATGGTCGGACGCTCTCTCCAAACCCAAGATCGGAGATCCATATACATGTCAGGGTCACCCAACCCCTGACAGTTCTAGCTGAAGATTTTCATTGGCCTTCGTGGGATTGGGCACCGCCAATCGCCACTACTTGAGTCGTGATGACCCCAATTCTTCTTGGTGCATCTTCACTGTTCATCATGGATCTTTTTTCTCCCAAAGCTTGCATAGATAGATCATCAAGGTCCATGTCACAGACCTCTCCACCCCTCCCCCTCTTCCCTATTGCCTATTCCCACACCACCTCCTCCTCTAGAATTCCCAGTCTTGCCCCTCTGCTCATCTTGTAGACCCATGGGTGATGTCTCTTTTTCCCCTAGTCAGTTTGTTTCCCTATTTCATTCTCAAACTTGCTTCTTTCTTTCTCTGATCCGTCTTCATAGCTCTTTTTGATTCGATGCTCTTGGATGTGTTTCCATCCTCAACGTGTTTTGGTCCTTACTTGTTCACTCTCTCATGTCTCAGGTTCCCTTCTTTCTACCACATGCCAGGCCTGGTGGTCTACCCCCAAAGTGCGGTCGACACGTGTCTCCTTTCTTTCCCTCATTTGCTGCCCTTGTGAGCGGGACGACGCACCATCCTCCACGACCTGCTTCTTCCTGTGCTCTGAGGGTTCTTCATGGGTGAACATTGCATCCTCCTCTATTTCCAATGAGTCCACCTCCAGAGCTATCTCATCTATGTGTTCTCATCCGTTTAACTCCAACAGGTCGTACTTTGTGTAGCGCACCTTCGATCTCTCCCTCATCGTCCCCAATCTTTATCACAAACTTATTATTGTTGTGTTCCTCTCGCTACCTCCACTGTTGGCGATGCTATACCCTTACCTCCATCTGTATGAAACCCCACCAAATTCTCCCCCACCCTCATCGTCAGAGCCTCCGTCCTCTAACCCGGGGGATCATCCCTCCTTCCTCCTGTCTTTAACCCCACTGTCGCATTCCGTTCTTTCCCCGACAATCTCTCGATGTCGCCTTGTCCCACGTCTCATCTCCCCCAACCGCCAACACCCCCAACCCCACCATGTGCCCCCATACCTCCCTCCCTTCCTACCTCCACCTACAACTCTTCCCGACCGTTGTCCACCTTCTGCCTTCCTCCCTCGCCTCTCATCCCCGCAATGCTGCTGCCTTCCACCTCAGCCTCCATCCTACTTGCCTCGCATGAGGCTCCCTTTGTCCTGAACGTCAACTTCCTCCGAGCCACTCCCCTGACTTCTCCCCTCTTGGTCTCTTCTTGACGTTGTTTCCACAATGACACCCTCAACCATCTGCCCCATTGTTGGTGTTGCTCCCCTCCTGCCTAGTATCTACTGCAATACCGATCCACATGGCCGAGCATGCCACAATTGAAGCAAAACATAGACATTCATTCATACTTTACTTCCACATCGACGAAGCTCCCACTCTTAACCCTAAGTTTTAGGGTTCTCCTAAGGGGGAGGGTTACATCCAGCAGCTAACAGACACATATGGATGAATCCCACCCTATTCTATCTCTGTCTATTGCCATAACGTTGCCTATGGGTCCCATGACTTCCCACACCATCTTCTCCCCCCTGTACCCTATGGGTAGGTCGTAGAGGCACACCAAAAGGGTGATATGTTGATTTGCAGGTTCCCTAGTTGCTCCTCCTTATCCACCTCTTTGAATAGAAGTAGCCTCCCGTCAAAGTTCCACAGGGCGTCATCCATCACACGTTGTTTATCTCTCCAATGTGAGAATTGCATCACAAAGGCGTCTCCCTCTAGCTTCTTGAAAACCACCGTCTCACATAGATTCCATGTCTGGGACAAGGTCCTTTCCATAGCATTTAGATTGAACGTTTGATCAGTAAGAAGGCATCCCACCAACCCAAGTTCTGTATGATCCTCCTCCTCATCATTGCTGCCTATCAGGTTGATGTCTATTGGTTTGTTGTCATCGTCCGTCAGCTTAAGTCCTGCACAACGATCTGCCAGCTCCTTTGCCATGGATACGAGACCCAGAACATCTCCCCACGCTTGAACTTGTATGGGAAAACCCTAATACAAGGGGGTGGACATCCACTGCTTGCGGAACCCTAATCGCCAGAGTGAGAAGGCATAAGGGGATGAGTTTACCTATCTAATGGATAATAACTTGTAAACTAGAGGTCAAAAAATAATAATAAAATATCTTTTAGAATCAATAAAAGATGATCTAAAATATGGCATGATTTTCATAACCTAATTCACATATAATGAAAAATGTAATTTTTATGGTTAAATAATGAATGTGAAATTGACTCTAAATCTACCTATATGCCTAATAGGTTATTTGGAAGCTTGAGTTGGACCTAGACTGGAATTGGACTACTTAGACTTTGAAGAGAGTATGTTTGCAAACCCTATTATTCTACGTTGAGCAATTCTTCTATTTCGTATTTCTCTTGATCCTATGGGCGTTCACCTATACACAATCTCTTTTCTTTTTAAAATCATGGTTCATGTGAACTACCTTATTAGTTACTAACTTGTGATCATGTTATTTGATTTGATATTCTCTTGGTTTCTTCTTGTGCTTTGTTCGTGATGGAACATTATTTAGTGATATGTGATATCTTGTGCTCACTTACATGTGGATGTATATGGTATCCATTAGTATTATGACAACATTATATAATGTCACACTACTCTATACTTGCCTCTACATTATGCATGTTATGTGATTTAATAGCACTAGAGTAGTGTATTGCATTAGTTTTTGGGCAGTATGACCTTGTTATTATTGGGTTGGAGGTGGTGGTGCCTCATACTTGGCTATGAAGTTTCTGAAGCTTAGCACTTTTTATATATTGGGAGATTGGAAGTGCATCATTATGTATCAGATTTCAAATTTATGAGACTTGGTTGCCTTTGTCTTTATATTGTTCTAGGGATATGTTTGTCTCGCATGCATGCAAGTTGATGATGATTATATGGGGTGTGTGCCCTAAATATTTATAAGTGCTAATATGGCACAATTTTATTTATTTATATAGAAAGTATCTTCTTTATCATATCATGGTGATTCCTTTTCTTTTATGCCCTTTGGTAGTACTTTTCTCTTTTACAAGAATCCTTTATCTTTGATGTCCTTCATTTCCTTTTATTGCTCCATTTCCTATTTGTATACACACACCAGATTTTGATGATTTTTCCTTTTCTTCTCCACTTTGTGGGGTAGGCTTCCATCCCAAGGTCTAGAGAAATGAGAGGTGATCTTGGACAACAACCTTAGTAGATGAGATTTTGGGAGACATTGAAGAGGTAGTTAGATGACCCTCAGCTAGATCTATGTTTGATTAGATGGTTTTACTTTTGACTCATCCATGTGTGGTGAAGAGATGTAAAATGTTATTAAGCTTTGTAATGGTTAGAACTTCTTATATTCCACTACTAAGTTTGGTATTATGATACATACATGTTGTGTGAATTGGTTATCATCCTTTTGGTGAAAAATTTTGTGTGGTGTTTGGCTCAAGGGATGTTTCCTTTTTATTTCTAGTAGGGAGTGGGTACCCTCTGCGATTCCACTCTATATAATATGGTATGAGAGACACCACCAGTAGGTTATCTAACTAATTCAATCTTTCCTCCTTTAGGATGTTTACCTGTATCTTATGTTGCTTATACCTATTATCCTTGCCTTATGCAAGAAAACCTTATGGATGGATAAAACTCTCATATTTACAACCTAGAAAGCTTTGTGACTCCTTAGAACCCCAAGTATGGGATTCCAAGGATGAACCCTCCCTTTACTCCTCTGGAGCCTAGGGTTCCTTCTACTCTAGTTAGTCAGCCTTTGGCGGTTCAGGACACTACAGTTGCTAATACTCTTACTCCTAAACAAGAGTTGACCATGTTGAGATAGCTTCTTTTCTCAACCATGGTAGGGAACCTGAACAACCCACTTATACCTGAAAAGCCTAAGGAGTACTCAATCATCAACTTCATGAAGATGAAACCACCCTATTTCAAGGGTTAAGGGGAGCTTGAGATTGTGAACAAAGCTAATAATTGGGTGTTGACCATAGAGAGGACTTTTGATGGTATGACATGTCCTACACATCAGAACTTGGGTTTGCCTCATATGTTTTGCAGGGACCTGCTAGAGAATGGTGTGATGTAATTGCAAGGACTAGAGACATCTCAACCATGTCATGGGTGTATTTTTTGGCACTCTTTCATGGAAAGTATATATGCACTATTTCTCCACAGAAGAAGGAAGTTGAGTTCCATAGTTTGAAGCAAGGTCCCATAACTGTTTCTACATAAGTGCAAAAGTTCCTCTTGCTTGAGAGATATGCTAAAGGACTATGTGTGGCATGTAGAGATGACATTTTCCTTCAAGGCCTCAACTATAATGTGGGTCATACTCTTATCCCATAACTACCCTTGGCCTTTCAACAGATGATAGATAAATCTTTGGTTCTAGAGTCTTACCCAGGGTTTCAATCTAGGGAGTTTGACAAGAAGAAGAATTCATCAGGAGATGAATAGAAGAGAGAAAAATGTGCTAGGTAAATGGTTACCATCCTCCAAGGAAGTGTTCTCAAGATAGACCTCGACAAGGCACTGCAGTGATATGTCATTATTGCAATGAACTAGGACACATCCGACCTAAGTTTCCCAACCTTCATAATGGACAAGAACCAGTTCAACAATGACAACAAGCACCTCAACAGAATAATGGAAACAACAATAGTAGAAGACATGTGGAAAGAAGAGCTGGAAGTGTTTATGCTTTGGATGGTGAAGAAGTTCATGAGGATGAACAAGAGCAATTTGAACCATAGTTTCATAGATAGGCTTTACAAGTTATCTTTCCTTTTTGCATGATGCTTCGTAGATGGATGTAGGAAGTGTAGTGGAACCTTTGAATCTAAAGAATATTTTTTCCTTAATAAGATGAATCCTTTACATGGTGATAAATAGTGTGGATGTTTTTATTTCAAGGAGGAAATCCCATTAAGGAGTGGTGTGTTGTAAGATACTACATATTGGACCCTACTATAGAACTTTGACCTTTTGGACTTAGCCAAACAAGGTTAGACCTAAAAGATGTTTTGTATAACCATAATGAGCTAATGCATGTAACCTAATGTTTTCACATTAGTATTGGGCCAATAATGGACACATAAAATATATCACATGAGGTAATAGTCAAATATCTATAATTTCATGCAATTAATCATACATAACTCTTTAGGTGGTATTATGAAGTTTTGAGCATAATTAAATGAATAAAATAATAGAGAAGGTATATAGGAAGGTAATAGGATCAAATAATAAATGACATAACTCATATAAGGAAATAAAAAAAGTGGAAACAAACTTCAAATTTGTAATCTACATATCAAAATGAGCCTACATTTCAATTTTCATATAATTTGGATAACCTTGAAATATTAGGGTAAGTTTAGGAGAGAAAATTGTAAAAGACATAGGTAATAAATAATATGATATATGCCTCCAAAAGATGGAAATAAATGCAAATTCATATCAATTCATCAAAGATAAATCATGGATGACGTTTCACAAAAATTGCAAAATCCTAATGTCATTAATGCATGAGGAAAGAGAAATTTATATTTGATTAATTAATATATCAAAAGTATTCAAAAGCAAAATCTAATTTCATAATCAAAACTAACATGCCTTAATTAGCCTTTGTGAAAACTATCACCTAATTTGGACAGAGTTTGAGCCCTTAATTGAAGAAAGAGAATATAGGAAATAAGTGTAAAACACTTTCGCCGAATTGAATTTATTTTATTTATGTGTATGTGGGTTATTTTCCCTTACTCGTAGATGCACATTTCTTAATCACCCGTCAAATTTGGATCCAAGGGTCTATTTGTGTTCTTCCTCCTTTAATAACTTACTGTAGCACGTGGTTTTTGAGTCATTGGATGAGGATCTGACGAACGAGGAATTGTCTCCTACCTCCTGTCACGGTCTCTCTCCCTTGGGAACATACCACAATAATCACCCTTCTATATCTCCCTCACTAATACACCTTTTCACATGATTTTTTTTCCATTTAGATCAGGAGAGAAATCTGATCCTAGCGACCCCTATTTTCCCTTGCTTTAAATTTCCTAATCGAAAAACCCCAAATCTCAGTTCCTACCCTCATTTCCCTTTAATCGTCACACCTCACCCTATCTATAAATATCTCATTGTGAAGCATCCTCGACTCCACCTAAGTTATTCACATGCTTCAATTTTCTTACACACCTCGCCATCATGACCGATGTACTCAGTGGTACTTTCTGGGGATCGTGGCTTTGACTGAGCTTTCAACAGAACTTCCGACCTATTTGACAATATGATAAGCTTCATGAACCCACCTTACTTCTTTCCATGACCCCAATTATTCGTACAAGTGTGTGTTCCTCTATTTTGACTAGTAACCGGAATTCTTTATTGCATTGTGGATAATGTAGCTCCTCGAGTTGAGTTTTAGGTTGTTAGTTTTTGCTAGGCGGTCACAGGTTACCCTCACCGCAATTTGTCTTCTTTGTTTTCCCTGATTTCTCACCCTTTTATCTTAGGTCTTTGTTCTTTGTGTCCCAATCATCCTTCAGTCTGGGTAGTATCTTCTCTGGTGTCAGAGTCCCTCCACCTTCATTAACCATTAGTTAACTTCGCTGAGTTCCTACGAGGAGGCTTAACAAGTTCTTTGGGTGTTTTGAAGCCATGTCCTGATGACCATTGGTTTGAAGCTATGGCATAGAGGGTCTTTTGGGATGAAAACTTATTACGTATTCCTACACATGCCATCATATTTTCCTTCTTTGTATTGTATTTTAGATAGGGGTAAAATCACAATTTAGCCTCCCTCTTGTTTCTTTTCCATTGTTCTGAGTTCTGTTGACTTGGTTGAGTGGTCGGTCGAGTTAACCAATCTTGATTGGGCCAAATCATATGTGCAACTCTTTCCCTCTCTCTCTTGTTCTCTCTCACTAACATTTTCCTATGTGGCTTTTTCACATTGCCTGGTCTTTGAAAATTAATAACTAATTGTTTACATATAAGAAAAATACAAATAAATAGTCAATAAATTCAAAAAAATAAGATTTATACAAGTAGGGATAAAATGTGTCTCCTGGAGAGAAGAATGGTTCCCCTTTTAAGTTCACTAGAGGGTGTCTAGACGTCACAATTGTTGGTAGATTTATAGGGGTGGTAGCAGTTGGAAGGAGCACTATCAGGTTATTTTTGGTCAATAAGTTCTCTGAGACATGTGAGACTAAATCTCTACAACATCCAGTAGAATGGTCAGGAAAACAAATCATAGCTCTTCGTTAGTTGTGTTTGAGACACAATAATTCCCATGTTGAATATCGTGAAGGTGGTGGTGAGCCAACAGCAAGTGATTGATCTAGTAGCATGCGTTGGTGTTGTTGTTGTGCAGTGTGACGTTCAAGTTTTTGTTGGCGCACGTCATCTTTAGCCTTACAATTGTTGAGGATGTGGCAATGTAAATCCATCATTTCTATCATTTATTGGGGAAGGTGAGATAGAGCATCAACTTTATTCTCTATTTAGATAATATATTGTGACAAATATTGTAACTCATGCATCTTCTTGGTTAAGTGTCTCTAACCACATCTTCTGGTATGAATGGATCGGTGACAAAATTTTCACTAGAAGATGCATGCATGTAATACATAGTATGTTGTCCTAGTTTTTCGAAGAGTAGTGATATGAAGCACACCATCCACACAAACATATATACCATGACCTCAAGAAGTATCAATGGCTATCCGACACGCATCTGGATTCCGTGTCTTCACGTATTTCTAAAATATTGCCCTCACTATGCGTATTTTATATTGACACAGTACCAGAAGTTGAAGAGGCACCTTTTCGATTAGCAACACACTCAAAAATTGATCTTATTCCTCGTTCTTTCTTTGGACATCACAAACTTGGGTGGAACTTCTAACGCTAGAGTTTGGATGAACGTTGTCGGCAGAGCTTGGACGAAGGTGAAGGTGTCGACTATCTTCAGATGACGACATTGATGGAGCATAGTGAGAGAATCAACGGCTTTGGAGGCTGGACTCTCTGCAGCGGAGGCGACTGAAAGCTTCAAGGGTGGAGGCAACTAAAATTTTCATCCAAGATGAATACGAAGACGAATAGCGATTAAGCGGCTACACTAAGTCATTTTTTCTCATAATCATAGTTTAAAGTTGCATTACATATACCAAAAGTGACTAAGCGGCTACATTTTAGTTTCATGTCAACATAATAGGGTATTACACTCTGAAACTAACTCTTTGTTCAGAAATTAAGGATTCAGAACATGGATTTGAGAATTTGGTAGATAATTTAGAGCTATAGAGTACAATTTCAAACATGGAAACAATTATTTTCTTCAAAAAGAAAAAAAATGTCTAAAAGTGTGAATTACTCGAATAAATGTAACTATTGTGAATGAATTTGTTACATACTATGGCTCTCGAAAAAAAATAGGAGTTCGAAGTATTGTTTGGAATATTATTTTTAATTCTTTTTGGTAATGTTCTTTTTGTCTGTTGGTACTGGAAATATTGTTGAACTGCTGTGTACAAAATAAGCTTAATTTTGGATATATTGTAATTACAATAACTTATGTATACAAATATATGCTTAACTAATAATGATAAGTGACTTGGTATTTGATATTTGAATGAAATCGGTAAATACTATATTGTTGTAAATAAACAGATATTTGGGGTATTGTTTTGATAAGATATTGGTATCGTTTTGAGTATTGATTGGTTTTGTTGTGTGTAAATATAGGCATTGTGACTACATCTGACCAAGAAATAGGAAATACTATAACTGGTGTGTTCAAAATATTTTATGCATCATTTTTGAATAATTATTTGGTATTGTGCTTTGTAATAATAACTACTATCTTGTAAGAAATATAATTTTGATGAATATGCTTATGTGCCAATTTTGATGACTTGTTTGGTATTGTGCTTGTAATAATAAGTATTGTCTTGTAAAATTTATAAATTTTGTGAGTTTGTTATTTGATATGTAAATGCAATTGGTAAATAGTATACAAATGTAAATTAAGGAGATATTTTTTTATCAATAAAGCTGTAAACAAATAATCATCAGGAGTATTGTGTTGATAATTTTTTTTTAATTTGAAAAATATTTTCTAGTTTTTTATATGTATTAATAGGTATGTGAATAAATGTGAACTACAAATAGGAATTATCATAACAACTATATAGGAAATATGCTTATGTGTATTTTTTATGAGATGTTTGGTATTCTGCATGTGATAATAAGTATTATCTTGTGAGATTTATAAATACTATATTGATGTTAAAACATGGATATATATGGGTATGGTGTTGATAATTTTTTGGTAATGTTTTACATAGTTTTTTGTTTTGTTCTTTGTAACTATAGGTACTGTCAATACAGCTGAACTACATATATGAATTTTTGTAACTGCTACGTAGAAAATATGATTATCTACAATTTTTTAATAATTATTTGGTATTGTGCGTTGTAATAATATGTACTATCTTGTAAGATTTATAAATTTTGAGAGTTTTGTATTTGATATGTTAATGAAATTGTAGATAATTTGCTACTGTAAAGCAAATAAATAGTTTGGGTATTGTTTTGTCAATTTTTGGGTATGGTTTTAAATAGTTTTTGGTTTTGTTCTTTGTAACTATAGGCATTGTGAATGGATCTCAACATGACAACTGATGAGAAGATAACTACTAAGCATTTGGTGACAAGATGTGGCATAAGCAAGTTTAAGTTTGTGTTAGGGTTGCTAAAGGTGAACACGTCACAATGTTCAAGGAAACTATTTTTGGTGTGCTCATTGGCATGAGATGTCCTACTTATTTGGACATGAAAATGATAGAAGATCTTATTTACACATATGATGTCAAATAGATGAATTTTAAGATTGGAAGCACGTTGGTTGGATTTGACCCTCAACAAGTGAGAGCATTACTTGGCTTACCTACAATAGGTACAATATTTTAAATTATATATAGTCTTTTTTTGATAGTTTATAAAATCTAAATATGTTGTGTTTGTTTAGGTGTTAGCAGCTTCTTACATTCTAGGAAATCACCCGATAAATGCAGTAACATCAGATGTGAGTATTTTAAAGAAATTCCAAAAGTGAATGATCCTATTGAGATTCTAAAGGAACTGGTAGAAAAGGAAGACACTAAAGCAAATAAGACTTCATCAAGATTTGGATTTTAGTGCTTCTAAGTTTTTTTTTTATTTCCGTACAGTAACTTTGAAATTCAAAAATTATGGTTCAATTTGGTTGATGATCTATCAAAAATATATGGATTTAATAGGGTTGAATCAATTCACAACTACCTACATTTGGGAATGATGGAGATGTCTATAAATAGAAAGGGTTACTTGAAGGGTTGCGGTGCACTATTAATAATAAGCTTTGGTACTACTACTTTGATTTTGTGGTATTAATAATTTATATCGTTTAGTTGTACTAATCTTAAAAAATGTTTTTATAAACAAGGTTTGGTTTAGGGAAACTCAGAAGATGTTGCTGGAAGATTATTCAAATGGAATGCCACACATAAACAAATGGAAGTATGAACACAAGTTAATAAATTATTTGTCTCAAAATGACAAAAAAAATGTTGAACTTAATAGGTTATATATCCATGACGATTGGAAAGTTGGGGATTTGGGAAAAATATTGGTAGTTTCTGATGAAGCTGACATGATACATTCAACGAGGGTGAAACTAGCATATCTATAAGTTAAAAAGATGTAGTTGGTATTAGAGTTGAAAAAATAGAAATTGAAAAATGATAAAGATGTGGGAAGGATAAAGGCAGAAAATGACGAGTTGAAGATAAAAGTTGACAGGTTGCATATTGCTTTGAATAAAAGTCGAAATTATTGTGTATTCCTGAGAGAGGTTATGAAGGCAATAATGGAATTAAAGAGGACACACAATAATAGAAATCGTTCGATGTGCTTCATTTTCCATTCGTCATTGTCAGACACTATTAGAACACATAATGAATTAGGACTGAAAATTTATTTTTTGAAACATATGGACAAAATATTAGAATAAAAAACTATGATTATGCCTATATTGACAGAATCACACTGACATTAGATAGTAGGAACTTTGGGAAGAAATTTTTTTGTTCACTACAATAGTCTTGAGGAGGAAAGGAATGTTGATACTGATGTTGTGTACAATGCATATGATAGAGATGCACATCTGATGGTATGCAACTACTTTTTGAAAAATATGTAGTATACAATTATAAGTTGTCATTAAATATTGTTCTGAATATGTTTTTTGTTGTGATGAATTTAGGCCCAAGCAATAAAGTATGCACTAAAGATTAAAGCTAGAATATCAGATCAAGATTGGAAGATAATTTATAATAGAACAGCTCAACAAAAAGATCCTGCAAGCAATGATTGTGTATTCTATGTGATCATATGGATAGAATAAATATTGCATGATTGTGAGATTAAAGGAAAAAAGGGAGATAATGTGCACCTGCTGAGAGGAACTTATGCAATGGGACTACTAAAGCAGAAAGAGTATCTATGTGTTACTAATTAGAAATTTTAGAGAGGTTACATTTTGATGGGTAAACTTTGAATCCTGTAAGGAAGGTAAACAACTGGGAGATTATGGTTGTGTTGTTAAGGAACATGGTATGTTATTTATAAAAACTTATCATGTAATATTTGGTATATAACATGTTTTATGACTACCTTTATCTATTATTTGGTACTATTATTATTTTTTTGTTGATGTGGTTGTTTATATGTTTTGGTATTATATTTGGTATACAATGATTAACACATTTATATATAGTTTATTGTAAATGCTTTAGTACTGAATGATTCTTTGTTGGGTTATTTATAGCACAATTATTGGTATGTGTTGTTGGTGGATTATAAAACATCTAACTAGATTATGCTATACATTCAGTTTGTACTGCACTATGTTATACATATCGAGAACGGTTGTTGGAGAAATTGGTACTGACAAAACATTTGATATGTTATGTAGAGCACTGTTTTTTATTGGTATTTTCATATTCTTTGTTACCACTCTCTCATTATGCATGTTTTCCAATTGGTTTTGTTACTGCACTTTTGAGTTATTTGTTACTGCTATCCCATTAGTGGAGTTATGCATGGTATAGAATATGTTCTGGTACTATCTCTATGTATACATTGGTATTGTTGTTCTATATGCTTTGGTACTGCTATTTGTATGACATTTAGTTATATTACATATACAATGACTAACACATTTACATAAAGTTTATTGTCAATGCTTGGGTATTATCCAATTTTTTTTAGTTATTGACAGAGTAGTTATTGGTATGTGGTGTTGGATGAATTGGTGTTGATATTATATATCATATCATTAGATTATGTTATATAGTGTGTTCATACTGCACTATGTTATACATCTAGAGAACGGTTGTTGGAGCAATTGGTACTGAAAAAATATTTGATATGTTATGTAGTGCACTATTGTTGATTGGTACTGTGATATTCTTTATTATGTTATGTAGAGCACTTTTCTTGGTATGCATTGTTGGTGGAATTGGTAGTGATATTTTGTATCATATGGTTGGATTATATTATACATTGTGTTTGTTGTATACAATAATTATGGCAATAGATAAATTATTGAATGAAAATTTATGTGTGTATGGGTCCTTAATTGGTATTGTTGAAGTCTTTTTTAGGTTATTTATATCACGGTTAATGGTATGTGTTACATTATTAATTAGTATTGTTATTTGTATCATTTGATTATACTATGACATACAGAGTGTTAAAAAATATCAGTGCTGGATGTAGGGCATTTTTAGACACTGTTTGATACTTTGTTAGGTTATGTAGCATAGTAGGGTTGACATTGATAAAAAATAGAGTAATATAGTCAAATATTTCTTCTTTTGGATGTTGAACGTAGATCAAATTACCATTCTATTTGAGGGTGATTCCATTACTTGGACTTGACATTTGAATATGTAGAATTGTAGTACTGCTGTGTAGAATTATGAGGATAGTTTCCAGTGTGTTTTAGATCTGTGTAGCATCTAGATGTGGAATATCATCTCCATCTATTTGTATGTTGTTATCAGCTCAATCTACAACTTGTTCTTCTTCTATCCGTGGAAGAGTATTTAACTTCTTCTTCTTTGACTTTGACTTCTTAGTAGATTGTTCCTCTTTAAATGATTTTTTATAAACTAAGGAGGGGCGTCCAATTCTTTTACATACAAATGGATCGCATAAATATGGTATTGAAAATTGTTCACCCCGTAAAAAAATGCAAATGGGTAAGAATATAATAAAAAAGTAGCATATAAAATGTGCTAACACTTACATTTTGAATTGAATTTTCCAATTTTAACTTTTTATAAGCATCACGCAGAATCTATTTGATCTGATCGAAATTAACCTATGATGATTTTGCAAAATCAACAAATGCATGACAAAATTTATTAATATCTTCAGATCTAGATATTATGTGAATTTGATTTGTCATAAAACTGAGTTATGCTTTTCCTCCAGTGATCAAATATGTATTGATTGGGAACTTCTTTAAACTTCAAAATACGAATCATAACACATAACATGTGACGACATAGGATACCACTGGATTCAAAACATCTACATGCGCAATTCATGTTTTGTGAAGAATATTCATGCATGACAGTAAAATGTCTTTCAAAAATTTTGGATTCATTTGGAGAAATAATTACGCTACAATGTTCAATCACATTAAAATTAGAATTGACCCCGTCATTAAACCCGACTTTAGTGTCACATGAAATCATACCAGAAAGTTGGTCCTAAAATTTCTTAAATAAGGATATAGTGTAAATAATTTTGAACTAAAATTCAGTCATGTAGTATGTCCTTGTAGGTGTTGTTTTATGCATCGATTCATACTCAGAAAGTCTCTCTTTTTGATATTTAGAGCACAAAACAAGCTCATATTGGTACACACATTGCTTGAGTTATGTACAAGAATTCACATAACTGTCAAAACATACATTCATTGATTCACTACGTTGTGTGGTTGTCATATCAGCCCAAAAATAATTATCAACATAGGAAGGATCCCACATTTTCCTAAGTTGATACATCCTATTCAGTCGTCTATCCTCCTTGATACGTGGTTCTTACTGCACTAAAAATCTCACCCAAGGCTGGAATCCTTGAGTTTTTACCAAAACATTATGCAATAATACCACCCACAAGCGGACTGATCTTATTGCAGTATAGTTGAGGATCGAATCCCAAGGGACAACATTTTTAAGAATCTTACTCAGTCGAATCTAGTTCAATCAAGACTAATATTTAGAATAGAGGTTGGTTTGAGTTTAGTTAAAGTAAATGCGAGGAAAGTAAATAGCAAGATTAAGATTTGATTAATGATTAATGATGAGAATAACTGGGATGGACTCGGGTTTCACCATCACCACACATGCAAACATATCCAAGCACAAACATCTAGGAAACATATAACTATCCAAATAGATCTGCCGCAAACCCTCTGCTAGGATTGGTTCACATAAGCATCACCTTAGGAATTAAATGTCTCATCACCATCTAGATCACACACATACGACTCCAAAGATACATATATCCAATTGAAGATGTGGGCTCCCCTTACGGGCGTTAGGCTCACAGAAGTGTCACCGTGGGCTAGATGGCTCGTCCCCTCATGGATCACACACTTACTACCTCAGGGAGTGCATGACACTATGGTATATGGGGAAAACGTTCTCTCTCCACCTTCCTTCTCTTCTCGTCCTCCTTGCTCACAGCAGGACGAACAACCTATGGATGTGTAGGCAGATGTGGATGGTCAGTGGATGGTCCAAATTTGGGTATCCACCTCAGATCTGGGTGGACGGCTGGATGGATGGAAGTAGATTGAGAAACCCCTAGGGCATCATAGACCCTTGGTTCCTGACCGGTGGAGAGGTCGACCTCCACCAGGGGTCGAGCGCACGTAAGCATAGCCTGATGGCATCAGGGGTCTAATGCCTCAGCTGTTGGTTCATGGGTGCTATTTATAGAAGCCAGCTAGGGTTGATGTTGGGACCTTGGGTTCAACTACCCATGATATGTAGAGGTCATGAATTAGAGTGGGGACTAATGCGAGCATGGTTGTGTGTGAGCTGGGATGCAACCACAGAGGTGAGGGTGAAAGGAGGTGATTGCGTTGTGCGATCTGATGCAAGTGCAATATAACTGCGATTAGGTGATGTCATGGTGCACTATGGTGGAAGGTGATGCTGTGGTTTGGTGGAGGTCGAGGTGTAGGATGCAGGTCGCAATTGACGAGGAGAGTGAAGTAGGTGGGTTGTGATCATGGGAGTCACGATCAGGCTATGCTATGGGGGGTCGAGTTCTTATAGTGGTGGATGTACAAGGATAATTGCGATGTTGTGGGGACGAAGGTGTCGATCGCAATCCTTTAGGGATGTGATGGTGTAGAGGAGCAGGTTGAGGTGTAAGTAGACCTCGATCAGTGGATTGTGACAGTGAGGAGATGGAGTCTGATGGTCATTGAATATGTCACGATGGTTGGAGGACCACGATGGGAGGAGGCTATAGCGTGGAGAGGGTGCAGGTCGAGAAATAGTTGAAGGTGGAAGGAAGATGATGATGACCCCAGGTTGAGGTCCAAGAGGGCAGGTGCAGTGGCTAACCACGATCGTTGTTGTGTTGACAATGGTGGTCAATGTGAAGGATGATCAGGTGGAGGGGTCACAAAGGTGGAGGTCATGATCTGCTGGTTGTTGGTGATCACAGTGTGGTGAGGGGAAGTCATGAACGGAAGTGGGGGTGTGATCAGTTGGAGACTGATCGTGACACAGTAGCCATCATGATGGTGGATCAAGGGTGGAGGCAAGGAACGTCACTGGAGATCGTGATTTTGGGAGTACTGATGATGGTTGAAGGGTTACGATCGAGGAGGTGGTCGACGTCTGGGAACCGCAGACTGCAATCGGGTGAGGAGTATGTGCAGATCACGATCAAGATATGGCGGGTGCTAGTGAAGTTGACTGTGATCCAGGCGGGGTGAGATGTGATGTCATGATGCACTTTAAGAAGATGATGGTGATTAGGGCAGGAAGCATAGATGTAGACCGTGGTATCTGACTTGAGTAAGCAGAGGTTGCGGTGTTGGTGGAGAAGAAGACCATGACCACGAGTAGATGGATGGAATTTTGATGTAGAGGTGCTATGAGACCGTGATCATGAGGGGGAGGTTGATCGCAGTGTCTATTGATGCTAGGGTAGATCGCAATCAAGATGGCATGAAGATGAAGGGCCTACTATTAGTAGATGGGCCCTAGTTCTAGTGGGCCTACACAAAGAAACAATTTTAATCAAAACTATGGATAAATCACCACAAAATTAAGGAAGATCCAAACAATCTAAGTGAAGATGTAAATGATGAGAATTAGGCAATAAAAGTGAATGATCGGAGCATAATTGGGCCAAGGGTGGTAACCAAAACCATGATGAATATTCATTCATTAAAACACCCCGAACTTAAACGTTGCTCTTCTTCGAGTAACACAAAATCAGAAACTATGATAACACTCATTTTATGGATATTAAAGCCTATATTTTTTTATCAAATCTTCCTCCTAAACTATCTTCCTCTCCATTTTATCTGATTGTTTGTACATAAATAACCCACACTATTCTCCTGATAATATTTCCCATTTTTTGTAGAGTTTCCTTCATATTTCCGCCCAAAGGGAACTAAATGGGCCCGTCTTGGCCCACCTACAACGAGCATCTACACCGGTCCATCCATTGGCCGTGTGACACACCCCTTTTTCCGTTGCAGTCACTGCCCGACATGGAAGGAACCCGACATGGGCATGTCACGTGAGGGGTTCTGCTGAGCGACACATTACTTACCCGACATGGAGTCTTTCCCGCCACGACCTGTCGGCTTGATGGAGTCTATTGATCGAGAAGGCCACCCTTCGGTGCGGCAACCCGACAGAGCCTTTACCCAACACAATCCAGCATGACTCGCCCATAACCCTAAACATGATGGCCCCTCCCAACCCGTGTCGGTCTTCTCCCCAAAGACAAGAAGATGGAGAAGACAAAGGAAACATGGCCCAACGAAGACCGCAACACCTACCAACCGCTGCCTATAAATAGTAGCTATAGGACTTCGAAGAGAGGGGTCAGAACCTCATGAGAGCTAACTTTGAAGCAGAGCTAGTGCGTCGAGTTCTCAAGCGTGTCGAGCGATACTAGGTGAGAACACCCCCAACTTGAGAGGGCGGTAGGAGTGCACTTAGAACCCATCCTGGTAGCTACAGTAGCACGTCACAGATTAAGAAGGTATCCCCAATGTGTTGGGTTCCTAGATGGGCCTCAACTGGAGATAGCTCACCCTCTACACCAGATACAAGGAACTCGAGAACCTAAAGGAATTCTAACCTAACATGAAAGCCAACCCAATATGGAGTGCCCGTCATGGTCTTTCGCCCGAGAGGGATGGAAGCCCGATACGACCATATTAGGTTGGGGTCCTTCCCGATACGCTCCCATCCGTCACATCTCATGGCCCGACACGGGCGTATCGGGCAGAGCTCCTGCCCAGTATTGGGTTGACAGTCCCTTAGGGGTCCGCTGTTGTATACCAACCTCCTATATCAAGGAGGCCGATACCTATCTTCCGTTTTCAACATTTTACTTTCAATTATCATTGCATTGTACTTAAACCCTCTTTACATATCCTTATCTTATTGGAATTCATGGAGTTTATCTCATATTGTTCTATGTATGGTTCCTTCTTGTTGGATGATTTCTTTATAGCATCTGAACTCTAGTTCCTTCTATTGGATCGCACTTTTGACTAGGTATCGAATCGTGTTTCCCATTTTGACTCCCTTGAGAGAGGGTGGCCATAACTCTAGAGTTTGGATTGATCTGGGCGTATGAGAGTACCCATGTTTAGGGCTGCCCCGATTTATCTTTCCACTCTAATCTATGTCCATTACTCTTGAGAGAGGGTAATGGCATATAGTTAGAGGCATCCCCTATGAGAGAAGAGGATGCTGGAAGCTTTCCGTTGCCGCTTTTTGTGCCTAAGTTTACTTCCTTAGTGCCTTACCTCGACGATAGTTTTATTATCTTGGCTTCTGATATACAAAACCCCTATAAAAATTGCTAACCCCAAAACATAAATCTTTCTTGTAACTCCTGTTGGAGATAGGATTTTCGTTTGAATCTTTGGGATTCTTTTGTGTTATAACACCCCCTTTTATTGTGACCCTTTTGATGTGCTTAGACAAGTGAAACTCAAGTTCCAAAGTGCCATTCTTCCTATCCCTATGTTTGACCCCGAACTACTTCGACCCTGTTCTAGTTGTAGGTGTCTTAAACATTCGGGTATTATAAATTTCAAAAGTCTTATAACCTAGACATGACTCCATTCATGGACCCACATTTAAGTCTCATCAACTTTTTGACGACGTTGTCGGGGATATGCAATGAAAACCATTCTACAAACTTGAGTTTTGTTTTCACTTTGCCAAAACTTTGTACAAATGTATATAATACTACAAATATTTATTACACATAGTATTTACTGCTCATAGTTTATGTGACACACTAATACCACTTCATCCTTCTTTCTATCCAGGTACTTCCTTCCCTCTTTCTAGTTCATCCAAGCCCTTGACGAGTCATGGCTGACCCAGCCTCTGAAGGTTGCTCTCTTTTCTCATTCGTCCAAGTTTGAGCTAATGAAGAGAGAAACCCAGTTGTAACACAACCTCTAAACATCACCAACTTCGAACTGAAGCCCTCTTTCCTCCAGCTCCTACAGCATAATAGGTTCAGTGGGAAAACTATTAAGGAAAATCCATATAACCGCTTGACGACATTCAAAAGGACGTGCAATAATTTCAAGATTAACAGGGTTCCATTATCGCATATCTACATCCAGTGCTTCCCTTTCTCCCTAAGAGACAAGGCTCTTGAATGGTACACCAATCTTCAGGATGGAATCCTCCCTGATTGGGACCATTTAGAAAATGCCTTCATCTCCAAGTTCTTCCCCATCAAAAGGATGATCAAATGTCAAAACAAGATACTCAGGTACTCTCAGAAGCCCTCGGAATATCTTCATGAGACATGGGAAAGGTTCCAGAGCTACCAGCGCGAGTGCCCACATCACAGATTTTCTGAGCCCAAGCTGATCACCACATTTTACAATGGGGTGTGTCATGTGGAAAGGAAATCTTTAAATGCAGTGGCTAGTAGTGATTTCTTGGGACTCAGTGCCCAACGAGATAGGGAGATTATTGAGAACATGGCTACAAATCAACAAGATAGAGAATACGACTGAGAGTCGTTGAGTCACCCTACTCCAGGCAATTCTAAATCTATGGATGTCCTTGCAGCCAAGCTTGACAAGATAATGACAGATGTCTAGACCCTCAAGGAGAAAGGTTACTAAGGGAAGGCTTGACAGGAGGTTGTGAAGAGTTGTCACATGTGGAGATCCTGACCATATGTCAAATTTCTGCCCGCACACATCACCCTAAGAAGATCTCGAAGGGGACAATACAAAGAATGTGATTTATGTTCAATACTGATGACCCGACCATCTTGGTTTCTCTTATGGGAACACCAGTGCTGCTGAGAACTCCCACCAGATGTTGGGTAGAAATCCTTTAGGAGGACCGTCGAATCAGCAATGGCATATAGGGTTTCAACAACAGAGGACCTTCCAACAGAATCAGTAGCAAAGACCATCCATGATGACAGAGTTGATGTCCTTTGCAAAGAAACAAAATGACCTCAATGATAAGATGCATAAGAGCTAAGTGGATAGCACAAATATGCTTAAATTAATGTAGTAATAGATGGGGGGCTTTTCACCCCAGATTGGGGATCTCCAGCAACATATAAGCAGATTGACCAACAACTTGTGAGCCTCACCTAAACTATCAACCATCAGGTAGGGCGTTTCCCCTATAACACAGAAGCTAATCCACAAGGACATGAGACAGCAAAAATGGCCATTTTGAGGTCAGGAATGATAGTTTTACTAGCCACCAAGAAGACAACAATGTCAGCAACAGAGCCTGCCAAAGAAATCAGCCCAAAGGTTGTCAAGGAAGAAGTTTCTTCGAAGTCAATAAAAGTAACTAAAGACAAGGTCAACGACGTTTCTTTTGAAGAGTGTCCATATAAATATGCACCTCGTGTATCATTCCTGCATAAGGTGGTGAAAGCCCAGCTGAAAAATTGGTATGAAAAGTTTATGGCCGCTATAAAGAAGTTTCCCGTGGACATCCTGTTTTTGGATGCCATTGAAGAGATGCCTACGCACGTGAATTTTTTAAAGGATCTGATATCGAGAAAGAAGAGAGGTGAGTATGTAGAGACTGTTAAACTCTCCAAGATGTTTAGTTCTTTCGTTAAAGCCAGTATGCCATTAAAGAATAAAGATCCTTGGGCCTTCGTAATCCCCTTCCAAGTTGGAGATAATATAACTCAAAAAGGTCCAGCAAACCTAGGGGCCAACATCAGTCTGATGACTCTATCCTTTGCCAAAAGAGCAGGGCTCACCGATATGGTGAGCACCAACATGAGGATGCAACTGACTGACCATACCTTCACCAGGCTAGTTGGTGTCGTTGAACATGTACCCATTCCAGTAGGGCATTTCTTTATCCCTTGTGATATTGTTTTACTCGATACCATTGAAGATCTGAGCTACCCCATTATCTTCGGGAGAGCCTTCCTTGCTACCGGTCGAGCCCTTATCAATGTCGATGCGAGAATGATTACGATCCTGATTGGAAGAGATCATATCGATTTCAACATCAGTGATTGTATGAGCGCCCCCTCATTCTTTGAATCCTCCTACTTTGTTGAAAGTAATCAGGAACTTTGTGACAAAGTACAAGAAGAGAAGGCCATGGTAGACCCGCTTATGCGTGCCTTATTTGGTGAAGCATAAGAGGTCAATGATCCTGAGGTTGAGGAATTGTTGGACTATCTGTATGTCGAAGGTACGTCCGAAGAGGTTCATCCTGTTGAGTCAGTTAGGTATGTTGCTCTCTGCCAAAAACCTAGTGAAGACCAGAAAAAGGAAGTTCTACCAGAAATGAAAGTGTTTCCAAGAGGCCTTGAATACCGCTTCCTAGATAAAGAAAAGATGCACCCAGTAATCATCAATGTAGGATTAACTGATTGCCAGAAAGATCAACTGCTCAAAGAGTTAAGGTAGTGAAGGAAAGCCCTAGGTAACTCAATCAGAGACCTAAGGGGGATAAGTCCTTCTATGTGCATGCACATTCATCTAGTGGAAGACTCTAGGCCGTATGCCCAATCACATAGAAAACTAAATGAGAAGCTTCGAGAAGTTGTTAGCAAAGAGGTAGTGAAGCTCCGTGATGTTGGAATTATATACGCTATCAGCGATAGAATGTGGGTGATCTTGATTCAGGTAGTCCCGAAGAAGGGAGGAATGACCTTGGTCACGGGGGATGACGGAGTCGAAGTCGCCACCAAAATGGTTACCCACTGGAGGATGTGTATCTATTATCGGAAACTCAATGTCGCAACCCGCAAGGACCACTTTCCTCTTCCCTTCATCGATCAGATGCTAGAATGATTGGCCCACTATTCCTACTTCTATTGGTTGGATGGGTATTCAGGTTTCTATCGGATCCTCAACCATACTGATGACGAAGAAAAAAAGGACTTCCACTCGTATCTATGAGACTTTTGCCTTTAGAAGGATGCCCCTCAGGATTTTGTAATGCACCTGCTACCTTCCAGAGGTGTATGAATGCCATCTTTGTAGATCTTCTTGAGGATAATATGGAAGTGTTCATGGACCATTTCATCATGTATGGCAGTTCCTTTGATGACTATTTGAACAATCTATCACTTGTAATGAGAAGATGCAAGGAGTAGAGCCTCACTCTTAATTGGGAAAGTGTCACTTCATGGTTCAGGAAGGTATCATTCTTGGACACAAGGTGTCAAGCGGAGGTATTAAAGTCGATCCGTCCAAGGTTGAGGCAATTTCCAAGCTCCCTCCGCCTACCTCAGTTACATGGATCTGAATTTTCTTAGGTCACATCGGCTACTATCGGTGGTTTATCAAGGATTTATCAAAGATAGCAAAGCCAATCTCTAACCTTTTGATGATAGACGTGAAGTTTGACTTCACATATGAGTGTAGGAAGGCATTCTCCACTCTGAAGTATGCTTTAGTATCTATACCCATTCTCCAGTCCCCCGATTGGAGTCTTCCATTTGAACTTATGTGCGACGCCAATGATTTTTCATTAGGGGCCGTACTCGGCCAAAAGAAAGACAAGAAACATCATGTCATTTCTTAAACAAGCAATACTCTAGATGAAGGCCAGCAGAATTACATGACTACTAAAAAATAGATGCTGGCTATCCTGTATGCTTTTGACAAGTTCCGGTCATACCTCATGGGTTCCAAGGTGGTAGTTCACACTGACCATGGGGTCATCAATTACTTGATGCAGAAGAAGGATGCAAATCCCAGTCTGCTATATTGGGCGTTGTTGTTGCAAGAGTTTGATCATGAGATAAAGGATAAAAAGGGTCGGAGAACGTGGTCTATGACCATCTCTCTAGGATTCGGGTGGAAGACAATCACCCGCTACCTATTAATGAAAGTTACCCCGATGAATCTATCTACCTAGCCCAGTCAGCCAACACTGAGGGGCCGTGGTATGCAAACTTTTGTAATTATATGGCTTGTAAACAACTACCCCCAGATATGTCCTATAATTAGAAGAAGAAATTCTTCACTGATTTGAAGAACTATTATTGGTATCACCCTTTACTGTTCAGGCATTGCGCCGATGGGATATATAGAAGATGCATACCATAGGAGGAAAATCTGAAAATTTTGTTTGCATGCCATTGCTCTCCTTAAGGAGGACATCTGGGAGGCAAAAGGAATGCCACTAAGATCCTCCAGTCTGGTTTTTACCAACCAACTCTATTCAAGGATGCTCATGCTTATGTGAAGTCCTACAACGAATGCCAGAGAATAGGGAAAATTTCTCGCCAAAATGAGATACTGCTATCAAATTGGATCGAGGTTGAGATCTTTGATGTGTGGGGTATAGACTATATGGGACCATTCCCCTCATCCTATGGCTTTAAATACATTCTCATCGTAGTATATTATGTCTCTAAGTGGGTAGAGGTGATACCCGCTAAACCTGGGATGCAAAAGTAGTGTTCAAGCTTTTCACTAAGATTATATTTCCAAGGTTTGGAGTTCCGAGGACCGTCATCAGTGATGGAGGCTCTCACTTTATGGAAAAATAGTTTGAATCACTTCTGCATAAGTACGACTTTCACCACAAAGTTGCAACACCATATCATCCACAGACGTCCGGGTAGGTGGAAGTCTCCAATCGGCAGATCAAGCAGATCTTGGAGAAGACAGTTGGAAAGTCCCGCAAGGACTGGTCGGATAAGTTATATGATGCTCTCTAGGAATACATGACTGCTTTTAAGACGACGTTGGGCACCACACCTTACCGCTTGATTTATGGAAAAGCTTGCAATCTTCCCTTTAGATTGGAGCATAAAGCGTTCTGGGTGATCAAGCGACTCAATATGGACCAGACGCTGGCTGGGAATAAAAGGTTTCTTCAACTTCAGGAGCTTGAAGAGATGAGACTCCATGCCTATGAAAATGTGAGGATCTATAAGTTGAGAACCAAGATCTGACATGATTCACATTTAAGGAAGAAAGATGTAAATGAAGGTGACAAAGTTTTATTATTTAAATCTTTTATCTGTCTTTTTTCGGGAAAACTACAAACCATATGGTCTGGGCCTTTCACCATTGCAAAGATCTATCCGACCGAGATGATGGAGTTCTAAGACAAAGAAGATCTAGAGAATGGTTTTCCAGTGAACAAGCATAGAGTCAAGTAGTTTTATGAAGACAAATCATTTGTGAGAAGATCAGAGATGACTCTGTAGGATGTTGTAGCTACAACTGTCGAGTTATAGTAGAAGGATTTAAAGTATCGAGCTGACGATGCAAACAACAGTGCTCTTCGGGAGGCAGCCCAAATCTTTATTTTTCTAGCATATGACGTTATTTCCTTTCCTGTTGAAAAACATTACAAACTTTATCATTGTAATAAGGCCCGAATTAGTGCATGCGCCACGTGCACAGACTCTCTTATTTTATGGGCCATCGACTTAGTTTTTATAGCCTTAGTGAGTAATACTATCTGAGGCTGAAAGTCTCCTTTTAGGCCAATGATGTTTTACCCATCAATGCTTTCTCATTTCTATCTTCTTCACCCTTGTTCTGTTTTAAGTTGTACTCTTTTTGATATCATATCGGGCATGTTTTAACCTTTTTCTTTCCCTCTCGCCCTGTGTGATAGGCTTTTTATAAACCATATCACCCAGGCCATATCGAGCAGCATACCCGCATGTAGAAAAAGGGAGAAGACCATATCAGGTTGGCATACTGTGTGGCGCAATACATGTTTGGCCATATCAGGCAGCACAGTGTACCGAAGGAAGCGTATCGCGCGACACGCCAATACCGTGCAACACACTCGCCAATCGACATGAAGAGTTCTTAGGATGTCAAATCACCCCCTAATGAGATGGATCAGACTGATTTTACCATTTCTCAGGAGATGATTTGCCTCTTCGCACAACATGTGTCCCTGCTTTACCTGATTTACCCCCATTCGCCACCGTTATATATAGTAACTTTAGTTTAATCATGTCGGGCACCGTATTTACTTGTCACCTACTCCTGTATCACACATCCTTGTGTTTACTCTAGCTTTTGTGTTGGCCATCCTCTTCCTGATACTCGTGTCGCGCACCAGCTATCTCCACCCGATACAGGTATAACCCGATACGTCTTATCATGTGATTCAATAGATCATGTCATGCCGACTGTATCGGACAAGACGTATCATGGAATGTCTTTCCCTTGGTAAGGCCCATGTCTGGCATAAGGCTTGAGCTTTGTATTGAGTTTGTATACCGCCCAGATCATATCAGCCAAAAGCTTATATTGTGTGACACCCTTTGCACGAAGCCCTTGTCATGCAATGACCTTTGCTTTGTGTCGCACTTTGTTTATCACACTATAGGTTTTCTTTGCCGCTTTAACTGAGGTATCAGTCTTTGCCTTTTACGCATGACATGCGTATCACACAATATGTTTGCCCGAACGAAATGACCTTTAGCACATGTGTTAGGTAAGAGTTCACATGTTCATGATGGGTGACCCTTATCGCCCGATTTGCTTTACGAAAGGTTGGCTCATATTGGGCGACACAAGTTGTTGCCTGACACGATAGTTTATCGCGTGAAACCTTTGTCGGGAAACCATATCGGGAAGGTCTTGCTTTTGATTAAACAACCAGATATTGGTCTTCCCTATCGACCAGACATCATTTTAGGCAACAAGATGTGTTTAACTTCGCCCGATACTGACTTACTTGTACCGCATATTCTCGTATCATGCAGGATTCCTTTGATATAGGATCTAATCCGATATCGGTCTCTCAATGATTCTTATCTTATATTAGACGACATGACTATCTTGGCCTACCGCCCAATATCGGGTAAGGTGATCCAGTCATTAATCTTATCCCTTACCCCATTCTTGTTTAAAAATTATAGAAATGGGCCACAACAAGAAAACTGTCGTCCAGGTCGACGAGCAAGGCCAGAGGATCAATCCTGACGCTACAACTGAAACAACCACATCCGGGCAGAAGCACCCAAACCTTGATGCATCAGGGCCTTCTGAGGCCGAGAAGCGGCCCAGAGTAGAAGAAGAACCAGCCCCAACAATGATCTCAACTGTGACGGCCAAACCAGAGCCTCTAGACCACTCACCGGGTTTGTTCGTGCCTAGAGACGAAGAGCACAGACAGCGGTATGTAGAGTTGGCAGCCAAAGTCTACCGACCAACCCTCTTCTAACAACCAGGCATCCTTCCATCAAATAGGCATTTTCAAAAGGCCCCAGGACGTTCCAAAGGCTGCTGGGCTAAGAAAGATTTGTTTTAGCTACACCGAGCTGATGAAGAAGTTCATCTCTTCCTTTCACTGGGTCAAGAATACACTGGAGGAGGCCAAGAAACTCGGTGGGGCAGACAGATTGAAGGGGCCCCTTTAGAACACTGACCATGATGTCTCTGAAAGACATCTCAATGAGATCTTCTCCTCCAACGAAGCTGAAAGAGACATTCTCAACAATGGTGTCAAGATCACAAAAGTTGACAGGTTCAACCCAGTCACACTCTGGAGGAGGCTGACCGACAAGTTATCATTTAATCCAGGAAGCAAGGTGACGGCGGTGCACTCCTACTTCTAGAGAATAGTGCATAAAATCATGGCGTGCCTGCTCTTCAGTAAGTACGAAACAAGCAACTTGTACATTGAAGAGCTTTACATCATGTGACATATGACGGAGGACCGCACAATCAACTTGGGGCGGTTCTTACTCAACAAGCTATATCCAATAAAGGACGCCACCGAGGATTACAATACGGGAGGGCATGTCAACCTAATCATGGCAGGGTTGAGGTACCCTAAAGAGTCACACAACCTATCAAGAACAAAGGGCGACGACAGGATAGACTTAAAGTTCCTCACAAGAGCCAACATCATCAAGAAGGAGGGATACCGCTTCTTTTATATTTTTTGTGAGGACAAACACCCTCCTATCCTTCCCACTATGAGTCAACTACGATGTGGAAAAGATGGTCTTCACCACAATAGAGATTGAAGTTGTGATTGTCGAAGCCGCGTATGCTACCACTAGAAGTATACAAGAAAGAGTGGCAGCCATAGGAAGAACAATCCCCCTTGATGCTTGATGGGACAAGTCATCAGTGGTCGTCATCCCCGACTTTCCTGTCGCCACCACCGCCGATCTGTCCACCACCGCCACATAGCCAGTAGCCACCACCCTTTTGACCATTATTACTGCCACCAGACCAGCTGCGGAAACCACAACTACGCCCGCTGTGGCTACAAAAGAAGTAACGACGATCATTGAAGTCATCGACACCACCGGGGAGGAAACAATGATGATAGCCCCTGAGGACACTACCACAGAAGAGACAGCCGAAGCTCCTGAAGATTTAGCTACACCTATGATGGCAGAAGTAGTGGTGCAGCCGAACGCCAACAATGACACATTCGTTGAGCTCTTGAAGGCAGATCTCAAAGTTGTGCAGCCGACACTGATGCCGCAGCCAACGACACCGATAATGGCTGCGGAGGAGGATGCTGAGAGTCATATGGTGGATCAACATCTTCCTAGTCCGTGCCCTTCCCCACCACTCCAAACTGATGAGGCAGAGGCAGCTACGAAGGTGCCAATGCCTTGCCTTGAAGAAACACCCTCGTACACGGTTTAGATAGACTCAACCCTGACTGAGGATGTACACTCTTCGGGTCGAGCTTCTCACATGAGGAGAGTTATAAGAATGAGGAGCCGATCAAATGTAGCCTCCCTATCACTGGGGCATGTCTTTGGCCAGGAATTTGACAACTTGCGAGAGGTAACAAACAACCACACAACTTCATTTGCTTCCCTAACCCACAAGTTTAATGTTTTCCAGAGTTGGTTAAGCGAGAAGGAGCGCCAACTACTAACCTTAGTTGGCCAACCCAGCCAATTAGAGGCACTAAATAATACGATTTAGATGGCGCTTCAACTCCTTAATTCCATTAAAGAAAGGCTGAATCGGAGGGACGACCACCCCCACTCGAGGTGCCCGAGGAGATCACCATCATCTCCAGGCTCTGGCTCTCAGCCTTCTTCATTAGCATCCTCATCTAGGTCATCTTATTCCTCCTCCAGCAGACCCTCGACAACGCCTGAGGAAGAGACGATAGATAGAATCACTGACGGGACTCCAGCAGGACAGGAGAGCACTCACGGTGTCAACATAGTTGCTCCCTCACCCTCCCTAGATGAAGCTGAAGATGTAGACATATCTATCATCCTAGCGGCAGGCTCTTCTAAAGAATCAAAGGGAGAAGGGGCGATATATACTCCGCCATCGGTAGACACCCCCCTCGAGCAAGGAATTCGACAATAGACGTGTTTTTATGCTGTAAGAAATTCCTTCCTTCGAGATGGATGACTTTGATCGATGGGCCATCGGCTACCTGACGATCAAAGACCAGAAGATTTTGAACATGGTCTTGAGGTTGCAGGCAGATGAAGAGGACGTCATCTGGAGTGATAGTTACTTCTCCATATGACGGAAAGTGCTGAAAAGCATGTTTTGTTCCCCAACCGTCGTAGGGAAGGTTCTCTTCTAGGTCCTGGAAAGTGTCATGATCAAGAACATAGCCAACAGGATAGGTTGGCAACCAATTTATAATGCCACCCCAGCCTTGGCAAGAAGATTAATGAAGGGGTCATATGATTCCATCCAAGTGGCCAACATGCTATAACACATCGAAGAGCACAACCCAATCTTGGTGTTGCCCCCTATAAGCATAGACGAAACTGCTTCCTCTGTATGGAAGACCTCTGCAACCACAAAGTCCAACTCCTCATTTGCTTCATTGAGGAGGTCCCATGCATAGGACATACTTTTGTATGCCCAGAAATCAAGCATCTCAAGCTTATTACACTGCATCTTCTCTGTGCCATCAAGCAAAGAGTCCAACGCCACAATGACATTTGGAAATTCTTCTCCCTCAAAGACTTCTTCATCTAAGAAGAGCCGGGAAGTTGAAATAGCACCTTCATCATCCTACTAGCCATGGATCTTCTCAACATCTTTGGATATATAAGTCATTTGTAGGGCCAAGATTACTTTCAGCTCAAGAGCACATACACGTTGTTGATCAAGGACATATGCTATTTTTGAGATGCAGGCGTACCAGAGAAGCTTTTGGATAGTGACCAAGAAGTCAAATCTTCCCAACTCGATAGCCCTTCAAAAGAACAAGCCCAGATGGCCACTGACATCTACAGGACATGCAAGCGTATCAAAATACTTTGGAGTATACTCATAAATGAAGGCTTTGCTTCACCTGCTGTATCTGAAGAGTTGATCAGCAACTTCGATTGCTCCATATTCGCTACTCTATCATAGGATCAGGTCAATGAAGTTCTTATCAGACTTGCTGATTCTATTCTCATAGACATCATCTATCGAACAAGGAGAGTAATAGTCCCCTCGATGACCTTTGAGACTTAGTCAAGGCAGGGGGATGCCTAGCGCTGACAGTAGCATCATCCTGCATCTCTCTTATACAAAAGAAGCTTGAACACACCTACATCGCGCATAAGATGTTGTTCAATGATATCTGCCTAGATGACAAGTCAGGAGTAAAAGTGTTGTTTTTACACTAGATACAAAAAAGCATGCCGCACATTATCTACCTTCCAATGCCGCACGACAACCATTGGATGTTGTTGATTATGTACACTAGCCCCACAAGAAACCACCTTCTACAACAGTTTCGACACTAACAAAGACTATCTGACACAGTGTACATCAACACCGCTGACATCCCTCGAGTGCTTAGCAAGGAAATACTTCATCGAGGTGGCGACGCTGCTCCATCCACACCTGGAGAACCCGGTAGACAAGTGGCACGAGCTTTAATTCTTCCACCGCAGTCCTCAACAAGGTCCACAATCAAATGACTGTAACATCTACGTGCTAGAATGGATCTATAGCTCAGTGGTGCTAAAACAAATACCATAAAAGCTCAACCACATCAACTATCATAGCCAACAAGGAGAGTATGTGATGGAGCTTCTATCAGATGAAGGCGCACACACCAGCTAAACCCTCACTGACTTATCACTGCCCTACCTTATCTATCTCACATCTCTGGGATAGAGTGTGGGGTAAGTTGGGGGGGTAGTATATATCAGTGAGGGAGGTACTAAAAATATCCCCTCCCTTTTTGAATTTCTTCTTTTCTATTACATACCCTGTGTACATATGCATACATGTCTGATACAAAATAGTACTTATGCAATTTCTTGCCTCTCAACAATTGTACAAAGACACTTCATAGTAAAACCCTGATACGACTTCTCCCAGCTTGTTTTCTCTCTTCCTAAGATGGTGCACTTTTTTTATGTTAATTTTGAAAATGCAGTCTCAACGACAAAGACTACAACTTTTCTATGCCAATTTTGAAAAAAAAAATATCGCAACAGCTAAGAGATGTGTATGTGAAGGAAAAGGCTGCCCAAACAGCAAACTTTCTTTTGTTTTTCCCTCCTCACAAAAAAATCCCAAAAATAGAGATAAGCCTAATGAGAGTGAATATAAGCAAGAGAGTTGTTCCAAATGAAAAAAAACACATGTTTCCTTCCAAAAGTATCCATCTTTAGGCATGGTAGATCTGGGAACAGTGGTACGTAGGATGTGAAATCACTGCTCTAAAGCTAACTAGCTTGGACTGCAGGGACCACTCGCCCACTAACAGACACATACCTGGTTGGACCAATAGAAAGCAAGAAAAACCTAAAAAGCCTTCAGCCTAACCAAAAACCCAACTTTATAATCCCAAGTTCTTTGGTGTAAAAGCTAACTTCGAAATCATGTGTAAAAGTTGTTGGTATGTATGCTCTGAGAGCCAATCATGGGATGATTGGTGGGATACATTAAGATTGATTTGATAAACATCAAAGGCAAGCTTCCAATTCTTTCTGGTTCAGTCATGGAGATAGTGATAGAACAGATTGAATGTCTAGAGAATGACAATATCAATGATGTATGCTTTCAGGTTAAGGACCTGAACAATGAGATCATACGAATGCTAAGAGTTTTTACATTCTTGTTATGTTCCTAGTCAGATTTCATTGTGGAAGGTAGATAGACAGCAATGACACACAAGATTGGAGTGTGGTGTTGGTTGATGACAGAATCTCATTAGTCATGATATAGAGATATCAAACCAAATACATAGGTACTTGTTAGAGAACAAGTGTACCAGACAGACCCACTGTGAGTTTGACACATGGAACCATGACATGGTAGTCACAGTCAGTACTCACAATGATGGTGGTGAGTGTTATTCTTTGACCTGAAATCACTACACTCAACACATGTCGTTGGGCATACTTTGACATCATCAAACGTAGTCCTGAAACATCGGTTGTTATAAAGGTGATGATTGGGTGGCTTTGCACATCGAGCTTTTGAGGGGTGAGTGATAGATATGGGATTTGTCCCTCCTGAGGGAGTTTGATATCCATGGCCACTTGATGAGTAGGATTCAGAAAGGCATGCATACATGTGTGATTCAGTATGTGATATTGATGTCATACATATCTCTTCCAATCTACTCTGAGATCAAGAAAGTGAATGAACGTTGACAGGATGACTGTTCCATGCCTCGAGTTCATTTGAGATATCAGTGACAAAGGAATTATACATTCACTATGACACCATTCACAGATTTTAGGATTGAAAGTTTTTCTCCAACTTTCTTTTTCACTTGGTTATCACTGATGTGTGACTAGGCACCGCTCTTTGCTTATGAAGTCATAAGTGTTATGGACTTTCACTGCCAATGTGAAATGGACCTGCAGGGTCACACACATAGGATTTAACCTGGAAGAGGAGTTTTGTCCACAAACAATGTTTTGATTGATTACTAAAGGAGTTTAGTAGTTCAATTTAACACTCAATCAATTGATAGCTCAATATCATGATGTTTAAGGTGTTGTACTGATTGATTAGAGTATCGGGTTGATTGAAACTGCAATTGACTAATTCTGCACAATCTGCACCCCAACCGATCGGCTCATGTGATGAATCAATCGACTGAGCTTGGTGAGCTGATCGGCTCAGGTGGTGAGTCGATCCGCTCATGGACAGGGTGAAATGATCGGTTCAAGTGTTGAAATGATCGGTTAAACTGGTCCAACCGAGCAAGTTGGGAAAGTAGGATTGGTGAGAAATTTCTTTTCGTTTCACTTGCCCAATTTGATTGGAACAAGGATTGGTATTAGGTACCAATTAGAAGTAAAAGAAGAAAAGTCCATCGGGAACTGACCAGGACTACAAACCGACTGGTTCAGAAGTGAACCGATCGTTTCATGGGTCCCAACTGATCGATTGAGGTGCCAACCGACCGGCTCAGGTCCCCAACCGACCGTTTCATAAATGAAACGATCGGTTCAGGTTACACAGTTGGTTGTCTTTGTGGAAAATCTCGAACCCTTCTACTCCTGCTTTAGTCCCACATTGCCTGGGATAGAGAACCCTGTCCCATGACCCTCCTATATATAGGGGTATTGGGGGCTTCTCAAAGAACAACTCAGTGCAACGAGTTGCTCTGTAAAGTTGTCGTTCTCTCAGGTTTTGGTAACCGAGAGACCCCGAGCAAGTGCTACCCGATAAGAGAGGCACATCAAGGGAAAGACAATTGCAGAAAGCGGCTGGTGGCAGGAGAGTGTGTCGGTAACTAGTACGCTGACAGGAGGGTGTGACTCCTTACAATTTCTTATGAGACAATGAGATTGGAGTTCCAGGTGGTCCGTGTGGACTACTTCAGAGGTGGGAGATTTCTGCCGCTCGGAAGACAGCTGTCAATCTTTACAGTCCCGGTGAGACTAGGAATCATCAAACCTGGTGCGACTAGGAGATGCACAGACACCGTCTAAGACCGGAGGTGAAGACTGCGCAAGCCGTGAGGTATTGTCACCGAGCAAGCCTCGGGAAAAGGTATGATTCCACAAACCATCCCTTCCTATTGTATAGACATTGACGCGTTTCCTTGTTTTGGGTTTGGGAGGAGAAATTTTTTTTTCGCTATCTTCTCTGCCTCCCATAAAACACAACAGTGGTATCAGAGCCACATAAACTACTCTATACTTTAGGATTATCGATGAGATCGATTTTGGTTTTTCGCCTTTATTTATTGCATGCAATGCGATTAAAATTGGCTTTATGCATGTCCAATCCTAAATCCACAAATCCCAATTTACATATATGATATGTATTATGAATGCACTCGATACACGTCACCCTTAAACTAGTTTTGTGGTGGATGTATAGCGTGGTTATGTCCAATAAACCCTATATATGTATGGTTGTATGTGGTTGCTTGCATCTCGGTCTGCGCACCGATCTTCCTTCTCCTATTCCTGATGTAACTCAAAATAATTCGAGAATTCTTTCCTACCTTTGCTCCCCTCGAATGTAACTCGAGGTTTCTCCTTTTACAATGTAAAATAGGATAGAATTTTATTTCCTGTTATGTCAAAGAACGGAGGACATCCTGACAACAGCTGAGACGATCGGTTCAAGATGTGAACCGATCGATTGACGTTCGAGATGATCGGTTCAAAGCGTGAACCGATCGATTGACGTTCGAGACGATCGGTTCAAGGAGTGAGCTGATTGGTTCGAGGAGCGAGACGAGCAGGTGGAGGCCATGATGCGATGCACGACGACGAGGCGAACCGATCGGTTGGAGGAGCCAACCGATCAGCTGGTGGCACCCAGCCGACCGGCCTGATGGCGAGCCGATCAGTCATGTGATGATTTGATCAAACCGAGAAAGGCAAAGCACAAAGTTCATCTTGTACAGGTTGCATGAGATGTAGACCTAGATGATTGTGATTCCTCTTGGCTTGAGGAATCACATTTGGATGGCCATAATCATCGCTTTTATCGTTTCACATGTTTTCTGTGGCATATAGCATGTATATGATACGTACTATATATTGTGGTGATTGGATATGTATATGTATATAAAAACCAAATTCGTCATTAAAATATTAAGTCTTATATGCCTTCCATTAGCGGCACACATGAAAAACTCGATCGACCAAGTGTAGGTTACACCAAAGCGTGGTGCGCCGTCTATCTTGTGGAAGTGTGAAGGGTAGACATGTAGGTTCTGCCAAAGCAGGGTGCATGTTTACCGTGTCGGCTTTTGGGTTAGACTTAACTAGTGATGCTTAGAGCGTCTAAGCCCAGAGGCAAGGAATGTTCATGGCAAGGTGTTTCACAAGTTCAATCATCAAGAGTTGCATATGATGTAATTGGCATGATGGCCTACCTAAATAGTCAAGATTGTGGGCGATCAGCCAAAGCTGACTCATGACTTGATGAAATATGGCCCAATAGAAGGTTGTACGCTGCAATCTTCTGAATTAATGGTGAGGGCTATCAATTTGAACTAAAATAGTGGGAGCAATAATTAATTAAAGGATTAATTATATCGTCAACTTTTCAAATCAATCAAATAAGTCAAAAATGAGTTTTTGGACTAAAATTGCATATTTTCTTTTTTAGTGCAAATGGCAACAAACAACAATCACTTTTCTTTGTGATCCGTCATGGAAAAGGACAAGTTAAATGGGAATAATTTCCATGATTGGTTAGTACGTTGAGAAGCATTCTCAATCAAAGAGCGAAAGCTCTAAGTCCTAGTTATACATGAACTAGATGAACTCGATCCCACCACATCAATGGATGAAAGTATGCTTATGGAACCATACCGAGGATGACATTGACGAGGAGTGTTTGATGTTGTGTTCTCTGAACTATGAGTTGCAGAGACAACATGAGACATATGATGTCTCCAAGACATTGTCCTAGTATATCATGACAGAAGGAGATCCAGTAATGTATTCACACACTCAATATGATTGGGTATGTGGAAAGACCTGACTGAGAAGGATTCCCTCTGAGCCAAGAGTTGGCTATTGGTATGATACTGCAAATGTTGCGACAATCATACATTTCATGATAAACTACAACATGAACAACTTTGATAAGAGTTGACAAAGTTGTTGGAAATGTTGAGGACAGTTGTTGCAACCCCAATTTTGGGTTCATTTGCCGGGAAATATAATTTCTCATAATACGAATAAATGAAAAAATAAGGATGTAATCTATTTTGAATAAATGGATTTCGTATGAAATGGCCTTGATTGATTGATGGTGGTCTTTGTTGGCCATTGAGCACAATTAAAAAGAAAAGATCAATTAAGAATTTCTTTATTAAGAAAGAAAATGAAAACAATGATAAAATGTGGAAAATAAGTGTAATTGAGTTATCCTTGGTGGATTTTCGTATCCAAAGGATTCCTAAGGATAAAAGGAATTCCAATGGGAAAATAGAGGAGAGATAAAGAGAAATCCTTAAAAAGAGAATTAAAAAAAGGAAAAGAAATTGATTAATAAAAGGGAAGTATGAGGAATTGACTTTCAAAAGAATATAAAGGCAAATAGATTTTCCCCAATCTGGGAATCCTTGCCTTTAGGTTTCCTTGAGGTCCAAGGGACCCAAAATAATGAGATAAAGGTAAAAGGAATAGGAATATAATTTAATTTGGAGTAATTTATAAGAAAACTTAGGAGAGAAGTAATCCTACTCATCCATTGCAATCTGTTTCCCAAATTTCATATAAAGTTAGATAATGACACGACATAACTTCCCTTAAAATTTGAGTTAATTTGGAGTTATGGTTTGGGAGATATCGATTTTCCAACTTATCTCCAATTTGGAAATTCTTTGGAATTAAAGCAAAAGATTCTTTCCTTTGTGTTGAATGCGGATAACCTGATCCGTTGGATCTTGATCCAACGATGATCAGTCGTCATCTAAATCCCCTGGGACTAGGACTCTGTGAGATTTTAGAGGATTTTCCCCTTTGATTTTCTCGGAATCCGGGGAGACTCATCGCTTAATAATGGTCCCATTAGATTCAGGGGATGGAACCGCGAAGGATAGACCCTACTTTTAATAGGATTCATCGTCGTTTTGGGAAACCCCCAATTCGACCAAACCTGACTACGACCCTATAAGTAGGGGAAGGTATGGAGGGAACCAGCGTCCCTTTTTGCTAGCTTGACCTCTTAGGATGAGAGCGAGGAACTTTTTCGTGCGCCCAATTGGTCTCTTCGGCCTGACCTACACCCTCCTTGTCCAGTTAAACTCGCTGGAGTATCGGCGGCTGGTTGGCCATGAAGACGTAACATGGAGGAGGAATTGTCCCCCTAGGTGAGTTCGCATGGGGAAGGCGAAGCTTCCGATCCTTTTAGTTGGTGTGCTGGCGGTCGAGAGCTAGAAGTCAGCAGTCCGGTTGACTAACCCTGGCGTTGCTCTCACGGAAGACTGAGATCGCGAGGTTGAAGACAACCTCGACGCACTGTTACATCTTTGCCCTTGTATGGGCAGTGAACAGGTAAGGACAAACTTGTCCTTTGGCTCCTTCTTAATCGAAAGTTATGACGCATGCATCCCTTCCCGTCGGATCACTGGATGGACCAGCGGGCCACGGATCTAAGGATCCTGGCTTTTTCTTCTAAATACTAAATAAATCAAATACAAGGGTTTTCTTGTTAAAAATTGTATCTTGACCTAGAAAACTCGGATGAGGGAAGTTAATACATGAAAAATGATCAAAAAAATATGAGGAATACATTAAAAAGGGTTTGGACATCTAAATTTGTATATTTTTGCTAAAGTGCATATTTTGGATAGAAAAGGTATTAATTTGTGGTTAGAACCCCTAATTAATAATTAAGGGTAGTTTTGATGTAATAAAAAGGTTGATACGATCATTATTAACTTGTTTAGTGATAAAAGTGAATCTTGACCTGTTTTGAAAGAGGAAATTGCAAGAATTAGGGTTTTAACCATAATAATGTAATTAATACCCCTAAAAACCCTAAGGTGAGGAAAAAGGGAAGAAAAGATATATTAATCCGAAAATTAAAGTTTTGTAAACCAAATCTGATCCTAATGGAAAATAAAATGGAATAATTAGGGTTTGGTGGATATTTTGATAAAAATAAAGTAAAAGTGGTAAAAAGGAAGAGAAACCCTAATTATGGTCAAAACCCTAAAAAGGGCTAGTAACCCTAAGGAACGAGTAGGTCTATTAGATTTGTGTACCATGATCGATGATAGAAAATATTGGATGAATATTTCAGGATTGAATTGTGCTTGCTTGATTTACTCTAGAGTACTTGATTGTTGGACTGAATATGCATTCAAAAACAACTTGACAGGTATGTGGTTACACTTATGACTACCCGAATTACTTTTCCGGGATTTTATCGATGTTTCCATCGGGGCTTGAATTAAACTATTGGATGTATTTAATTCATGCAAAGTATAATGTGAATATGACTATCACATAAGATATATGCCTACTAACTCAGATCATAGTCCCCTCTGTAGCTTTATAGATTGACCTAGTAAATGGCTACCAATTAGAGTAGGTCCATCAGGTCATTACATGACTTAGTAAATGGCTACCAATGGGGTAGGTCCATCAAGTCATCATGAGTCAGGGATTGGTCTACCTTTGGGTAGGACCATGGGACTCCATAACCCTAGGTATTGGCTACCAGTGTGGTAGGGCCATGGGGGTAAGGATCTACCATATGAGAGAGGTGGTATACATGTCCACTGTAGGGACATTACAGAGGAAGGGGATCGGCGAGGATTGAGTAGTATTGCTTAAAACGTAATCTTGATTGTTAAATGATATTTGGTTGATTACATTGTTAACATAATTGCACAATTATTGTTTCCCCCACATACCAGCTTCGGCTGACCGACGTTTTGTTTGTCGGCATTCTAGGTACAAATGAAAGAACAAACACTAAAGTGACATATGTGGAATTGAATGAGAAATAACATGCACAGGAGGATTAGTTAGATTAACATCTTCATGGATAGAAGTTTAGAAATCCCAATTTTTTCAAGGTAAGAAAAGTTTTATTTTATACCTATTTTCCGTTTAGTTGGTAAAGTTTATTAATTATTACTGATTATTTGTCGAACCTTTGATCCTGTTAATTGAATAACGGCTCTGACCTTCAGGTCTCCCTTAATTGGGGGTTACCGGTAGGCGGGGTCGTTACAATTGGTATCAGAGCATAGGTTCCTCAATTAATCTTTAATAATCATTAAATTTTACAAATTCTGTAGAAACCAAGGGAGTTATTAGAGGATTGTCTGAAAGACTGAGGTGTCTAGAAAAGGATCACGTCCGGGGGCTGGCAATATTTTCCTGTGCACCTCTAGTCAGAATACGAGGACTCCCTGATTGTGTGACTACCTGGCCGATGTCTTAGGATATGACTCAAAATAAGATACCTTTAAGACTCTCTCATCTTGTTCATCCCTTTTCAACTCAAATTATTTTAAGGACCTTAAGGATTATGGTTTTCTCTCTCTTCTCCTCACCCTCTTGAGGTATGGGTAAGGTTGATAAGGATTAAGGAATCCTCCACCAAATTAATAAAAAGCATGTAAATAAGATGTCATGGATATAATCTTAATAGAGTAAGCGAAAATGAATAGATACATGCTTAGGTCGTATGACACGAGTTGTCTTTGCCCTCAGGAGAGACCTGAGGATAGACCTCTTTGGTAGGAGGATGAGTAGAGAGAGTTAGTTTTGGAGGTAGAGACCTCCATTAAAAGTAGATACCTAGCACATCCTTTGAAGATAATGTTAATCCTAACCCTAAGTGAAGGTTAGAGAGAGAGAGAGATGACATGATGAGTTAGATGTCATGGTTGACTGAGTGTGTCGCGCCCCAATCTCGCATTAACCGCAAACCTCGAGATTAAGGCATGACAGGTGAGATTTACACATAATCCAACCACTCTTCACTTTTTAAGACATTAATAAGGAAATCTGTTTAATACTGCAAGTAAAACTAAACAAACTGCGGAAGCATTTCTATTAACTGGCAGAAAATGTAAACAGAGTCTACAGCATAAAGCATTGATCAACACCAAATAAAACATAACAGTTAATTTACATCTCTATACACATTCTCTCTCTTACCCACACCTTGTCCCGAAGATCGAGGGGAATAGACTAAGAGACCTTCTAACTAGACTAACTACAAACCTTCTATCAACTAAGCATTAGGATGATACGATCCTTTCGACTCCTGTTGCTGATGCTGACCTGAAAATGTTTGAGTAGAGGGGTGAGCCTACTCGCTCAGTGAATAACATTTCACTTAGCTATCAATAAACAACTCGTCAGGTTTATTAACTAAAAATAAACAGATATACAATTCAAGCAGGGCGGTTCTATTGACATAGCAGATATACAGATAATGATCACATTTCTATGCATCAACAGATATCTCAGATAATTAAACAGATTTATAAATTTACTGTGAACCTAAAGGTTTACTTATTCATTTTATTATTTTGCCCTAAATATATGCAGTGTACTCTGCATATAAGGTTCCGCAGCAAGTTCATGCTACGGCCCCATCGTACAAGACTTAGCGACACACCTGGGAAATGCTAAGTCTGACTTCGGCCCTGTTCTGCTACAGGACCCCAGGCTCCACGGCCTCAATGCACAACCACGTGTGCTGCACAACCACGTGTGCTCCATACCCCTCCTGACAAAAACCTGAGTACACAGGCGGAGAGTCTCACGGGGTTATCTCCATGACACAAGCACGGATAATGTTGCAATAACCCCCACTTTCCTCCAGTGCCACCGTGACACAAGCACGCGTTGTTGTTGGACACTGCCTTACTATCCTCGTGTCTCCATGACATCGCACGGATAATGTTGCAACATGAGTTTCACCCCTAAGTTGCAGATACCTCTTAGGGGTTCTACGGTGTTAGGGCATCTATTCTATTAATTAATTAACAGATAAACAGCTTAGCAGAGATATCATATCACAACTATAAAACATAGAATTTCCTCTCTTTTCATCACTTATATCACGCATTCCAAGTTCCAATGAACTTTATCATTCTTTAAAGTACATACTACACTGTTTAAGATTCATATCAACTGATACTGAAGCAAACAAGTATTTTAAATGAGTTTAATAATGATTTCTAAATGAACTGCCACTCACCCACTTCGGTGTGTTCGTATACACCGAAAAACGTCCACAAACACGCCTAATTCTGCCCTTTACAGCAACGTGCACGCCGTGCACCTAGGCTGCACGTCGTGCACCTTTAGTGCACTTCTGTTCTACTTTTTTGCACCTTTGCACGCCATGCAAACTGACTTGCACGCCGTGCAAACTGACTTGCACGCCGTGCAAACTGATTTGCACGCCGTGCACCTGGGCTGAAACTCGTTCCGCTATCTGTAACTTTGCACGTCGTGCAATCAGACTTTGCACGCCGTGCAACCTGCGCAGAAACGGAAATTACAGGAAAAGAAGAGGAGATTGGGGTCGATTCGGTGGACGATTCTTACCCGAATCACTCCTATAGCTTCGGAATGACCTAGCAAGCAGTTGGCAAGAAGAAAGGATGGAGGGGGAAGCGCCGTTCGCTCCCTAGACCATCTCCATGGTCGTCCTCTTCACGGCTGCAGGAGGAAGAAGAACGTGAAGAAGAAGAAGAAGATGTGGCGGTTTGATTTGGCTGGAGAAGATGAAGAAATCGAAGAATAACGGAGGAGAAAGGCTTGATTGCCCAGCCTTTCCTCTCTAGCTCGCTCTCTCTCTCTCTCTCCCTGTTTCTGGTCCAGCGGCAAACGAAGGAAATGAACGCTTCGTTCATTCCTTAGTCGGCTAACAGGGTTAAAAGGGAAAACTGAAGGAAAGGATAAGGCAGGGCGCCCAGGGGGCCGAATGTAAATTACCCAAGAACTTTCTGGAATTGCACATAGGTCCCTGAACACCAAAAAGTCCATATCTTTTTACTCGTAGGTCAGTTTCGCGTGATTTTTCTGGCAGCGGATCAAGAATAAACTTGTCCTCAACCTCAGGACAAGAAAACAAACTAATGATACATTAACACTTGCTCAAACTCCAAAACATAATTAGCGAAAACAGGCTTATAACTTAAAACATCAGCTAAACACATGCTGAACAGGTTACTTACGGAATAAGCTCGACGCGGGTCGTAACAATTCCTCTTTCCCTTATAAGAATTTCGTCCTCGAAATTCCTAGAAGAGAAAAGGGAACTTGCCACGCATCTCAGACTCTAGCTCCAACGTAGCTTCTTCAAGATTATGGTTTCTCCATAAAACCTTCACTAAAGGAATCTCGCGGTTCTTAAGCTTTTTGATCCGGTGATCAATTATCTGCACAGGTCCTTCAACATAGGACACATCTGTCCTAAGCTGCACTGGTTCTGAATCTAGAATCTTATCTGTACCAGGATGACACTTTTTCAGCATAGATACGTGGAAGACGTCATGAAGATTTACCAACTCAGATGGCAAATCCAACCTGTAAGCTACCGGTCCAATCCTCTCAACAATAGGATATGGACCCATATACCTAGGGGTCAACTTACCCCTCTTGCCAAACCTCAGAACTCCCTTCCACGGTGAAACTTTCAAGTAAACCTCATCACCAACCTCAAACTCAAGAGGTCGACGTCGTCTTTCAGCATAACTTTTCTGTCTATCCTGTGCAGCTTTCAACTGATCCCTGATCACTGATATCTTTTCTGTAGTTACATCAACTAGCTCAGGTCCAAGAATTTCCTTCTCACCCACCTCGTACCAACAAACTGGCGATCTACACTTCCTGCCATAAAGATCTTCAAATGGAGCCATTCCCAGACTAGAATGGTAGCTGTTATTATATGCAAACTCCATTAGGCTTAAGTGTTCTTCCCAGTTATCTCTAAACTGTAGCACGCATGCTCTCAGCATGTCTTCAAGGGTCTGTATGGTCCTCTCAGATTGACCATCTGTCTGTGGGTGAAATGCTGTACTGAACTTCAGCCTTGTGCCCAACGCACGATGTAACTGATTCCAGAATCTAGATGTAAACTTTGGATCTCTGTCAGAAATAATAGAAACTGGAATCCCATGCAACCTGATTACCTCATCCACGTAGACTTTAGCCAGCTTAGAAACGTCAAAGGTTGACTTGACAGGAAGAAAATGAGCAGACTTAGTTAGTCTATCCACAATCACCCATATCGAGTCTGAACCCTTAGGCTTTCTGGGTAATCCTACCACAAAGTCCATCGTGATGTGCTCCCATTTCCATTCTGGTATAGGAAGCGACTGCAAAATACCAGCAGGTTTCTGATGTTCAGCCTTAACTTGCTGACACACCCCGCACCTAGCTACGTATTCAGCCACATCCTTTTTCATGCCAGACCACCAGTACAGCTCTTTGAGGTTCCTGTACATCTTTGTGTTACCTAGATGCATGGCATACATAGAAGTATGCGCTTCCTTAAGAATCTGCTCTTTCAACTCACTGTTTCCAGGTACACACAACCTATCATGAAGATACAACATGCCTTCATCAGAAAACCTGAACTCTGTTCTCTTACCTTGTGACATTTCTTGCATGATCTGCCACAACTCTTCATCATTCTGCTGTAACTCTTTAATCTGATTATAAAAAGTAGGTCTAACTTGCATCTGAGCAATCAACCCACTCTGTCTTGTCACTTCTAAGTCCAAGTTCATCCTTCGCATATCTATGAACAAGTCTCTCTTGAAACATGCCATAGAAAATGCATTGGCTGTTGAACTTGACTTTCTACTCAAGGCATCAGCTACAACATTCGCCTTTCCAGGATGATAATCAATCGTCACATCATAGTCTTTAATCAGCTCCAGCCATCTGCGCTGTCTCAAATTCAAGTCCTTTTGAGTGAAGATATATTTCAAGATCTTATGGTCTGTAAAAACCTGACATGTCTCACCATACAAGTAGTGACGCCATGTCTTAAGAGCATGAACTATAGCAGCCAATTCCAGATCATGAACAGGGTAATTCTCTTCATTCTTCTTAAGCTGCCTAGATGCGTAAGCAACAACTTTACCTTCTTGCATCAGTACACAGCCCAAACCTCTCCTAGAAGCATCACAGAACACTGTATAGCCTTTTTCTGCTTCTGGCAGAACCAACACTAGTGCTGATGTCAACCTTTTCTTTAAAATCTGAAAACTTCTCTCACAGTTATCAGACCAAACAAACGGCACATCCTTCCTTGTCAAGCGTGTCAATGGTGAGGCTATCGCGCTGAAGTCCTTTATAAACCTTCTATAATAACCTGCCAAACCCAAGAAACTTCTAATCTTAGTAGGAGTCGTAGGTTGTTCCCACTGAAGCACAGACTCAACTTTCTTAGGATCCACGCTGACTCCATTTCTCGAGATAACATGCCCAAGGAATGCTACCTCAGCCAACCAGAACTCGCACTTGCTAAATTTAGCAAACAACTGGTGTTGTCTCAACAACTGCAACACTATTCTCAAGTGTTGCTCATGCTATTCATCGTCTCTGGAATAGATCAGAATATCATCTATAAAAACCACAATAAATTGATCTAGAAAAGGTTTGAAAATTCGATTCATCATATCCATAAAGGCTGCTGGGGCATTGGTCAGCCCAAACGACATGACCAAAAACTCATAATGCCCATACCTGGTTCTGAAAGCTGTTTTGGTTATGTCAGAAGCCTTTATCCTGAGCTGATGATATCCGGATCTCAAATCAATTTTAGAAAAGATCGTCGCTCCACACAACTGATCAAACAGATCATCTATTCTCGGCAAAGGATACTTGTTCTTTATAGTAATCTTGTTCAGTTGCCTGTAATCTATACAGAGACGCATGGTACCATCCTTTTTCTTAACAAACAAGACTGGAGCACCCCATGGTGAAGAACTGGGTCTAATGAAACCCTTATCTAACAACTCCTGCAACTGCACCTTGAGTTCTTTCAACTCTGCAGGTGCCATTCTATAGGCTGGCAGCGCTACTGGATGACTACCTGGATATATCTGGATTTCAAAGTCAATATCTCTGACTGGAGGTAAGCCTGGTAACTCTTCTGGAAAAACATCAGAGAACTCACGAACCACAGGCACATCATAAACACTGGCGGTTCTCTTCTCTGCTCTGGTGTGAACTACATGAGCAAGGAACGCTTCACATCCTTTCTGTAACATCTTATCAGCTACAACAGCTGATATTATGCACGTAGGCAGAACTTTCCTGTCTCCAGTAAAGACACAAGAAAATTCTCCTAATTGAAAGGTAGCTTCCTTTTTCCAGCAATCGAGTTGCACTCGATATGTTTCAAGACAATCCATACCCAAGATGACTTGAAAAGTATTTACATCTAAGGGTATGAGATTTGCAGCAAAGGTAAAACCTCCAAAAGATAACAAGCATCTGGGACAGGACTCAGCTAAAACTGTTGGTCCACCTAGTGGAACCCTCAGCACTAATTCATCTGCCAACTCTTGAGTTAACAGATTAAGTTACTAAAGAACGTCATATAAAAGAATGAGTAGCTCCCGGATCTATCAAAACTGAAACTGGTATACTATTAAACAAAAGCATCTCTCCTGTAACAACTTGTGAAGAGATTATACCTTCCTGGGGTGTCAAAGAAAAGAAACGTGCTGAAGCTCTCCCTCTGACACGCAGTCCTCTCTGACCACTCCTGCCACTAGACACGCCACCACCTCTGGAACCGGAGGCCATAGAAGAACTCGGTCCTTCAACTGGAGGTTGTCTCTGAACATCATAAGACTGAGACTGAGAGGCTTGTGATGCTGCTGGTTGAAGCTGAGGACAAAACCTTTTGACATGTCCTATCTGTCCACAGTGGAAACATTCCATAGGGTTTGGACCCCAACATTGTCCAGAGTGTAACCTTCCACAAGTATTACATACCCGCTTTTCCTGTCTCTGTGGACCAGTCACTGACATTGACGACCCAGAAGATTGCCCACTAGCAGCACTGCTCCATCTTCCTGGGTTGTATCCTCCTCTTCCTCTAGAAGTAGTGACATCCTTAGATCTCTGCCTACCAAAACAACCAAAGCCACGCCCAAGTTTAGAAAAGAAACCTCTACCTCCACCTCTGTATCCACTACTAGACTGCCCTCCACTAAACTCTGCAGATCTCTTCTTAGACTCGGGCACTCTATCAGCATTTACAGATTCTTCAACCTGTCTGGCAGCCTCAACAAACTCGCCAAAGTTCTCTCTGTTCTTCCTACTAGTAGCGGAAACTGTATGCCGGATCTCTGGCCTTAGCCCTTCCTGAAACCTTCTGCACCTTTCTATGTTGTTGGGAACAAGCTGCGGACAGAAATTAGCCAACCGTGTGAAAAGTGCTTCATACTCTGTAACGGTCATGTTCCCCTGCTTGATATTCTGTAATTGCCTGATTTTCTCATTGAGAAAGGTGGGTGGATAGAATTTAAGATGAAACTCCTCAGAGAAATCCTGCCAGGAAAGCTCTGTGCCTCTCCTCTTTTCTTCCACACCACGCCACCACAACTCTGCATCACCAGTCAGAAGGTAGACTGCATGATTGATCTTCTTGTCTTCAGGAAGCTCCATCAGACGGAAGACCTTCTCAATCTGTCTAAACCACTCATCAGCTTCTGCGGGATCTGTGGTGCCACTGAACTCTGTGCCACCAAGCTTCTTCACAAGCTCATAAGATCGCATCAGATCTTTACTGCTGGTAGAAGAAGATTCTCGCCTATCAGCCTTGTACCTCTCTTTGGTTTCCAGGAACATCCTGTACATCCGGGATGCTTCATCCACGTGGTCACCACCACCTGGACCCAAGTACCGCGGATCAGGGCCAACATGGCTCTCAGCTTGATCATCACGATCAAAGCCTCTTCCTGCCATCTGCAATAATATAATAGAATATTTCCTATTAGAAATTTACAGATAGAAGAAAGACACCTAAACCTTAATCCTATTGGTCTCTTATCATCCCCTGACCTTGAGTAACTATGTACTCAAACCTATGCTCTGATACCAAAAATTTTCGCGCCCCAATCTCGCATTAACCGCAAACCTCGAGATTAAGGCATGACAGGTGAGATTTACACATAATCCAACCACTCTTCACTTTTTAAGACATTAATAAGAAAATCTGTTTAATACTGCAAGTAAAACTAAACAAACTGCGGAAGCATTTCTATTAACTGGCAGAAAATGTAAACAGAGTCTATAGCATAAAGCATTGATCAACACCAAATAAAACATAACAGTTAATTTACATCTCTGTACACATTCTCTCTCTTACCCACACCTTGTCCCGGAGATCGAGGGGAATGGACTAAGAGACCTTCTAACTAGACTAACTACAAACCTTCTATCAACTAAGCGTTAGGATGATACGATCCTTCCGACTCCTGTTGCTGATGCTGACCTGGAAATGTTTGAGTAGAGGGGTGAGCCTACTCGCTCAGTGAATAACATTTCACTTAGCTATCAATAAACAACTCGTTAGGTTTATTAACTGAAAATAAACAGATATACAATTCAATCAGGGCGGTTCTATTGACATAGCAGATATACAGATAATGATCACATTTCTATGCATCGACAGATATCTCAGATAATTAAACAGATTTATAAATTTACTGTGAACCTAAAGGTTTACTTATTCATTTTATTATTTTGCCCTAAATATATGCAGTGTACTCTGCATATAAGGTTCCGCAGCAAGTTCATGCTACGGCCCCACCGTACAAGACTTAGCGACACACCCGGGAAATGCTAAGTCTGACTTCGGCCCTGTTCTGCTACAGGACCCCAGGCTCCACGGCCTCAATGCACAACCACGTGTGCTGCACAACCACGTGTGCTCCAGACCCCTCCTGACAAAAACCTGAGTACACAGGCGGAGAGTCTCACGGGTTTATCTCCATGACACAAGCACGGATAATGTTGCAATAACCCCCACTTTCCTCCAGTGCCACCGTGACACAAGCACGCGTTGTTGTTGGACACTGCCTTACTATCCTCGTGTCTCCATGACATCGCACGGATAATGTTGCAACACGAGTTTCACCCCTAAGTTGCAGATACCTCTTAGGGGTTCTACGGTGTTAGGGCATCTATTCTATTAATTAATTAACAGATAAACAGCTTAGCAGAGATATCATATCACAACTATAAAATATAGAATTTCCTCTCTTTTCATCACTTATATCACGCATTCCAAGTTCCAATGAACTTTATCATTCTTTAAAGTACATACTACACTGTTTAAGATTCATATCAACTGATACTGAAGCAAACAAGTATTTTAAATGAGTTTAATAATGATTTCTAAATGAACTGCCACTCACCCACTTCGGTGTGTTCGTATACACCGAAAAATGTCCACAAACACGCCTAATTCTGCCCTTTACAGCAACGTGCACGCCGTGCACCTAGGCTGCACGCCGTGCACCTTTAGTGCACTTCTGTTCTACTTTTCTGCACCTTTGCACGCCGTGCAAACTGACTTGCACGCCGTGCAAACTGACTTGCACGCCGTGCAAACTGATTTGCACGCCGTGCACCTGGGCTGAAACTCGTTCCGCTATCTGTAACTTTGCACGCCGTGCAATCAGACTTTGCACGCTGTGCAACCTACGCAGAAACGGAAATTACAGGAAAAGAAGAGGAGATTGGGGTCGATTCGGTGGACGATTCTTACCCGAATCACTCCTATAGCTTCGGAATGACCTAGCAAGCAGTTGGCAAGAAGAAAGGACGGAGGGGGAAGCGCCGTTCGCTCCCTAGACCATCTCCATGGTCGTCCTCTTCACGGCTGCAGGAGAAAGAAGAACGTGAAGAAGAAGAAGAAGATGCGGCGGTTTGATTTGGCTGGAGAAGATGAAGAAATCGAAGAATAACGGAGGAGAAAGGCTTGATTGCCCAGCCTTTCCTCTCTAGCTCGCTCTCTCTCTCTCTCTCCCTGTTTCTGGTCCAGCGGCAAACGAAGGAAATGAACGCTTCGTTCATTCCTTAGTCGGCTAACAGGGTTAAAAGGGAAAACTGAAGGAAAGGATAAGGCAGGGCGCCCAGGGGGCCGAATGTAAATTACCCAAGAACTTTCCGGAATTGCACATAGGTCCCTGAACACCAAAAAGTCCATATCTTTTTACTCGTAGGTCAGTTTCGCGTGATTTTTCTGGCAGCGGATCAAGAATAAACTTGTCCTCAACCTCAGGACAAGAAAACAAACTAATGATACATTAAAACTTGCTCAAACTCCAAAACATAATTAGCAAAAACAGGCTTATAACTTAAAACATCAGCTAAACACATGATGAACAGGTTACTTACGGAATAAGCTCGACGCGGGTCGTAACAGAGTGTTTGGTTGGTTATGTCTTTGGGATGCCATAAGAGGGTAGATGACCTAGTACCTTTGGCGACCCAACCCTAGAGAGGGTCGTGCATGCCATAGCGAAGGATAGCTCCTTCATGGATGAGGTTAGAGGAGAACCTATAGTTACCCTATGGGCTTAGGCAAGTAGGGTATAGCTCGATGAAATCATGGTTAAGAGATCATGATGGATGGCTTATGAAAGGTCTATGGATGCTCTTGAGCAAACATAAGTTGAGCATAGGCTTCACCCGCATAGAGGTATGTCTGTGAGCTTAACCCTTCATGGAGAGAGGACCTCTAGTAGTAAGATTGGATGTGGAGTTAGCTCTAGAGAGAAAAGTGGGACTCAAGCAAGAAGGTTGGAAGATTAGACTCCGAGACATAAGGAACAATGGGTAGTTGAGGATGATGTGCATTAAGTGGATGATAGCGGTTGCCTCATACATGATCCCTGGAGGGTGATGATATCTTAGTTTCCTTTAGAGGAACCAAACCCTAGAAGAAGGATGATGCTTCTAGTACCTATGTACCTATGCTATAAGTGATTACATGCTGGATGAGACAAATAGTGCTTTGGACCCTGAGGAGGTTTGAGTAACCAGTTGTCCGGCTTTATACCTAGTTGGTTGCCCTTAAGGAGGACTCGACCCGAATGTGTTGCTCGAGTTGAAGGATGACAGGGAGTGGATGGCATTCCTTATACATGCTTGGTTCGTGGTTAAGAGTCTGAGCATGCAGTTGGACACCCAAAGGGTGAACCTAGGGTTCCTAGGCCTAAGAGGGGAAGTAGTGTACCTGATGCTCATGATAAGTTTTAGGTCTCTATAGTTTTGAGCAGGGTACTCCTCATGTGTAGAGGTAAAGAAAACCCCTTAAGTTAAGGGTATGGTTGATGAATCCCTCACCACTAAGTTGATGACATGAGAAGGTATAATCTCGATCCAGCATTGAGGAAAGAGAATAAGTATGACCTAGCATAGTTAATAGGTGGTCTTCTTGTGACTTAGTAGCTATTGGGTTAGGCATGCTCATGAGAATGTAAACCCTAAGGGTGCTTGTGACCTTTGTTATCAAGATGTAGTTTCCTCCCATCCTGGGAGAGTGACCCTTTGGTAGGGAGTTTACCAGTTTGGTTGGTGTTGAGGAAACCTAAGGAGGTTTCATAAGATCTTGAGAAGCTAAGTGAATAGTACATGGCATGAGAATGAACTTATAGACCCATAGATAACCATCTCTATGTGCATGTGGATGTGTTACCATGGAGGTAACTGATATGGTGCCTGACCAAGGTAGGCAGTTTGCCATGACCCCTATGAAGGGATGAAAGTTAGTCATGGATGCAGAGAGATGATGAAGGATTAGGTAAGGTTCTAAGTTGAACATGTACAATAATGGAATCCTAAGTCTATCCTAAGGTCAGGTAGGGATAAGACCGATGAAAGGAGTTGCCTAATTCCCTAGTTGCACATGACCATAGGGTCGGGAGGAAACAACTATCATTGTCTGAGGGCCATGGGTTGGGAGATTGATCACCTTCATAAACTCATGGGACCCAAAGGGCAGATGAGTAGGGCACTCTCAGATGCATGAGGGAAGAGGGATGACCCCAAAAGTGTCGGAACCCTATAGGCCTAGAGGAGATGAGCAAGGATTTTGTAGTAACCCAAGTATGTTCGAGACCAGTTTTCCATGGAAGTAACTTTGATTTCAAAATGACTCAGAAGTAGAGACATAAGTTGAACGTTTCAACTTAGTTTTAAAGGTGTACTAACAAGGTGGGATGTACCATCTCTACTCCTGGAATGGAAAGAACTTTGTATTTGGACGGCCGCCAAATGCTTATTTCTTCTTATTATGGGAGGGAGAGATAGGACAGTACGCATGCCATACACCAAGGATAAAGATGAGGTAAGTTGGAACGTTGCTACAAGGTATGAGGATAGAGATGATAACATACCCTGGTAAAGTGAATGATACATGGATGGTTTGCAAATGCTAAAGAGAAATAAGGTAGTCATCTTATAAGGATGTTTCTAGCATGAGCTATGTGGAATTTGCAAGTGAAACAAGGTTGAGTTTGATCACCATTAGGATGAGCTCAGAGTTTCTTGATGGAGACAACTTGGACTTTGAGATGAGATGATAAGTATAATACATGGAGGTGTATAATACCTAACACCTAAGGATAAGAAGTGGTAATGAATGCTTTGGTTGAGATATAGCTGCCTAGTTTAGCTGGAAGCTAGAAGAAGTTGAGCTGGTTAGGCTAACCTTGAGTTGAGAAAAAGAGATAAGTTTGGCTAAGAGATAGTAGAACTTTGGATGCATAATATGAAGATGCATGTGGTTTGTGTCCATGCATAATAGTAGGTGAAGGATGAACAACAGTAACCCAACACTTTTATATAGAGGCTAGAGAGTCCCCGAGAGGGAATGGGAGTTCATCACTACAGATGAGGTGATAAGTCTTCCCTATACCAAAGAAGGTCAAGATGCAATGTGGTCTATGGTAGATCGCCTTACCTAGAGGATATGAGAGAGAAGAGTACTATCATGGGACATATTCAGTTGAACTACTTAAGAGAGGAAGACGGTTCAACCACATCATGATGCGAGTTCAAAAGTTCTTGGGTATGACCAAGGTTTACTTCCATGAGGTGGAAGTAGATACATGAAAAACTCGATGATAGTACAATTTATCACGCCATACTAATGGAAAGTATGATCCAGACTAGAGGGTCTGATGAGAGCAGGTATGCTCAATAAGGGTGATACATAGAGACAGTTCTTAAGATGTGATCTTAACCACCATAACCTTTATTTGGATGCAAGAAGTCTTATAGAGAGGTTGTGTTGGTCGCCACTTCATTATGATGATGTTGGTGGAGGAGGCCTCGCGAAGGTCATAAAAGAACCACATGGTGTGTAGATGAAGTCGCTTGATCATGCAATGGCTGAGAGAGAGCCCAAGAGTGACATGTGTCATGAGCTGATGCAAAGAAGACTGACATGCAGTTCACTGTGGGAGAATATGTGATGTGAGAATCCGACCCCTCTAAGCTACAGTTGAGAAAGCTGAGTCCCCGATATATGGGTCCATTTGAGATGGATTGGTGGAGATGGTTGTGTTTAACCTTATCCTCAGGATAACATGATGAATAATGTGTACCATGAGTCTGATCTAGAGCACTATGTGAGGTACCCAAGCCATGTGTTGAGCCCTGAACCTAATCATCTTTTGAAAGGCTGAAATGTCCTGAATCACGTATGAGGGTACAATATACCAAGGTAAGAAAGAACTCATATGGAAGAATATGAGATGATGAAGGTTCTTGGAAAGCACCATGGAAAGGGTGAAGCCACATGGGAGCCATGATGGACATCAGAAAGGATTATCCTGTTTGTTTGCTTGCTTGATGGAATTTTGAGGGCAAAATTCTTATAAGAGGGGAAGGATGTTGCAACCCCAATTTTGGGTTCATTTGCTGAGAAATGTAATTTCTCATAATAAGAATAAATGAACAAATAAGGATTTAATCTATTTTGAATAAATGTATTTCGTATGAAATGGCCTTGATTGATTTATGGTGGGCTTTGTTGGCCATTGAGCCCTATTAAAAAGAAAAGATCAATTGAGAATTTCTTTATTAAGAAAGAAAATGAAAACAATGATAAAATGTGGAAAATAAGTGTAATTGAGTTGTCCTTGGTGGATTTTTGTATCCAAAGGATTCCTAAGGATAAAAGGAATTCCAATGGGAAAATAGAGGAGAGATAAAGAGAAATCCTTAAAAAGAGAAATAAAAAAAAGAAAAGAAATTGATTAATAAAAGGGAAGTATGAGGAATTGACTTTCAAAAGAATATAAAGGCAAATAGATTTTTCCCAATATGGGAATCCGTGCCTTTGGGTTTCCTTGAGGTCCAAGGGACCCAAAATAATGAGATAAAGGTAAAAGGAATAGGAATATAATTTAATTTGGAGTAATTTATAAGAAAACTTGGGAGAGAAGTAATCCTTCTCATCCATTGCAATCTATTTCCCAAATTTCGTATAAAGTTAGATAATGACACGCCAAAACTTCCCTTAATATTTGAGTTAATTTGGAGTTATTGTTTGGGAGATATCGATTTTCCAAGTTATCTCCAATTTGGAAATTATTTGGAATTAATGCAAAAGATTCTTTCCTTTGTGTTGAATGTGGATAACCTGATCCGTTGGATCTTGATCCAACGACGATCGGTCATCGTCTAAGTCCCCTGGGACTAGGACTCTGTGAGATTTCAAAGGATTTACCCCTCTGATTTTCTCAGAATCCAGGGAGACTCATCGCTTAATAATGGTCCCATTAGATTCAGGGGATGGAACCGCGAAGGATAGACCCTACTTTTAATAGGATTCATCATCGTTTTGGGAAACCCCCAATTCACCCAAACCTGACCACGACCCTATAAGTAGGGGAAGGTATGGAGGGAACCAACGTCCCTTTTTGCTAGCTTGACCTCTTAGGATGAGAGCGAGGAACTTTTTTGTGCGCCCAATTGGTCTCTTCGGCCTGACCTACACCCTCCTTGTCCAGTTAAACTCGCCAGAGTACCGGCGGCTAGTTGGCCATGAAGACGTAACGTGGAGGAGGAATTGGCCTCCTAGGTGAGTTCGCATGGGGAAGGCGAAGCTTCCGATCCTTTTAGTTGGCGTGCTGGCAGTTGAGAGATAGAAGTTGGTTGACTAAGCCTGGCGTTGCTCTCACAGAAGACCGAGATCGCGAGGTTGAAGACAACCTCGATGCGCTGTTACATCTTTGCCCTTGTACGAACAGTGAACAGGTAAGGACAAACTTGTCCTTTGGCTCCCTCTTAATCGAAAGTTATGACGCATGCATCCCTGCCCGTCGGATCACTGGATGGACCAGCGGGCCACGGATCTAAGGATCCTGGTTTTTTCTTCTAAATACTAAATAAATCAAATACAAGGGTTTTCTAGTTAAAAATCGTATCTTGAGCTAGAAAACTCGGATGAGGGAAGTTAATACATGAAAAATGATCACAAAAATATGAGGAATACATTAAAAATGGTTTGGACATCTAAATCTGTATATTTTTGCAAAAGTGCATATTTTGGATAGAAAAGGTATTAATTTGTGGTTAGAAACCCTAATTAATGATTAAGGGTAGTTTTGATGTAATAAAAAGGTTGATGCGATCATTATTAACTTTGTTAGTGATAAAAGTGAATCTTGACCTGTTTTGAAAGAGGAAATTGCAAGAATTAGGGTTTTAACCCTAATAATGTAATTAATACCCCTAAAAACCCTAAGGTGAGGAAAAAGGGAAGAAAAGATATATTAATCCGAAAATTAGAGTTTGTAAACCAAATCTGATCATAATGGAAAATAAAATGGAATAATTAGGGTTTGGTGGATATTTTGATAAAAATAAAGTAAAAGTGGTAAAAAGAAAGAGAAACCCTAATTATGGTCAAAACCCTAAAAAGGGCTAGTAACCCTAAGGCACGAGTAGGTCTATTAGATTTGTGTACCATGATCGATGATAGAAAATATTGGATGAATATTTTAGGATTGAATTGTGCTTGCTTGATTTACTCTGGAGTACTTGATTGTTGGACTGAATATGAATTCAAAAACAACTTGACAGGTATGTGGTTACGCTTATGACTACCCAAATTAGTTTTCTGGGATTTTATCGATGTTTCCATCATGGCTTGAATTAAACTATTGGATGTATTTAATTCATGCAAAGTATAATGTGAATATGACTATCACATAAGAAATATGCCTACTAGCTCAGATCCTAGTCCCCTCTGTAGCTTTATAGATTGACCTAGTAAATGGCTACCAATGAGGGTAGGTCCATCAGGTCATTACATGACTTAGTAAATGGCTACCAATGGGGTAGGCCCATCAAGTCATCATGAGTCAGGGATTGGTCTACCTTTGGGTAGGACCATGCGACTCCATAACCCTAGGTATTGGCTACCAGTATGGTAGGGACATGGGGGTAAGGATCTACCATATGAGAGAGGTGGTATCCATGTCCACTGTAGGGACGTTACAGAGGAAGGGGATAGGCAAGGATTGAGTAGTATTTCTTAAAACGTAATCTTGTTTATTAAATGATATTTGGTTGATTGTATTGTTAACATAATTGCACAATTATTGTTTCCCCCACATACCAGCTTCGGCTGACCGACATTTTGTTTGTCGACGTTTTAGGTACAAATGAAAGAACAAACAGTATAGTGACATATGTGTAAGTGAATGTGAAATAACATGCACAGGAGGATTAGTTAGATTAACATCTTCATGGATAGAAGTTTAGAAATCCCAATTTTTCCAAGGTAAGAAAAGTTTTATTTTATACCTATTTTCCGTTTAGTTGGTAAAGTTGATTAATTATTACTGATTATTTTTCGAACCTTTGATCCTGTTAATTGAATAACGGCTCTGACCTTCAGGTTTCCGTTAATTAGGGGTTACCGGGAGGCGGGGTCGGTACAACAGTAGAGGCAAATATGAAGAAAGACTAACCCTAATCTTTGATGGGATCAATGAAAGGTAAGTGTTAAGGGCAAGGGCAAGGGCAAAGCAAAGAAGTGTTCTGATGCTAGCCAGCAGCCCAAGCCGTCTTCAACCTCAATGCACACGGGGAAAGGGTGTATGAGGGAATTGCCCTCTATATCTGGAAGAACAAAAGAAGATGTAGGAGGGGATGGAGATCTCCACATAAGGTATCATGAAATGAACCGCTTCTTTATCTGAGGTATATGATACCAAGATATGGATATGTCATATATGATATGCAATATCCACAAAGAAGTGATGGCCTTTGTGAAAGGACCAAGAAAGGAGTACCCATCATTGGAGCAAGTGTTTCTGCCATAGATAGGAGTACCTTTCAGTTTATTTTAGCCTAAAGGGCACGAAATAGAGTTGAGAACTGCTATTTCATATTTTCCAATAGAGAGAAACACTTTATTTTTGCGTATTGTATGACAATGATGGCAATCAATAAAGAGATGTTTCAATTTATAAAGATATGATCTTTGTGGCAATGCCTTATTTATCTTGTGGTATTTGATATGCATAAGATAAAATTAAACCTAAAAGTTATAGATAACTCAAAAAATCAAATTAGCATCAATTATGAGAAATTCATTTCTAGTTTCCATGTGATGGATAAATCTAGACTCTTTTGGTTAGAGAACCAGTAAGAGACATGAATATCTTGGACATGATTAATCAATCTTCACTAAAGGTAGTGGGAGAATGATTATCCTATTAGGTATGATACATGTGATGTATTTACATACCTATTGGAACAAATGCTAATACTTCAAATGGTGTTTAGAGAAATACCAATATTAATATCTTGAAGTGTTCAAGATTATCATAGATGAAGTGAAAATTTGGCAAAGTGTTAATTCTTGATCAATGAATGAAATACTTGGACCAAATGTTTGAGATCCTCATGAGTGATTATGATTGTGTATCATAGTGAACTCATGATTAAGGCATGGTGATGTCCAAATCAAGAAGGAATCATACTCTAAGGAGTTAGAGAATGATTATCAAATAATTGAATTCTTCTCAAATAAAGAATACACTTCGCTAATAAAGGACATTAAGAATCACATGGAGTTGTGAGTTCTTATATCCTTGACGGATACACTTCGTTTATCTATGTGATGAGTTATTCATGTGATGAGTCAACTATCTAGATGAATATGAGGAACCGAATTTTGAGTTATGATTTATGACCATTACATCCTAAATGACATCCATGTGAACCATAAGGTATGACCTTGATGGTATCACCCATTGGATGAAATCCATAAATGCAAATGAATTTTAAGTGTTAAGACACATGGATAACATTTTGAGAAGGATGATGCTTGTTGATTGCAACTTAATGACTAAGACATTTGGCATATGGATACTAAAACTGCATTCCTATGAGGAATAAAACAAGGATGTGTAGGTGACACAAACGATAAGGTTTATGAATCTACTAATGCAAATGAAGTCTATAAGTTACAATGGACTAACCAATGTGATTGATTGAGTACAAGCAACTCCGAATTGGATCTTTACTTTGATGATATAGTCAAAGGGTTTGATTGATATGTCAAATATAAAGAAGGATATGTGATTTAGTGGGAGTGTATTCACATTCCACATGTTTATGTGAAATGGAATTGTTCTAGAATGGAAATCCAAAAGTGGAAATTATCTTTAAGGAAGATAGAGATGTTTCCTATGTGATAGGAATAGAGATCTATAGAGATAGTACTCAAAAACCTCTTGACCTAAAAAGAGAAAGCATACATTGGCAATGTGTACTGAAGGGTTCAGTATGCACAGATTCAGTGGGAGAAAACTTGTCCATGTTACATGGAGTTAGTATCCCAAGGCCAAGTGTCCAATTCTTATGAAGAATGGGAACACTAAGAATAGATATGGATCTATCATGTATGTAATCATCCCATTATCTTGCATGTATCGACATGGAAAGAACAAAATGCATTCATCATCTTGTATGTAGGACATGGCAATATGATGTGCTCATCCTGATAACTCGTATGTGAGACATGACGTTTGGATGTCTGTCTACTTCCAGTAGGGTTACTGGAATACCATGAGAACTTGATAAGTACTTTAGAAGTACTAGTTCTATGGAGATACGGAAGAGTTCAATGTAAAAAGTTACATTGATGCGAACTTTCGAAAGGATAGAAAATTAATCACAAAATATATATAGCATATATAAAAGTGAAAGTTTGTTCATAATTGGAAGTGTTCTAATAAAACCATTTAAAAGGAAATGCCGAGTATCTATGTGTTGGAGAACATCAGTGGATACTATATGGATCTAGAAGTTCATGAGATGAACTTATAGATATTCTGCTCATTGATAACAAGTATGGAATCCTTGATCATGCAATGTGGCTAAAGGTTAGCAAAGGAAAACTAGATCGCATATTACGGCAACTCCATCTCATATGTGTGACGTACAGTGAAGATATGTGAGACATGCCATTTATACTGACTTTGACAAGGTGTTTCCATAACTCACTATGTTTGCACTAGAGCACAGTAACATGTGGGACATGTTTGAAGATCACTATGAATATGATTCTAGGGTGATTGGCTCGCAGTGCAAGTGGGAGTCTGTTGGTATGTATGCCCTGAGAGCCAATCATGGGATGATTTGTGGGATACATTAAGATTGATTTGATAAACATCAAAGGCAAGCTTCCAATTCTTTCTGGTTCAGTCATATGAGATAGTGATATAATAGATTGAATGTCTAGAGAATGACAGTACTCAATGACGTATGCTTTCAGGATAAGGACCTGAATGATGAGATCATACGGATGCTAAGTGTTTGTACATTCTTGTTATGTCCCTAGTCAGATGTCATTGTGGAAGGTAGATAGACAACAATGACACACAATACTAGATTGTGGTGGTGGTTGATGACAGAATCTCATTAGTCATGATATAGAGATATCAAACCAAACACATAGGTACTTGTTAGAGAACAAGTGTACCGGACAGACCCACTGTGAGTTTGACACATGGAACCATAACATGGTAGTCACAGTCAGTACTCACAGTGATGGTTGTGAGTGTGATTCTTTGACCTGAAATCACTACACTCAACACATGTCGTTGGGCACACTTTTACATCATCAAACGCAGTCATGAAACATGGGTTGTTATAAAGGTGATGATTGGGTGGCTTTGACACATGGGGTTTTTGAGGGGTGAGTGATAGAGATGGGATTTGTCCCTCCTAATGGAGTTTGATATCCATGGCCACTTGATGAGTAGGATTGAGAAAGGCTTGCACGCATGCGTGAATCAGTATGTGATATTGATGTCATACATATATCTTCCAATCTACTCTGAGATCAAGAAAGTGAATGAACATTGACAGGATAACTATTCCATGCCTCGAGTTCATTCGGGATATCAGTGATAAAGGAATTATACATTCACTGTAACACCATTCACAAATTTTAGGATTGAAAGTTGTTCTCCAACTTTCTTTTTCACTTGGGTAGCACTGATGTGTGACTAGGCACCGCTCTTTGCTTATGAAGTCATAAGTGTTATGGACTTTCACTGCCAACGTGAAATGGACCTGAAGGGTCACACACATAGAATTTAACCCAGAAGAGGAGTTTTGTCCACAAACAATGTTCAGATTGATTACTAAAGGAGTTTAGTAGTTCGATTAAACACTCAATCAATTGATAGCTCAGTATCATAATGTTTAAGCTGTTGGACTGATTGATTAGAGTATCAGATTGATTGAAACTGCAATTGACTATTTCTGTACAATCTACACTCCCAAACGATTGGCTCATGTGATGAACTGATCGGCTGAGCTTGGTGAACCGATCAGCTCAGGTGGTGAGTCGATCGACTCATGGACAGGGTGAAACGATCGGTTCAAGTGTTGAAATGATCAGTTCAAGTGGTCCAACCGAGCAAGTTGGGAAAGTAGGATTGGTGAGAAATTTCTTTTCATTTCACTTGCCCAATTTGATTGGAACAAGGATTGGTATTAGGTACCAATTAGAAACAAAAGAAGAAAAGTCAATCGGGAACTGACCAGGACCACGAACTGACTGGTTCAGAAGTGAACCGACTATTTCATGGGTCCCAACTGACCGGTTGAGGTGTCAACCGACCGGCTCAGGTCCCCAACCAACCGTTTTAGAAATCAAACGATCAGTTTAGGTTACACAGTTGGTTGTCATTGTGGAAAATCTCGAACCTTTCTACTCCTGCTTTGGTCCCACATTGCCCGGGATAGAGAACCCTGTCCCATGACCCTCCTATATATATAGGGGTATTGGGGGCTTCTCAAAGAACAACTCAGTGCAACCAGTTGCTCTGTAAAGTTGTTGTTCTCTCTAGTTTTGGTAACCAAGAGACCCCGAGCAAGTGCTACCCGATAAGGGAGGCACAATAACGGAAAGACAACTGCAGAAAGCGGTTGGTGGAAGGAGAGTGTGTCAGTGACTAGTACGCTGACAGGATGGTGCGACTCCTTACAATTCCTTATAAGACAAGGAGATTGGAGTTACAGGTGGTCCGTGTGGACTACTTCAGAGGCGGGAGATTTCTGCCGCTCGGAGGATAGTTGTCCATCCTGACAGTCCCGGTGAGACCAGTAGTCGTCAGTCCCGGTGCGACCAGGAGCTGCACAGACACCGTCTAATACCGGAGGTGAAGACTGCTCAAGCCGTGAGGTATTGTCGCCGAGCAAGCCTCGGGACAAGGTATGATTCCACAAACCATCCCTTCCTATTGTATAGACGTTGACGTGTTTCCTTATTCTGGGTTTGGGAGGAGAAAAATTTTATTTCCGCTGTTTTCTCTACCTCCCATAAAACCTAACAAAAGTATGAAGAGAAATTTTTTGATTAAATAAGGAAGGAAAAATAAAGTTCATTGTTCATAGTTGGGCATAATTTTCCTTAGGACATCTCAAGAGCTCGCTTAAACCCCTTACCTGAAGACTACGTCTGGGTTTTGAGGAGTATCATAAACAAAGTTTTAAAATAAGTAGAGATTGATTGAGGATAATCCAAATTCTAAGTTTGGGGGAGTTGATAACACCCATTTTATAGTTGTAAAAGCCTATATTTTATTATCAAATCTGCCTCCTAAACTATCTTCCTCTCCATTTTATCTTATTATTTGTATACAAATAACCCACACTATGCTCCTGACAATATTTTCCATCTTTTGTAGAGTTTCTTTCATATTTTCACCCAAAGTGCACTAAATGGGCCCGTCCCGGCCTACCTACAATGAGCATCTGCATCGGCCATTCCACTGGCCACATGACACACCCCTTTTTCCGTCACGGTCACTGCCCGACTTGGAAGTAAACCGACACAGGCATGTCACGCGAGGGGTTCTGTCGAGCGGCACATTACTTACCTAACATGGAGTCTTGCCCACCACGACCCATCGGCATGATGGAGTCTATTGAGTGACAAGGCCACCCTTCGGTGTGGAAAACCAGAAAAGACTTTACCCGACACAATCTAGCACGACTCACTCGCAACCCAACACACAATGTCCCCCGCCAACCTGTGTCGGGCAATGGACATGTCGGCCTTCTCCCCAAAGACAAGAAGACAGAGAAGATAAAGGACACGTGGCCCAATGAAGACCGTAACTCCTACCAGCCACTGCCTATAAATAGCAACTACAAGACTTTGAAGAGAGGGGTCAGAACCTCACGAGAGCTAACTTTGGAAGCAGAGCTAGTGCTTCGAGTTCCCAGGCGTGTCAGGCGATACTAGGTGATCACACCCCCATCCCGAGAGGAGCGGGAGGAGTGCACTTATAGTCCATCCCGATAGCTGCAACAGCACGTCACAGATCAAGAAGGCATCCCCAATGTGTCGGGTTCCTATATGGTCCTCAACCCGAGATGGCTCGCCCTCTACACCCGATACAAGGAACCTGAGAACCTAAAGGAATGCTAACCCGACACGATTCCCAACCTGATATGGAGTGTCCATAATGGTCTATCGCTCGAGCAGGATGGCAGTCCGATATGGACATATCGGGTAGGGGTCCTTCCTGATACACTCCCAGCCATCACAACTCACGTCTCGACACGACCCTGAGACCGACACGGGCATATCGGGCAGAGCTCCTGCCTGGTATCAGGTTGGCAGTCCCTTAGGGGTCCACTACTGTATGCTGACCTCCTATATAAAGGAGATCGATACCTATCTTCCGTTTTCAACATTTTACTTTCAATTATCATTGCATTGTACTTAAACCCTATTTACATATTCTTATCTTATTGGAATTCATGGAGTTTATCTCATATTGTTCTGTGTATGGTTCCTTCTTGTTGGATGATTTCTTTACAACATTTGAACTCTAGTTCCTTCGATTGGATTGTGATTTTGACTAGATATCAAATCATGTTTCCTATTTTGACTCCCTTAAGAGAGGGTGGTCATATCTAGAGCTTGGACTGATTTGGGTGTACGAGAGTACCTAGGGTCAGGGCCGCCCTGATTTATCTTTCCACTCTAATATATGCCCATTGCTCTTGAGAGAGGGTAATGGCATGTAGTTAGAGGCATCCCCTTTGAGAGAAGAGGATGCTGGAAGCTTTCCATTGCTTCTTGTTGTGCCTAAGTTTTCTTCCTTTGTGCCTTTCCTTGACGATAGTTTTATATTCTTGGCTTCTGATATACAAAACCCTTATAAAAATTTCTAACCCCACAACTTAAATCTTTCATGTAACTCCTATTGGATATAGGGTTTTCATTTGATTCTTTGGGGTTCTTTTGTGTTATAGCACCCCCTTTTCTTGCGAACCTTTTGATGTGCTTAGACGAGTGAAACTCATGTTCCAAAGCATTGTACTTCCTATCCCTGTGTTGGACCCTGAACTGCTTTGACCCTATGCTAGTTGCATTTTTCTTAAACATTCAGGTATTATAAATTTCAAAAGTCTGTTAACCTAGACATGACTCCATTATTGGAACCACATTTAAGGCTCGTCAAACAGTCTCCAAATGAATACTTTCAACTTGTGTGATTGCCTCATCTTCACATCACGATTGTTCCTATTCTTCTTTGCATGACTTGACATCTTAGCTTCCTGAGATCACCGAACACATCTTACAATATCTATGTTCTTGAGTTTGTTTTCCAACATCACTTCCTCCCTACTTTTTCCAACAACAAGCATTTTTAAGAGCTTCGTAAAAGTCCAAAGATACCCGCATAACAACAAGTGTGTGCCTTATCTTACACTGGTGTTTTTCAAGATAAGGGAGGCATTCATTGTGTCTTTAGGTGGAAAAGGGAGTGAAGGGTGGTATGGAGGGATGAAATAAATCTCTCCTCTATTCGATTCAAGATTTTTATTATATGGTTGCAATTTCATTGATTGCATTTGTTTGTGAGAATCTCTCCTATATTCGACTCGGGACTGTATTTTTTGTGTGTGCATTGGCATCTTTTCTTGATGATACGCCCCTATTATATAGTGAGAGTATGGAAGAAGCAGATGTAGAGGAGGGTGACGTGCCACCCTGAACTTAGGGTTTGGCACTATTTTGGCTATTTTGTTTCTTTTTGATGGATGAAGGGGTAAGAAGATGATAGAAGAAGTATAGAAGAGAGTTTAGATCAGAATGCAACTTGATTTACAATTTAGTGCACCGAGTTGTTCACCTTATCATACTCTTCTCAAATAATAACTTGATGATTATCCGGTGGAGATTCCATGCTATTGTTCCCCTAGTCAGTTAGGAAGAACAATGTGTTTGATCGCTCTCGGTTTGATAGATACTTGCCATTTTTATTGATCATGATGTTAGGATTCATAAGCTTCACATGGTGATTCTAACCATTGTCTAGTTTCAGAAATTGTCCATCTTGAGGCTTTGCTTCAAATAAGGAGTGTATAATGATTCAAAACTGCATGGAAAAATGTTATAGCCGGCTAGGTAATGGTTTTGACTGAAGAAAAAGCGTCAAAACTTCATCAAGTTTCTATACAAACTAATTTGAAAACTTAAAAATTTTGAATTTTTTTTATCAAAATTGCAACGATGGAATCTTAAGTCTGAAACAGATGGGTGTTGGTGGAAAGTAAAGTACGTACCACTGACCCTCTACCCCGAACTTAGAAATTTTCTAGTCCCAAGAAAACTCTAGATCCAACATGGAGGGGAAAAATCATGCCAGTTGGTCCACCAGATGTGGTTGCATTCCTTTCGACGATGCATCCTCCATCTGAAATATCAAAAAAGGAAATTATCAGAACTTAAGATTGCATCTTGCAATGCATTATCTACTAGGGGAAAAAATTTCTAATTCGAAACTAAAAGTAAGAGCTAAGTTAAGGATCGGGTTGCCTCTCGACAAGTGCCTTTATTTTACGTCAATCACTCGACTTGATTCCTTCAATTTTTAGGTAGATAATCTGGTTCAAAAAGATCTAGTGATGCATTAATGCCTGTGTCAGCTGACGTGAAATATCTTTTCAAGCATTGGCCATTAGTCATGATATCTTATGACTTTTCACTCCATAAAATAAAGGCACCAAGTGGGTAGATACTCTTGACAATGTATGGTCCAGACCATCGAGAATGGAGTTTCCCAGGGAATAATCTCAGTCTTGAGTTGAATAGTAGAACTTCATCTCCCACTTGAATGTCCTTCCTCTTTAGATGACCATCATGCCACAACTTTGTGTGTTCTTTATAGATTCTGACATTCTCATAGACTATCATTCGAAGTTCATTCAGCTCCTGAACTTGCAGAATCCTGGCTTGGCCAGCTCTCTTCATGTCAAAATTCAGCTGTTTGATTGCCCACCAAGCTCTGTGTTCAAGTTCTACTGGCAGGTAGCATGATTTTCCATAGATGAGTCTGAAGGGTGTTGTTCCAAGAGGAGTATTAAAAGCAATTGGGTAGGCCCACAAGGCGTAGTTGATTTTTACTGACCAATCCTTTCGGTTGCGGCCTACAGTCTTTTCCAGGATAGCTTTGAGTTGACGGTTTGAAACCTCTACCTTCCCACTTGTTTGTGGGTGGTAGGGGGAAGCTACCTTGTGCATTACACCATATTTTCTCAACAACACTTCAAAGCTTCTTTCCAAAAAATGAGAACCTCCTTCGGATATTGATGCGATGATTTTGAGTCGCATTTATAGACCTGTTTGATATATGTTTTATGCTTTTATTAGTCATTTTTATGGTTAATGTTGCATAATTCATCCATTTTGGTCTTTGCCACCATTTTATGTCAAATCCCCTTTATTTCATTGTTTTGAGCATTAATTGTCACATTATTATTATTTGTGTGAATTTATGTGATCTTGTCTTTGAATTTAAGGACAAATGAGTATTTGCTTACGTCGATACCATCGAAGGAAGTCGATACCATCGACATGGTCACAGGTTGCCAGCTGAAAAGAGCAGCAAAGCGTCGATACTATCGAAACGGATGTCGATGGTATCGAGTCACCTTCATGTTTCTAGCGACGAAGCAGTCGATAGTATCGACACAAAGTCGATTCCATCGACGCACGGAGGTTACAATGACGGAATTCTACAAAAACCGACGCCTAAAGGAAGTCGATACCATCGACCCGATTCGATGGTATTGAGACTGCAGCAGGCACTCGGACGAAAAGTAGAGAAGGGTTGCCGCTACCACATCGACTCAATACCATCGACCCGCGTCGATGGTATCGACACTGTCAGATATGCGTTGGATTTAGATTGATCTCAATCAGACGGCTGGAGTTAATTAACGACCTAATTAGGGACTTATACCTAATGACGGCTGCCCAAACGGGAGGAGGATCTCATTAGCCATTGCACGAGTATCGAGGAGCGTTCGAGAGGAGAACGGAGGCCAGAAGTTCATACCAGTCGATCCGGACGTTGCAGAAGACGGATTTCACCACCGAAAGGTGGGAGAGAACGTGTTCTACGCAAAGGATCAACCGGTTCTTCCCCGTTCAGGGGTTTTCCTTTTCAATTCACGTTTTTCACATGTTTTCCCCTATTTCTACCATGTACTTGTGTGAGATGAACATGCGGGGCTAATCCCCTTCATCTTTAGGACCGGGAGTAGCCCGGGAATTCATTGTATGACAATTTTATAATAGTAATTCATATTTTCTCTCTTAAATCAGTGGTATAGTTTTTTTTTCTCCATATATTGTTATGCTTGATCACCATAATAATAACCTAATGCCCTTAATCACTTTGAAAGAAGGATTAACAGTTGAAAAGAGACGAAACTTACGTTAATCGATAAATCCCTTGACCAAGGTGGTGTAAAATTAATGGTGGATACTGAGAGATCGTTCGTAATGCACTTAGTTTAGGGGATAGGTTACTACGACGGTGGAACCGACCTAAACCTAAGTAGTGAATTGCACCACGACAGTGGGCAATTCTGTTTTCAGGCCACTACCCGGATAGAGAGAGAAGATTGAGGCATTATATAAAATCTAATACAATGAAAACTCGCAGTGAAACCGCAAACCTAAAGATACCCTTTTGAATTGATTAAATTAACATTTAATCGATTGTTTGCTTTGTTTTATTTTTATTTTCTTTTAATTCTGACAACAAACCCCAATTTGTTATTCAGCTTAGCTGATCGCAAATAGTTAGTAGGAGTCTCCAACAATTCTGAGTATCCCTGTGTTCGACTCGGGCCTCACAAAGGCCTGTACTACTCGATGCGTATACTTGCGTTTTTAGTGCGTAGTAAAATACACGTCAAGTTTTTGGCACCGTTGCCGGGGATACGGCGAATTGTTGGCACTTTGAGTGCTTCGAGCGGCCACTCTAGGCCACATTTTTTTTTTTTTTTTTTTTTTGAAACAACTTCAAATATCTATAAATTTTTCTATAATTGTTTATACTCGTCTAAGCATAGTACTGAACTCGAATTTTCTCATTTCAGGTACTGTGTATGGTGCAGAAGCGTAGTACTGACTACGCGGAACGCGCACCCGAGGTTCCGCTGCAAGGACCTGAGGACAAGGAATATTGCGAGAAAGAGCACCAAGAAGAGGTAGATTCTGAATTTGAACAGGAAGAGATGGTCGAGCCACATACCATATGGGAGAAGATCAAGGCTTCTTCCTCATCAGCTTCCAAGGGGCCTATAAAGAAGCAGGCAATCAACATACCGACATATAAGATTGATCCGGCGTTGATAAATTTGGTGAAATCAATTGCTTTTCATGGGTTGAAGAATGAGGATCATGTCGCACACATCAGGCAGTTTGTTGAGAACTGTGACATGGTAAAAATTGGTAGGTTTCCACAGGATGCATTGTATCGGAAGCTTTTCCCAAGTTCATTGGCGGGAGCGGCACGAGAATGGTTACATAATTTAGACGATGAGTTCGTGGATTCCTGGGACCATATGGTGGAGGTCTTCTTTGAGAGGTTCTTCCCTCCTGAGAAGACTAACAACATGATCCGGAAGATTCACAATTTTACCCAACAGGCCGACGAGACATATTCTGAGACCTGGGAGCGATTTCAAGTCATGCTGAGGAGGTGCCCACATCACGGGCTGGATAAAGAGACGCAGGTGAAGATCTTCTATTTTGCTCTCTCCGAGCATGATAGGAGTAATCTGGATTCAGCTGGGTCTGGTTTCTTTCTGAACAATACCGACACCAGATGCTGGGAGATACTCAAGAATATGGCTAGAAAGCAGTCATGGGGTGAAAGAGAAAGTGGCCCGGTAGAGCAAGCTCGAGTAGCAGGCGAGCCTAAGGCAATGAGAGAGATGAATGAGAAGATGGATCTTCTCTCAAAGAAGCTACTGCAAAAGGAGGATAATGAGTCCAATGATGAGGCTCAAGTCAAATACATGAGACAAAAACAAGGGTATAGGAACAATGACTATTCATGGAGAAAAGACAAAAAGTTCTCATGGAAGGATCCGAACAATTTTCTACATGATCCGGATGCCAAGCCCTCACCAGTTGCAGAAGACAAGAGCATGGAGTTACTCAATCAGGTTATAAAGCAAAATCAAGAGCTAATGAATACATTTGGCCAGCAAATCAAGCAGCAAGGAGAATACATGAATCAATTTGGGCAGACATTGCAGAGCCATGGGGCTCAAATGAGGACCATTGAGACATCCATGGCACAGATGGCAGACAAAATAGCTAGTTTGAAGAAACCAGCACATCCAGGTTTTCCAGGAAATACCAATGTTCCCGGGGGAAACCAGCAAGCTAAGGCTATTCTGCTTAGAAGCGGCAAGAAAGTGTTGAATCCAAGAGCTGAGGAAACAAGCACACCACGAGATGAATTTGAAAGTGAAACCAATGAGGAGCATCCCACACCAACCACATGGCAAGTTGAAGACATAGCTGTGGATGATACTGAAGAATAGGTTGCAGAGGAGGAACCTCAGAAAAAGACACCTTATGTCCCACCTCATCAAAGGGAACAAGTTGTTCCGGTCCCATATCCTAATAGCGCTAAGGAAAGGAAGGCAGATGCACAGTTCAAGAAGTTCTTGGACAGTTTTTGGAAGCTTTCAGTCAATATCCCTTTACTGGAAGCCAATGAGAAAATTCCTTCATACGGGAAGTTTTTGAAAGATGTGATTACCAAGAAGAGGAAAATACCGGATACTGAGGTCGTCGTGCTAAAGGATCAAGTGAGTGCCTTCATCATGGGCACTTTGCCGCCAAAGAGACAGGATCCAGGGTGTTTTAATATTTCTTGCTATATTGGGAAGGTCAAATTTGGCGAAGCATTGTGTGATTCAGGGGCAAGCATCAACTTGATGCCCCTTTCCACATTTAAAAAGTTGGGATTAAAGGAGTCACGACCAAGCAATACGACGATTCATTTGGCGGACAACTCTGTGGTGAAGCCTTATGGAATCTGTGAAGATGTCTTAGTAAAGGTGGATAGGTTTGTCTTTCCGACTGATTTTGTGGTTATGGAGATGCAGGATGAACATGGCAATGAGTTGTTACTTGGACGTCCTTTCCAAGCTATAGCCGACATGATCTTGGAGATGGGAAGAGGTCGCTTGACCTTGGGCATAGCCGATGACCGCTTTCAGATGGTCATGCCTTCTAGCACTACGTCATCTAAAGCAAAGGAACAATGCAATATGGTAAAACATCTGGATTGCAATATTTCACTCTGCCTTGGAAAGCCGTTTCTGGATATGGCTCATGTGATGAGCAAGGTGGACAATGGAACTTTGGTTGTGGATATCATGGAGCAGACCAAAGTAGTTTCTTTGTGTAAAGCTGTGGGATTCCCGAATGATGAGAATGAGGACATTCCGCTTTCTATGGAGGATGATGTGATTACTATCTCAGTTTCTGATGCATATCCAGAATTACCATTGGAGGTCTGCTTGTTGAATATTATATATGATTGGATGCGAAGAAAATCACTCAAGGAGTGCGCTAAAATGCTTCAGATGCTTCCATGCTTCTATGTGAGGCATTATGAAGATTTAGGTGAACTTCCCCCGCCGCTTCAATCATCTCTTATCAGCCCGCCGGAGTTGGAATTAAAGCCTCTGCCCCCGCATCTCAAATATGTCTTTCTAGCTGAGGAAGACAAGTTACCAGTGATCATTTCTGCTTATTTGAGTGCGGATGAGGAGGAACAACTGTTGATAGTGCTGAAGAACCACCGGGGAGCTTTTGGGTGGTCCGTTACAAACATCAAGGGGATTTCCCCTACTCTATGTCAGCACAAGATTCGGCTCGAGGAAGGAGACAAGCCCGTGATTCAACCTCAAAGACGTCTAAATCCAAGCATGATGGAGGTTTTGAAGAAGGAGGTCATCAAACTTCTTGCTGCAGGTATTATCTATGCCATATCAGACTCGACGTGGGTGAGTCCCACACAGGTAGTCCCTAAGAAGGGGGGAATTACTGTCACTCAAAATTTGTTGAATGAACCTATCACCACCCGATTGGTAACCGGGTGGCGAGTCTGTATTGACTATCACCGTTTGAATGCCGCCACGCTTAAGGATCACTTTTCGTTACCTTTCATTGATCAAATCCTAGAGCGTCTCGCCGGTCGATCACACTTCTATTTTCTAGATGGGTACTCGGGGTACAACCAGATCTCGATTGATCCTTTGGATCAAGAGAAATCTACGTTCACTTGTCCCTATGGGACTTTTGCCTACCGCCGAATGTCGTTTGGTTTATGCAATGCACCAGCGACATTTCAACGTTGTATGCACGCCATATTTTCTGACATGGTAGAGCGCTGTCTTGAGGTTTTTATGGATGACTTTTCGATGTATGGTGCATCATTTGATGAATGCCTCTATAACCTTGACAAAGTTTTACAGCGTTGTGAGGACACACACTTGGTCCTCAACTGGGAGAAATGTCACATGATGGTGACTGAAGGGATAGTGCTAGGACACAAGGTTTCTAGCAAAGGTTTAGAGGTGGATCCGGTAAAAATTGAGGTCATTTCTAAGTTGCCCCCACCAAATTCTGTAAAAGGGGTAAGAAGCTTCTTGGGACATGCCGGGTCCTATCGTCGATTTATAAAAGATTTTTATAAAATTACAAAACCTCTATCCGAGCTTTTGGAGAAAGACACGGCTTTCGATTTCAATGATAAGTGTCTACATGCATTCGATGTTTTGAAAGAAAAACTGATTTCTGCACTGGTTGTTCAAACACCGGATTGGACAAAACCATTCGAATTAATGTGTGACGCTTCAGATTTTGCGGTAGGAGCCGTATTGCAGCAGCGGGTAGACAATAAGCCCGCCGTGATTTTCTACGCTTCAAAAACTTTGAATGATGCCCAATTGAAATATACAACTAATGAAAAAGAATTACTCGTCGTTGTGTTTGCTTTCGAAAAATTCCGGCAGTATTTAGTTGGTTCTAAAGTAGTTGTATGGACTGACCATGCTGCAATAAAATACTTGATGGAGAAAAAAGACGCAAAGCCTAGACTCATTAGGTGGATTTTGCTCGTACAGGAATTTGACATTGAAATCAAGGATAAATCTGGGATTGAAAATGTAGTGGCTGATCATTTGTCTAGGTTAGTAAGGGTGGATGAAAAAGATTTACATATACCCATAACTGAGACGTTTCCAGATGAGCAACTTTTGAAAATTATTTATAAAGATCCTTGGTTTGCTGAAATTGTTAATTATTTGGCTTGCGGGATCATCCCGGAAGATTGGTCATATCAGGAGAAGAAAAGATTTTTCATTCTTTACGATATTATTTTTGGGATGACCCGATTCTTCTTAAGCAATGCAGGGACGGTATCCTACGCAGGTGTGTGCCTGAGGTGGAGTATGAGAGCGTTCTCCAACATTGCCATGCATCACCTAAAGGAGGACACCACACAATCTTGCGAACGACAGCTAAGGTTTTGGAAAGCGGCCTTTATTGGCCAACTTTGTTTTGAGGTGCCTACGAGTTTGTGAGGCAATGTGATTCCTACCAACGAGCAGGTAATATCTCAAAGCGACAGGAGATGCCCCTGAATGTGTTTCAAGAAGTGGAGGTATTTGATTTGTGGGGCATAGATTTCATGGGACCCTTTGTGTCCTCAAACTCCAATTTATATATTTTATTAGAAGTTGATTATGTTTCGAAGTGGGTAGAAGCAATACCCACAAGGACTAATGATTCTACTGTAGTGTGCAAATTTGTGAAAGAAAATATTTTCTGCAGGTTTGGGGTACCCCGAATGATAATCAGTGATGGGGGTACACATTTTAGGAATCAGAAGTTCTCGACATTATTGAAGAAATATGGGGTCAAGCACAACATCGGCACCCCATATCATCCACAGACTCAAGGCCAGGTGGAGGTCTCCAACCGTGAAATTAAGAAGATTCTAGAGCGAACGGTGGTGTCCACGAGGAAGAACTGGAGTACCCTAATATAGGTTGCACTGTGGGCGTACAGAACGGCTTACAAAATGCCTATAGGCACCATGCCTTTTAGGTCGGCGTATGGCCGGGCTTGTCACCTACCGGTAGAGTTGGAGCACAAAGCCCATTGGGCGCTTAGAAGGCTAAATCTGAGTTACGATAAAGCGGGGAGAAAGAGAATGCTTGAATTGAATGAGTTGGATGAGTTACGGATGACGGCATATGAGAACGCACGGATTTACAAGGAGCGCACAAAGCTGATCCACGATCACCACATCGATCTGCACACGTTCAAGAAAGGAGATAGTGTTCTGTTGTTCAACTCACAACTCAAGTTGCATCCCGGGAAGCTCAAATCCCGGTGGGGTGGGCCGTTCATGGTAGAAGAAGTCAAACCACACGGTGCTATCTTGGTGCGTGATGGTGATACCACGTTCTTAGTGAATGGACAACGATTGAAGCTCTATTTTGGTGAAAATTACAAGAGGAGGGTGAATGAGGTCAAACTCATTTCACTTTCGGATGAATGAGATGTCGAAAGCCATCTAGCCTAAGACGTTAAATAAGGGCGCTTGTTGGGAGGCAAACCAACCATCGGTACATTAGGATAGTTTATTTACAATCATAGGTTTATTTATTTTCGTTCAATTTTTAGTGTCAAGAAGATACCTTGATCCATTTGTTCATTGTGCAGGCTGAGGCAGAGTCGATACCATCGACACACCCGTCGATGGTATCGACAAGGGTACAGGTTGACGACTACAGATTTCGTTCTGAGTCGATACCATCGACGGCCTCGTCGATGGTATCGACATATCTACAGGTGGTCGAGAAGGAAAAGTCGATAGTATCGACATAGGATTCGAATTTATTGAGATCTCTGCAGAAATGCAGACCGATTTGTCTCAGTCAACTCGATACCGTCGACGGCCTCATCGATGGTATCGACATGGTTACATGTTGTAATGCAAAGTGGCGGTGTCGCAATGAAGACAATGGTATCGACCATCCATGTCACCGATCCTCGCAAACAAATCGACGCCGATCGTGGTTTCCATGTCATCCATCCGGGTGCAGAGTCAATACACGTCAGCGATCCGGGATTCAAGATTCAGCCATCGTCAGTCGTCGATACTCGCGATGGGGGCGGATAGCATCGAGATGGGTCGATACCATCGACCCGCGTCGATGGTATCGACGGGCCAACAGTGGCGCCGGACAAGTCTATTTAAGGAGAATCATTACGTCATTTGACATCACACCTTCAGAGTGATCTCCTCCCTTTGCATCGAGCACTCCCCCGAGCCATCCAAGAGCAAAGAGCAGCATCACCGAGCAACGATCTTCACCGAGCGGAGATTCATATCTCCATCTTCACCGAGCTCTCCTTCTAATCCCCTTCTCTTCGCCATCATGGTGCGTACCGCTGGAGCTTCTTCCTCGTGTGCTCGTCAGGGGGACATTCCCGAGTTCGTGCCACCACCGCCATCATCGGTAGCACATCCTCGACTTTTCCATCCTTCTACGGAGGTGAAGAAGATCTTTGAAGAAATAATGAAGCGCAAGATCGAGCCAACCCGGTACGTGGACCCGGAGATGCTCCGTGATTGTGGCTTCAAGGCCAATTTAGACTACGTGTTAAAGGGGCAGGCCCACCAAACAAGGTGTGGACGCGACGAGCTTGAGTGCCACAAAGACGGTCATCCTTTCTTTGGCGAGTGGCCGACATACAAAGAACTGGTGGCAGAATTCATGGCGTCTCTTGATGTCAATGTCGTGCCCAACGAACTGTCCGCAAGCGACCGCGAGTGGGAGAAGGGTCGGGTGTCTTTCCGGCTCTACAACAATGACTATACCATCACCCTCGAGCAGTTCAATGACATCTTCAACTGGAACCACTCGAGGTACGACTACCGGCGGCCAGACAACCGCACCAACTACGTCGCCATCTTCTCCGAGTTGGTGACGGTTCCGCATGAGAGGTCGGTGAGATACCACAATGCCGTGGTAGCCGACTTTGAGCACCCGTTTGTTCGGGTATTGCACCGGATGTTGAGTTCAACCATCTTTTTTTGAAGCGATCTTGCCTTGAGAAAATTCCAGGAGTCCGATCTTTTCTTTTTGTACAAGCTCCTGAAGAAACAAGAGTGTAACTGGGGTGCATTCTTTCTACAACGAGTGTTGGCGGTGAAGAGGAGCATGAGGAAAGCCCCGATTCATTTTGGCGGGCTTGTCACCAGGATAGCCCTCTTCTTGGGCTTGAATCTCGATCAGCTGACTCCTCTTTCTACGAGAAGCAAGGTCAACTTGCAACATTTACATCGTGCCAATCTCATTCTTCTCCGGGATGGCGTGGCTTTTGCGCATTGCCATGTAAATCAAGCGTACCAGGAGTGCGTGTTGCCGGATCCCGTCTTCAACATTGAGGGCGCACAACATTTCAGAAGGTCGATCATAGCCATCAACTCCGATGATGAAGAAGGGGGCAATGACGGCGGCGACGACGGACAGGACGACGAGGCTGAGGAGGAAGAAGAGGCATTTACACCTCTTCGAGCACGAGTAGCACCCCGGAAGCATCCTAGGATGCATCCGGGTGCATCTTCATCTTCTTCGCAACCGCCTCCACCACCGCAGCCCTCGCAGCAGAGCGAGGATGTTTATTCTATGTAGGGCATGTACACAATGCTCCATGACATTCAGCAGACGCAGCATAGCCACATAGCTGTGTACGCCGGTATTCAAGACACCACCAACCGGCTCTTTGTCAACCAGTAGGCGATCTTCGAGAATGAGCGCCTTCTTTTCGCCAATCAAGAGAACATCCATGATCGGCTGCACAGGATGGAGCAGCAGCAGCAACCGTTTTACGATCATTATTGGAACCAGGGCTATTTTGGAGGGTATCCACAGCCTCCACCGATGCCCCAGTATGATCCGACCTTCCAGGGGAAGTTCCCGTCTTGGGACCCCACTACACCGCAGTACCCGCCGCTACCTCCACAGGATTGATCTGGTATCCCTGTTCCAATATTTAAGTTTGTTTTTGACTATGAGGCCATAGTCGAATTCAAGCTTAGGGGGGTAGTTGGAACAGTTTTATCTTTTATTATCTTTAGTTTTATTGCTTTTGTTCTTGTCATTTGTTTCTTGCAATTTTAGCTGTTATAGAATCCACGTGCTATCTAGTGTAATTGTGGATGTCATAAAAGTGTGTCATCTCATTGTTAGTGCATGGGGAATTCAAGGGAAATTTGAATTTTTTTTGTGTTTGGATAGCTTGTTTTGTTTTGACCTTGGGCACACATCCTATGGAAAATGATTGGTTATGTCAACTTTTAAACAACATTTCATACATGTACTCCTAATGGTTCATGAAAGTGGACGGAAATGGTTGTTTGAGCCTAACCTAACCAAATGGTAATGAGACCTTAATTGGATGTAAGAGAGAGAACCCTCTAAACTACTACACAGGTCAGTAAGGAGGGATGCATAATATCTTTCTAAGGTTCAGTCATATAGTCTTGTGATCATTCCACCTCATTGTTTTCATAATCCATCCAAGAATTGGAAGTAAAGTGCGGTTTTAACTTCTCTTGTTTGCATATCATCTAGACAGGACTTGCATCTCAATTTCCCATATGTTTTGCATAAAAAAAATATAGTGATTCATGCACATTACCTTGAGGTGCATGCCATGTAGTGCATTCATGATTATCATGCATAAAGTATATCATGTATCTCAATTTTCCCCCAATGGTGAATTAAATTGTTCCATACCTTCTAAATAGTGCAAAATTTCTGAGTATGAAGAAAATAGCCCAATAAAATTATCTTTCAGCAATTATGAATATGTGGGCTGAGATAAAAAAAGAGAAAAAAATATGAAAATCTGCACAATAAAAAAAAGTATTTAGAAGAAAGTAGAACAAGAAGGAGAAAGGAACGTAATATCACTTGCATTTCAGGAAAATTGAGTACATGATGTAGCTTAATTAGATGTCCGTCTCGTTTTGAGATGGATAGATGGGACATGCATCATTCCACCTAATTTTAGGCATTAGGGCATTTCTCATGTGCATTTGCATCATATAGGACATTTTTGTTTTATGCATGTTGAGACTGTATAATACTTCTACTTTCTTCCATGAGCCACCCATTTTCATCTACCCGTTGCTCGGATTGGTAGGCCACCATGAATTTCTCCTCACTAAAGATTATCAGGAGAACTACTTCCATGTAGATGGTAGTTAGGGCGAGCAACATAGAATAGGCGATCACAAGATGCACCAAGTCTGAACCGGTGAGTTTTATTATGTTAACTGCCTTATGTGATAGTGTTCATTAGTTTTGAGGTCAATTTCTTTTATTGATAATTACTGTCACCTTTAGGGTAATTACTGTTCTGTGGTTAGAGAAGGCCGGTTTGTGAATGTTCGGAGGGAGTCATATGGGATGTTGATGTGGTGTGTTGTTTTTCAGTTGACATTAGCAATTCTGTTCTAAGGATTAGTTGCTCGAGGATGAGCAATGTTCAATCTTAGGGGAGTTTGATGCGATGATTTTGAGTTGCATTTATAGACATGTTTGATATATGTTTTATTCTTTTATTAGTCATTTTTATGGTTAATGTTGCATAATTCATCCATTTTGGTCTTTGCCACCATTTTATGTCAAATCCCCTTTATTTCATTGTTTTGAGCATTAATTGTCACATTATTATTATTTGTGTGAATTTATGTGATCTTGTCTTTGAATTTCAGGACAAATGAGTATTTGCTTACGTTGATACCATCGACGGAAGTCGATACCATCGACATGGTCACAGGTTGCCAGCCGAAAAGAGCAGTAAAGCGTCGATACTATCGACACGGATGTCGATGGTATCAAGTCACCTTCAGGTTGCTAGCGACGAAGCAATCGATAGTATCGACACAAAGTCGATGCCATCGACGCACGGAGGTTACAGTGATGGAATTCTACAAAAACCGACGCCTAAAGGAAGTCGATACCATCGACCCGAGTCAATGGTATTGAGACTGCAGCAGGAACTCAGACGAAAAGAAGAGAAGGGTTGCCGCTACGACATCGAGTCGATACCATCAACCCGTGTTGATGGTATCGACACCGTCAGATATGCATTGGATTTAGATTGATCTCAATCGGACGGTTGGAGTTTATTAACGACCTAATTAGGGACTTATACCTAATGACGGCTGCCCAGACGGGAGGAGGATCTCATTAGCCATTGCATGAGTACCGAGGAGCGTGAGAGAGGAGAACGGAGGCCAGAAGTTCATACCAGTCGATCCAGACGCTGCAGAAGACGGATTTCACCACCGAAAGGCGGGAGAGAACGTGTTCTACGCAAAGGATCAACCGGTTCTTCCCCGTTCAGGGGTTTTCCCTTTCAATTCACGTTTTTCACATGTTTTCCCCTATTTCTACCATGTACTTGTGTGAGATGAACATGCGGGGCTAATCCCCTTCATCTTTAGGACCGGGAGTAGCCCAGAAATTCATTATATGACAATTTTATAATAGTAATTCATATTTTCTCTCTTAAATCTGTGGTATAGTTTCGTTTTCTCCATATCTTGTTATGCTTGATCACCATAATAATAACCTAATGCCCTTAATCACTTTGAAAGAAGGATTAATGGCTGAAAAGAGACGAAACTTACGTTAATCAATAAATCCCTTGACCAAGGTGGTGTAAAATTAATGGTGGATACTGAGAGATCGTTCGTAATGCACTTAGTTGAGGGGATATGTTACTACGACGGTGGCACTGACCTAAACCTAAGTAGTGAATTGCACCACGACAGTGGGCAATTCTGTTTTCAAGCCACTACCCGGATAGAGAGAGAAGATTGAGGCATTATATAAAATCTAATACAATGAAAACCCGCAGTGAAACTGCAATCCTAAAGATACCCTTTTGAATTGATTAAATTAACATTTAATCGATTGTTTGCTTTGTTTTATTTTTATTTTCTTTTAATTCTGAAAACAAACCCCAATTTGTTATTCGTCTTAGCTGATCGCAAATAGTTAGTAGGAGTCTCCAACAATTCTGAGTATCCCAATGTTCGACTCGGGCCTCACAAAGGCCTGTACTACTCGACGCGTATACTTGCGTTTTTAGCGCGTAGTAAAATACACGTCAGATATCACAGTGTGTGGGACTCCAAAATGGGGAAAAATTATATCTTTAAACATCTTGATAACTGGTCTAGAATCACTAGTAACGATCGGTACGACCTCTACCCATTTAGAGACATAATCCACTGCAACTAGGATGTAGGAAAATCTATGTGAGGATGGGAATGGTCCCATGTAGTCCACTCCCCAAACATCAAAAATCTCTATTTCTTTCCAGAGCTTGTGTGGCATCTCATCTCTTTTCATAATGTTACCCGTTCTCTGACATTTGTTGCATGAAAAAATAAAGTTATAGACATCTCTAGATATGGTTTGCTAAAAGAAACCACATTGCAAAACCTTCAAAGCAGTTTTCTTAGAACTCAAATGGCCTCCAACAGGGCCTGAGTGGCATTGCTCTAAAATAAGTTGGGCTTCTTCCTCAGCGATACAACGTCTGTAGAGACCATCAACACAAAGCTTGAAGAGGTATCGTTCATCCCAATGATATTGCCTCACATCATGCATGAATTTCTTCAGTGCATTGCCGGTGCATTTAGGGTGGATGACACTGGCCGCAAGGTAGTTCACATAGTCTGAGTACCAAGGAATAGATTCTGAGTCTTTCATGAGCTGGTCATTCAGAAGAGAATCATTAATTGGGATCTTCTTGATTTCCAGAGTGTGGATACGAATGAGGTGGTATGGCACAACATTCTCTATACCTTTCTTATCTCTTATCTCTAGATTAAATTCTTACAATAGGAGAATCCATCTGATTAGCCTTAGTTTTTCATCTTTCTTTTTTAGGAGGTAACGAATCGTGGCATGATCAGTGTTGACAATTACCTTTGAACCAATGAGGTAGGGTCTAAATTTGTCAAATGAATACATAACTACTAAGAGTTCCTTCTCAGTAGTGGCATAATTCCTATGAGCTTCATCAAGAGTCTTAGATGCATACTAGATGACATGATGTTTCTTCCCTATACATTGGCCCAAAATAACTCCAACAGCGTAATCACTGGCATCACACATTAATTTCAAATGGGTGATTCTAATCTAGAGCTCTGATGATTGGGGTTGACGTAAGGGCATGCTTGAGATTGTTGAAACTCTTGATGCATTCTTCATCAAAGTGGAAATCAACATCCTTTAGTAATAAGTTCATCATATGCTTGGTTATATTGGAGAAATCCTTGATAAACCTTCATCAAAAGACTACATAACCAAGAAATCATGAACCTCTCTTACATTGGTTGGGATATTGAGTTTAGAAATTACTTATAATTTAGCTTTGTCTACTTCAATTCCTCGATTACTGACTCTATGGATGAGGAGAATGTCTTCTTTTACCATGAAGTGACATTTCTCCCAATTTAGCACCAGGTGTGCTTCTTCACATCATTTGAGGACAAGGGAGAGGTGCATTAAGAATGAGTTGTATGAATCTCCATACATGGAAAAAACATCCATAAAAACTTCCAAGATAGTTTCAATTAGACCAGCAAATATGGCTGCCATACAATGTTGGAAAGTCGCAGGTGCATTGCAAATATCGAACGTCATCCTTCTATGGGCATATGTTCCAAATGGGTAAGTAAAAGTTGTCTTATGTTGGTCATTTAGATGTATAGGAATTTGATAGAATCCAGAGTATATTCTTGACGACCCAACCACTCTAAGACTTAGTCAAGAAAAGGCATCGGGAAATGATCCTTACGTGTTGCCTTGTTTAATTTCCTGTAATCAATGCACATCCACCACCTGATGACTATTCGAGTGGGGATGATTTCATTATATTCATTCCATATTTCAGTAGTTCCACCTTTCTTTGGGACAACATGCACGAGACTTACCCATGGCAAATCAGATATAGGATAGATGATTCACATAGTGAGCAGTTTGATGACCTCAAGGCAAATAACTTCTTTCATATTTGGGTTTAACTTCCATTGATGTTCGATGGTTAGATTTTGGTCTTCCATCATAGGGATTTTGTGCATACAAAGTTCTTGACTGAACCCTGTGTAGTTGATTTCTTTCCTTCTTTCTTTTAATTCTTTCATGATTTTATCTTCTTGTTCGGTCGTTAGATCGGAATTTATAATAACTGGGCAGACCTTGAGATCATCCATAAACACATACTTCAGTCCCTCATGTAGGGGCTCCATTTAGGGAGCTTTTGGTTTCTCACGTAGGTCTTCAGCTACATTCACAGCCTTGAGTTCCTCAAATTTAGCTTCAGGATCTTCTTCGGCATCATTGAGTTGGAGAACACAATCCTTTACTTGTTCGTCAATAGTGTCATCAGCAGATGGGTTTATTAGAGCCACTTATAAAGAATAATCTTTTTCATAATCCTCTTACGTAAGGAGGGACATTTTCTCAATGCAATCGATCAAAAAGACTTTTTCTTGCATGCTTGGTCTTCACATACTTTCAAAAACTTTGAACTCGAGAGTTTCTTTACCTAGTATGAGGAGCAAGGTTTCCGCTTCTACACCAATTATAGGTCTTGTAGTGGCAAGGAAAGGATGACTAAATATAAGAGGGTATCTGGCATCTTCTTTTATGTCATTGATGACAAAGTCACACCAAACATAGGAGTCTTTGCCTACCTTGACAGGGACATCTTCAATGATTCCCAACGGAAGAGTCATAGAGTTATCTGTGAGCTGTATGGTCATGCCAGTTGGGAGAAGCTCAGTGAATTCTAGCCTTTTACAAAGACTAAGTGGCATGATAGAGATACGGACACCAAGATCAACCAATCTATACTTACATGAAGAGTCATCAATATGGCATGAAATCCCAAAGGATCTTGAGTCTTTCTGCTTCTTGGGCATCTTGCTCTGAATTATGTCAGAAGTGGTTGTTGCTAACTTGATTATCTCATATTCTTTGATTATATACTTCCTTGTGAGGAGAGAATTTAAGTAACGCTAGTATCTCAACCAACACATCTATAAAGGGTATATCAACATGAAGCTTCTTCATTGCTTCCTTGAATGAAGAAGCTTAATGTTGATATACCCTTTTTAGATGCGTTTCCAGTGTACAAGACTCGTCCTCCCTTCCCAGCTCGACTAAAGTAGACTAAGATTGACATTCGTTGACCAGCAAAAGCTCTAGCAAGTGGCTTAAGGCTAGCTTAAAGTTGAGCTAGTTGAGATTCAATAGCTTTTTGATGGGCTTGCTGATTTGCTATCATAGTCTGTTGTGACTGAAGCATCTTCTCAATGGATGACAATTTGTCATCAGAAGAGATGGGACCGGCTTATGGCCCTTGTTGTTGTTGATAGGGGACTTTGTTGGGGTTTTAGAATAGAGAATTGTTATGATAATTGCTGTAATTTCATTTCTAAAAGTTACCCCTATAGTTCCCTTGATTCCTAAAATTTTGTTGTTGGTTATATTGGAATCCTGGCGGGCCTCATTGTTGATTATCTAAATTGAGTTGTTGTGAGTTTTTTCCTCCTGAAGGATTTCCATACTAAAAACTTGGATGGCTCATATTCTGATTCAGATTATAATATCCTTGACCAGGGATAGTGTTGATGACATTCAAATTTTCCATCTGACCATTACCTCCTTGGGCACAAGTATTGTCCTGAATAACATAATAGAGAATGTTATAGGATAGAGTAGAATGATCAATTCCTTTACATGCTTCACATAAGAGTGAATCTGCTTGTTCTTGTTGTTGTCGAGGGGGCGAGCGTCTTCTTTCATAGGTGGAAAAAGATGATTCAAGATTGTCTTGCTTGGCAACCAGAAGCTTTTGAGACTCGGCAATAGACTTGTACTCAGGGGTAGCTTCTTCCATAGCTACCTTCAACACTGACACTTAAAAATGGTTTATTGTTACATAGTTATAACATTATTTTTAACAATAATGAAATATATGGGAATGAGTAATTGCAGTCAACAATTTTTAATTAACACATTGAAATCACAATGTATACTCTTGCTTTACAACTAGTGCATGTAGATGTAAAATAAAGTTCTTTTTCTCTTTCCTCCATTTTGTGATTTTTTTTATAAAATGAAGTAATGTGTCTCAGCCATAGATACATGGAAATAAGACACTATGGTAATTATGTAAGGAATGGTACAACTCTCTCACGTTTTCTCTCTTTCTATGTGATTACAAATAAAATGTAATGGTAATTTCGTTAATGTAATATTTTTGATAAACAAAAAAAGCCAACGATAATAAATTCTCTCTTAAATATCTCATACAAAAGATATGAAAGATGATAAAGGAAATTAACAAAAAAAAGATAATTATTTTAACCACAAAGTTGGACTTTAGATATTAACAAAGAGAAACACAATTTTCACAAAATCTTACCTTTTAATATATTGGAGTTAAGATAATGCCAATGTTTAAGTAAAGGACAAAAGAAATAAAACAATTTCAGTCTACTTGGATTAGAAAGTTCTAGACCCCTACCACCTATAAAAGGGACCCCCATTATCCTAGCATACCAAGGAAAAAAGCACACTAACCTATGTTCTTGCAAATCACATTCAAGTGCTGCCTCAAAGATTAGAGAGATCATCTTAGGATCAACTTCGCTCCAAGTAGACTAGCCTATGTTCTTGTAAATCAAATCTAGGTGCTTCCTGAAGGATCAGAGATATAATCTTAGGATCTACATTGCTCCAAGGTAAACGGGCCATCCTACTAAGCACAAATACTTACATTTGCTTGCATGTTAAATATGAAATAGATATTACTTCTTCAAGTTTAATGCTTTAGTCACGATTCACTATATTATTGATTGTTGATTTCTACATGCTATGTCCTATGTTATAATGTTCACCATGATTATTGTTTATCATTAAAGACTCATGAAAATAATGTTAATGATCAAGAGGGAGAGATCCCATCATGTTTAAGATACCATCTTAATGGGGAGAAATCCCTTCATGTTTAGTTTAAGAATCATGATTTATGTTAATGAAAATATCATGTTAATGATCAAGTCTTTGGAATAGAGATAGTCTTTTTATGCTCTCGATCATGGACCTCAAAAGGTTCGTCAAGGGCTTTCCTAGCATCAAGGGCTTTCCTAGCAATCATGTGCTCCTAAAGGGGCCTCACATAGGGATGCATAAGATTTCATTTGAATTATTTATGTTAATAATGACGATTCAAGAATGCTTAAAGATAATTCATGTCAATTTTCTTACATGTCAAGTATACTTATTTTGCTTATCTTATAAAGTGCCAGTACCATTTGCTAATGTGTTGTTTTCCCTTTGCCTGGTTGGGGACACGATGTCCCCAGAATTTGGAGAAAGTAAGGACTCAAGAAGAGCAAGCCAGGACTAGACGACATCCAAGAGATTACTGGTGGGGTGCCATCCATTCTAGGTGATCCAATCATATAGAGATGCGTATTATTATGCTTGGTTTCCCATGTTGAGAGATGAATAGAATTCTAGACTTGTTGTGTATAGTTTTCTGTTCATAGAATAATGTATGAATCTCAATGGTGAATTATTTGTTTACTTGCAATGATTACATTTTTGTGACAACCCTCCCTAAAATGCCAAGTACCCCACATTATGGATAATGTTGGCGATTAGGTTGTGCTTCCAATAGATATGTACAAAACCCTAGGGAGGGGTGTTACAGTACCTCAGCCCTATATTAGTTTAATGTAGTCATAATGAATCATGCTTGGACTTTACTTATTATTTTCTTGGCATAAATTGATATTTTTTACTTGCCTCATACTTTTGAAATCTATTAGTATAGTGAATCTTTACTTTTCATATATTAAAATGTTACTTGTCCTTAATCATGTAATTGACACAACTTTTTCTCTCCTCTTGCTGGGTGACCCCAACCACCAAGGACCAGGCCAAGGGATAGGACAAGGCCATGGAGTGCCAGGTCAGGAGTAGTGTTGCCATCATGCATAGGTTGCTATTGCTAAATCACGTAGTTTGTTGTTCAAGCTATGTTATGAACATTTTGAAATGAAGGTACGTAATAGCATAAGTTTCTCATCATTTTCTTCCACTACTACTATTGAAAAATTTTGTATTTGGTTCATGCGTATTTTAATGGAATTATCATGAATGCATCCTTCATCATCAAATTTTATATAAAAGAGGGATGTTTTTTTATTTTCTATCAAATTTTAGTGAGGAGGTGATCTCGCCTCCTTGCATCTTGCTATCCCATGTGAACATTGGGCCTTTGGAAGATATTTCAGTGAGACCATTGTCAAATAGAGCTTTGTTGATCTCATTCATACACTTACCAGAGGGAGGATACTTACCAAGCTTCTCATTATTCAACCTAGCAATATTAAAGTCACCAAGGACTACCCACAAGCCACTGACTGTTCTTCTAATAGAATTTAAATATTCCCAATTATTCATATTCTATCAAAGTCATCATTAGTCCTGAAGACAACATTTAAGAAGAACTTAGAATCTCCCTTAATAATGGAACAATGGAAAACATGGTTAGACACAAAAATATTAGATCTAGTATTTGCTTTATCCTTCGACAAAACAATGATATTGGTATAATAATAGAATTCACTATTGGATATAACACAACGATTATCCTAGAGAGTTAACAGTAGTGCAACTATCCTTCTCTTGTACTCTAGATTCCAGTATGATAAACACATTGGCTTTAATCATGCATAACTCCTCTTTTATGCATGATCTTTTATTATGAGCACCTCTCACATTCCAAGCAACAATAGATAAGAGACTATCCATTAGGGGGTTTGTTTAGGCCTGAACCACCCCTAGGGTGTGATGTACCTCCTTCTGATAAGTTTTTCAGTAAGGAGAATTTGTTGGTCAAGAATTGAAAATCCTTGGCTATGCCAACACTCTTTAACTAAACTCTTGGCGATGTTAGATTTCCTACCATGAAATTCCCATTGAACATAATTTCACGGAATGGAACTTCCACCACCTTTATCTATGATCGGAGACTACTATGAGATGAAACTACTCTTTGCCAAACTAATAGAGTTTACATCTTTAGGAGAAACATAATTGATCACTTCTGAAGACATGGTATCAAAATTAGAATCCAAATCTTTATGCCAAATACCACATCTATGAAAACCTCTAAATCCCCCACCTGCACCCCTAGAATCTTGGTATTAGGTACCCAATCATTCTTCTCCTTTGGTTGAGGAACATTTTTTTTTCCTTCAGAGTAAAGTGACAAGTCATGACCAAAATTTCCTCAATGAATGCACCTACTAGGTTCCCATTCACATTTGAAGCTAATCATATCAACCTGACCATCTTTTCTTTGAATCTAGAGTTCATTAGTGAAAGATAAATCCACCACGATGAGAATCTAGAGTGTTGTATATTTTAGTTTGAGAATTACTGAAGTGGGTATGTTCGGACAAATAGAAAAACCTAAATAATAGAACATCCTATTATCCCAGAGCTCTAGAGAAAGCTAAAAATCATTATCCAAATTGGAGTTTCTGCTAGTTTTAATTTCTCCAAGGGTTCCCCTCTCTCCCATTTTTTTTAGAGTTTTCTAGCTACAGACCATGGTCAACCTTCTATGACCATAGACATGTCCTCATCATTTGTGAATGGAACTAGAAAGAAACCTTTCCCTTTGGATCTAACATCGAATCATCTTGTGACACTCCACAACATAGCTATATGAGTGACCAACATAGGCCAGTGCGGTTTCAATCCAATAATGTATCCCATTACTACCCTAAAAATTGATGTTATAAAAATTTAGAACACTTGTTAGACCTTCAAGTTATATCATATGTAAAAAACCTGATAATATGATCAAGTGATGGAGAGGGTGATTGAAAAAAAAAAGGCACTATTTATAGTTTTTCCACAATTAAGGTTGTAGCTCACTACCTAGAGAGCTCAACTGCTCAAATTTGGAAATCTTGAGTACCACCTTATAATAACTGATAAAAGTTGTAACAAGTGGCAAACCCTTTATAGATCTAGATCTAACTTGCATTCCATTTAAGGTCAAGGAAGCCAATAACTACACAAAGAACTTACCAACCATTAGTTAAGGGTCTTCAGCAGTTATCATTATCCTTCATTGACCAAGGAATCTCCTTCCTTTATCAATGAAACTTTCTTCAAACCATCACTTTGAGAGTGAGAGTTTGGGATAAAGGAAGTGGAAGTATTCACAAATGAAGTAAGGGATACTTATCCTCACACAATTTCCAAATTGTTGTAATGATTGTAGAGAGATAATTAAACTAAAGAGAGATTAGATGAAGCTCAAAGTTCCTATTTATAGATGAGGGTGCCAACTAAAAAAAGAGTCAATTATTTTGAATTATTGCCAAAATTTTGATAGATTGGTTGGGTCACAGTCAGACATATCTCACTTTCTACGTCTCTCCAAAAACTATATTGCACTTTAGAACTATAATACCATTGGGTGAAGTAGGATGCCAAATCATGGCCAATTGCAGTATCAGACAAGAATTTTAAAGGTCCACTATCTATATTTTGGTGACCATGCTTGACATATGAATTATTGCCACATTCAGACCATATTCTCATCTTCCAAGATTCATGATAGTTAGAATCTAGATTGATGGCATCAACAAATTCAACAAAAAATGTCATCTATCAGTTTTGTCCCAATTATTTTAGCTGACAAAAAATCTTGATCTACTGAAACGTAGTTTTTGCAAATTCAATATAAATAATCATATCTAATTATATTTCACATTTGATCGTGATATCACTAAAAATTATAAAAAAAATTCTAGAAGAGAATGTATCTATACTTGATTTCTTTAATTTTTTTTTCTGTGTGTCATGAAATTGACCATTATAGGGTTTGCAAGTTGATTAGAGTGTATCAATTGATCTGAAATGATTTTAAAGAAAATGTTAGATATACATGAATGGAATCATGAAGTCAGCATCAAAATTAGGTCAACACATATGTTATGCTTACTGAACATGTGTGGAAATACAACTAAAAAAAATATTAAAGCTAATCTATGATAAACTTTCATATATCTATGATGAATCTATTCTAATGTACACTGCATAGATGATGAAAATTTTGCATGCATGATATCTTTGAATTTACAATTAATTATGAAGGTTATTTAAGCATTGTAATTTTTCCTATTTCAAAATGAAATCGTATCATCCAATTTGAGATCTATGGGACATTATCTCATCATGCTCGAAGACATGCCTACGTTTTAACCAATTATATAGTTAAATGCAAATAAAATTTGTTTTATTATATATTTTTCTCAAATACAAATTAGAAACAGAATAGTGGCCTTGCTATCATGATCCACTGATACCCATCCAGTTATCACTCCCTTTATAGGAAATACCTCATCACTAGAAATTGATGTGGCTTTTATGGCACTAACAAATCTAATTAGAGATAATTCTCTAAGTTCGTACCAAAACAATGTGCAACAGCACCATCCACAAGTGGACAGATCTTATCACAACATAGTTAAGAATCAAATCCCAAGGGATAATGCTTTTAAGAACCTTGCTAGTCGTATCAAGCTCGACTAAGACCAATTTTTAGAACCAAAAGTTGATTTGTGTTTGGTTAAACTAATTGCAATGAAAGTTGAAGGTTGGAGTAAGAATGGTTTTGGATTAAAGATGAAATTCACTAAGGTAGAATAATGTTTCACCATTGCAACATGCACAAACACGTTCATATAACAATTTAGTATTAGATATTTTTTTACAAAAGGATAAAAGCAAGATCCACCCATTAGGTATGAGAAATTATGTAGATATCTCCATGAGCTGGATGTCTCATTTCTCACTTCTCATCTATCTACTTCTCCATAGATATCCTATATGATATTCTCAACTAGGAATACACCAAGCTAATTGATATCCAAATCCTAAGTATTGAATTTATCGCAATAAAGGAATGTAATTGATCATGTAGAGTAGTTATAATGTAAAAGCCAAATAATTTTAAAGTATGGACATGCAATAATGGGCATCGAGACTAATCCCTACACCCCAAAAATAGAGGATACTCAAACATAATAGAAGGACGAAATAAGGTAGAAGGAAGAATCATCCATAATGATGGAGAAAATGGCCATGTATCAGAGAAACATCAGTATTCTACTCAATGAAGGGGTTGTCTCATTTGAGGGAAGAAGAGAACACCTAGAGCATGCATCGATGATTTATATCTCCACTCCTTCCTTCTCTTCTTATACTATAGATTTCCAGGGAGGGGTGAGTAGGGGGATGGATGGTGATGGTGGGTAGATCCAATCACTTTCATGGATGGATGATGGACTTGGTGAGGTGGAGAAGTATGGAACACTATAGTGGTACCATAGAAGAAACTGACAGATTGGTGTTCGATGATCCCTTCAAAGCAACAACCAATCAGTGTAGTGGAACAGATGTGATCCACCTTAATGGAGGAAGGGTTCATGTATTCATAGGCTCCATTGTACTTAGTAGAAGGTTCATCATGAAATATTGCAATGCGATCATTAGGAGATGACATTGTGGTCTCTCCAGTTGACGTGTTGGTTGACCATCAACAAGTTGATGCAGCAACATAAAGTTTTGTAGTGGTGCCCTTGTGTCTATGTCTTTTAGACTTGTTGATCGATAGGTTGTTATCTAGGTACGATGCTTCTAGGTTCACCATCAACTGATGGCTTAAGGCTTGCATCAGGTTGTTCATCAGAATCTAGGATCTGCTATCCTTTTTGATTGGGTCAATCAAGTGAGTCTATAAGTGGTCAATGAAGGTCTAGGCTTCCATCAATAAACAAGGCTCTAAAGTATAAATAGGGTGAGGCTCCATCTATGTGAGTCTCTGTCGAGAAACTATGTAGTTAGTTCATTGGGATTCACCTGATGATGTGATTGAGAATGAGTGGTTTTTCTATAAAAAATGGTTTGAGGTTAATTAGGTGAGTTATTCATTAAATGGAAAATAAATATTATTCATAATAGAAAAGCAAGAAAAATGAATAAGCTCGAGGAAAAACATGCATGTAGCTTCCACAAAATTAGATGCTATCACCCCCACCAAAATACCATCCATCTTATCCTCAAACTAATATAAATAATTAATGCACCAACTTAAAAGGGATTTTTTTATTAGTGTTTTTGGAGCATTGAGTATGCATTTATGTGAACTTTAGGTTAAGATAGTTGTTTCATGCTTGGTTTGCCCATGTAATCACCAATTTCATTCTCATGGATCTAGAGTTGTGTTACCCTTTCTGTTAGTTAAAACCTTATTTAAGGAAGGGTCTCCTTTGTGATATACACAATACCTCATTTTTGAGTCGTACTTCTGAAAGATTCTTGGAAGAGGAAACTTTCACACCCAACATTTTTTGGGTATCCTAATTATTATGCTAAGGTAGGCTCTATTGTGTATTCTATTTTTCTCAAGGTCACTCACCCATTAGTATTATTGTATTGATAGTTACCCAACTATTAATCTTGATGTACATTTAAGTGGTTACGTGAGATCACCTTTGAAAGATAGATGGGTGATGTTTTGGCATCTGATCTTAGCCATTCAACATCTTATTGGGCACAACTCTGATGATTTTATTCATACTTGGCTTTTATTCTTTCTCATATGGATTAAGATATTAATATTTTTAGGATGTTTAAGACACCCAACCTCTTTTGATCCCAAGCGGAGATTTAAATATTAGAAGGGGTAGTTGTTTCCTCTTGTGAGGGGTATGTGTATTCCAACAAGTACTTGGAGGCATAGTGATCAGTGATGAGTGTATCAGATTAATTCTTCCTTATTTATAAGAATTTATTTGGGGATAATGAGCATCCTTCTGCATTCTATAGTATCTTAAGATATATCTAGGATAAATACATAATCATCTATGATCTTTAAAAGAGTTAGATAGCCCTAATCTCTCACTCTTAAAATAATTATGCTAAGAATCAGCTTGAAGACAAGAAGGTCTAAAAATTGTAGTTAGCATAACATCCAGGAAAATTGTATTAAAATTTGCATGTGATAAAAGTTTTCCTTCAATTTAGTTTTCCTAGTTTTAATGCAAAAAATTTAGAAGTTTTTGGAGAAAAAGTATATGTACAAAAATGTATGAAGGATGGAAAAACATAAAGATAGTGAGTAGAGGGATGGAGGCAATACTTCCCTTTCCTGTTTATACCCCAAACTTATCATACATTCTGTCCTAGAGTGTCTAAGATTGAGGTAGAATGTATACATGAGAGGTTTACATGTTTTTCTCCAATATATTGTATTTTGAGTGAGAGAACAACAACATAGAAGCATGGATTCCACATAGAGGGTGCTAGCTTTTGTTTTGCAGAATATCAACCTTGACTCCTCTCAAAACTAAGCCTTGCATCCATTGAAGGAAATGGAAACCATAATCATTGGAATGGTGCATTTGTTGAGTGCTTCAATGACAAAATTGTGAGCTTCTTGAAGACTTTTCTAGGGACTAACGAATACCCCTTTCCATGTTCTTGTAACAACTTTGTTATTTGTTCTGCAAAACTTTTGTCTTTTACCTCCATGACACTCTTTGTCTGCTTCATGTTTGTGTATTTGTTTGATGCATAGATGGCATCAAAATTGTTGTACATGACTAATATTTTTGCCATCACATTGAGTGGTAGAAGTGTCCAATAGTTGTTGTGCAGAATTGGTAGGAAGATGAAATCTAGGAGAGAGATTTGTAGATGTGGTATCAACCACTCCCAAGATCTATTTTAGTGAAGGATTCCCTCTTGCAATAGATAATATTCCATGTATGTTTCTTTTCATATCATCCTTGAGTAGGGATTGGTAGGATGACATCACACTTACTGATATTTATTTGTCTTCCATCAAAGTATTGTGGAGGTCATCCTTTAAAAGATAAATTCTCTCTCTTTCAAAAACCATCTCTGTAACACCCCACTTTTCACAATACAATAATATCACTGAGCGGAAGCTCTTTACTCAAGGGGGTGTCACATAAATGATAAACTTTGCAATTTGAAATAAATGTAACACCTTGCATTATGTAAATATGATTCATACATAGTTTTTGGGTAACAGAAACTACATCAATTACATTTAATAAAAACTTGCTAGCAAAACTATACATGATATCAATTCTATCTAAACTTTGGATCATCTTGGTAAATGGCACCCCACTAGGTTCTTTCTTCTTGAAGTTTCCTTGAACTAATCCTTGCATGTCAAGTAACTTCTTCCTCCTAAGCTTGCTCCTTATCTGTGGGCATCTCGCCCCCATCCATGCATAAAACCAATTGATAAGTGGAATTGAACATATTATAATCTAAAGAAAACTTGTAAACTGAAAATAGACTTTGAACATTAAACATTAAACATTAAACATTAAACATTGAAAAGACATACAATTACTTTGTAAATTCTCTTTTATCTTAACCTATATAAGGATCCTCGGGTTGCACATAAGTGCCTCTTCGCTTATGCACCGAAGTGCCTCTTCTCTTATGCACTGAAGTGCCTCTTCTCTTAATTTTGCTCCGAAGAGCCTCTTAATGAGGACCTTATATAAGCTATATTTTACATTATCTTTCTCTTAAAAAAACTCTTACTTTGCTCTTAAAACTTAACTTTAGCATTACTCTTAATGATCATGAAGGTGATAAATATTAAGGACAATAAAAACATGACATTCAATTCATGATACATTCATCGACGTTAAACAATTGAAATAGAAAACACATTCATAACATTCATTGCATACATACATACATCAAATAAACCATTAACTATGTTCAATTAGCATGGACCACTTACCTGTAGTAAGCCAAAATCCTACTTTCACTGCTTCTCGGTATATTGGACCTGACTCTCTCCTGAAAATCCAAGGGCTATGTCAGATTCACATCCTTTCTTTTTTATCAACATCTTTAGGGTCATACATTTTTCATCAAAACGTGTGATTAGGTGTACCCTTACCAGAGTATATTAGATTAGAGTACTAATGTATTATTTTTTTTTTGTCAATGTTTCTTTAATAATCATAATAATATTAGAATCCATAGTCTAAGTTCATTGTGCAAAATAGCTCATTTATACAATGCTAACTCATATCATGGTTTATATGCATCCAAGTCGTTATTATTGTCATTAGTACATAATATTCATAAATCTTAGGATTATACATATAATACCCATGTTCCGACGTATTATCATATATATGCTAGGATTGAATCATCCTATTAGGACCATAAGGATAGTCATATTATACATACTAATCTCCTAGTTATATACTTAGTACATATATCCCATGCATACAGTATAGTCACGTAACTTGAACTGGCTAATTCTGAGATTCCAGATTATCATCCCCATTAGTCTTACGTCTGTTAGGTGATAAGTACATATTGTGTTAGATGGTAAGTACGTATTCCGGTAACAATTCAACCTTGTTCTCGTTGAGTTCTTGTTGTAGTCGAAGCTACACATGAGAAAATTAAACAACAAAGCGGCAAGGTGATAAAATAGAACAATACATAAGTAAGACTCTAAGAAAACAATCACTCTCAACCTGCAGATGGAAAACGGACTTGGTTCCATAGCAACATAGGGCCACGCTTAACAGACCAGATGCGTTGAGACACCTCTGATGGTCCTTGCGCAGGCCAAACAAAGGACAGAGCAACAAAACTGCCCAGCCATAGCCACGCACAGGCAGACGAGCGAGATACGCCGACAAGCAAACATGGACTCACGCCCAACACGCAATGAACCGTTCTGATCTCAGAGACGAAGAAAACGCGATGAGGTAGTCTGTGGGGAGCAGGGCAGCGGCGTCGGCCCCCTCCGTTCCAAACCAGACGAGAACAAGGGAAAATAGGAGGAGGAGTATAGACCTGCGGCTGAGGCTTGGGAATAGCAGGACAGTCTCCATGGAAGAGAGGGAGCGTCCTCGTCGCCTGAAACATGACCATGCGGGGCTGGAGTCCCTCCAGCGGCGGGCAGCCAACATCAGTTGCCGCAGCTCTATAGGATACGTCGAACCAGCACTTCACAGCCCCGGGGGAGGCCGGGAGTGCGTTCCTGGGGTGCCGTATATGGTGCTGGAGCAAGGAATCACGGCGGGATGGTGTGAGGGCCGAGGACGATGGAAGGGAGGCTAGAGGTTGAAGATGGAGTAGACTGCGGTGGCTAAAGCTAGTACGGCAAAATTGACGGTGGGAAATGGTTCAGGGAAGTTCTTTGAAGCTTTTCAAATGACCAGGAAGACGAACGGAAGGCTAGCAGGTGAGTTGCAACTGGGAAACAAGAAGGGAGTGGCGGCCGAGAAGGGCGTTTCTTATAGGGATGTTTCTAGGGTTCGTACAAGAGGTCGGTGGATGCAGATCGGTCTCCCGAAGACAGAGAATCTTTCGGTTTCGAAAACGAGCAATTAAATCGCAAGATATTCGCAAATCAAGCGGGTTGCCTTGTTTCCTTTTTGGACCAAGGTAGGAGAAGATGGTCTGATAGTTGAGATTAGTCTTGTTCTAGCGGACCAGATCTGACGGCTGGAAAAAGCAACCAGTTGCAAAAATAGCCTTTATTGAGAGATTGGCATACATTTAAAACCCTTACTTTCCTAATTTATTTCCCCTATCAAATAAAGTCTGATGGGTCTCAAAATTTGACCAGGCGTTCATACAAATGTCTAGAATATTCTCCAATCCTTAGTTTCTGCGGCGGGTGATCAAATTAATAGATATAACTAATAGTTTAAAAATATTTAATAATGCATAACTAATTATTTATAAACCACTAAATACTAAAATTTTGGGTCTCCTCTTATTTATACGTTGTCTTTGAGTAGGAAAATTTTTTGCACCAAAAAGAAATCAATATTATTTAAAATGACCATTTTTTTGTAAGATATGACCGTAAGGGATGTAATATTAGGGAAAGTTGAAATTAAATACCTGAAAAAATGAGGATGTTACAATCTCTCTCTGATGTCAATATCTTCCTTCAACTTGTCCATGATCATGTTTAATAACTCAAGAGAAAAGATTTCACAGAACCAGTTGTAAAAGTTTGATAAACTAACTTTAACATTCCTAATCAACACTTTGGGTCTTGCTTATAGAATTTCTTCTCAGTTTGGTCTGGGAGGATATCTTATTCTTTTACTCCCTCCTCTGGTTGATCTTCAATCATGGATGCTTCACATGTGATTTTTGGAGGTATAGCTTATTACTTTTTAGAAGTTTGCTTATTTCATGTGCTTTTTGTCTATTTCTTTGATGTTGGGACCAATGGAGACTGATTCTGATATTTTTGTCACTTAGTGGAAGGCCATCTTTTTCCCATGCTAGAGTTTTCTTCTTGTATGTTGGGTCCAACCATAGATAATTTCTCTAATCATGCCAAGATTTCTTCTCAAGAAGAGGGATGCCAATGTCGATTATGCACGACAGTGCTTATGAAGACATCACAATTTCATTGAAAAACCAATATTCATAGATGACCTCCATAGTATATACTTCATGAAGCTAGTGGAGATCTTCATGGAACTTATCTTGAGATGGATTCCTTTATTTACCACCTCCATCTTCCATAACACAATGAATAAACATTCCCCGAATCCTTATTCTTCTTGGGGAACTTTTGTGCTTATCATAAAACTTTTATTGTCATTGAGGTGTTTGTAACTTGCCTTTTGAATGGCTTGCTTGAGCCTTAAAGGGGTATTTTTGAACTCATGTGCTTCCACACTTTGAAATACCATTGTGTTATAGGGAATTTTTTTAACATAATAGTTGTATACGATCACTAGTCATTTATACAAGTATACAATTGAAACACCCAATTCTTCGTTGTTTTATAAGGAAGGGTAATTTTTTTTGTTTCCCATCTATTTTCTTCAATTTGGAGTTTCTCACGGGTGCATATTCATACTTTTATTCAAATAGTCTTTTCTACAAAGGTGGAGGTCCTGTTGAAGATTGGTTGGACCTTTTATCAATGCAGGAACTCATCATGCATAGTTGTGCACAATACAGGGAATAGATGTTGGTGGTCTTTCGATTTCTTCCTGAACCCCCTCCAAATCTTCCCTTGTCAGAATCTTCCCTTGATTATTGTACATGATGTTTGTTCTAGGTAGATTCTCATCTAGGATATATACAAGGAAATGGATGCCTCTGTATGAAATCCTAGATACAAGCACCATGCTCATTCTTGCCATATTGCAAGGGAGGGGTGGAGGTATGGGTTGTTCGATCATATCTTCTTGTATTAGGTGTTAGGGTTCTTTTGCACGAGCATCTTTGAAGAAATAATTGTCACCTTCTTCTTCTTCTTCATTTGAGATGCCCTATGTGATTGTTTGTTTTGAAATTTGTATTATTGCTACAAGGAGTGTGGGTGCCATCAGTTCATCTAATTGTGCTATTGTTTTTGTTGGCTTTGCTATTTTGGATACCATTTCAACTACCTTTTCAACTATTATTCCCTCATATAAAGCATCATCGTGAGGGTTGAAATTGCCATGCATGTTGTCAATAAGATATAGGTCACAAATGTAAATATCCATGCCCATGATCTTGGTTGCAGTGTGTGACACCTCTTCTGAGTTAGATTTATGTCATCTTCGTTTGACTCATTTGTATTCAGGGAAGAGGTTGTGACATATATAGATGGTTATTTGAGGTTGTGTCCTTTTCTTGCATTGTTTATGTTGTTGTTTCTTCAGGAGGAGGCATTGTCACATATATAGAATGGAGGACACAACTTATAGATAGGGACAATCGACTCAACTGGACACTCCTTCTCTACCATAACTGGTCCTTCAAGATCCAGTTTTTGTGCTTTCTACAAAGATTGGTACTTTCTTTTTTGTTTATTTAGTTGTAACCACTTGTGCCTTGGAATTTGACACATATGAATATTGGACAACCACATATAATCTTTTTCCATGTCAATCATAGGGGCCTTGGTAGGTACGTCTTAGGATCCCCACCCATAATAGGGGAAACAACCTTCAGTTGCTCTGAATGTGTATAATTCTCAGGCTAACCTACAAAAGTTCCAGCAAGTGGAAAAAGGCTACCTAAGAGTTGAGCCAATTGAGATTTAATAGCTTTATGATGAGCTTTTTGGTTTTTTATCATCGTTGGTTGCACCTAAAACATCTTCTCAAAAGATGATTAATTTTTACTATTAGATTGTGGAGATTTTCCATGATGCCCTTGTTGTTGCTATTAGACCTCTTTGGGGTCCGTTTACTGATTGTAATTCCTATTGTTGTAACTACCCCCATAGTTTCCTTGATGTTTGAGGTTTTGTTGTTGGTTGTTCTAAAATCCCAAGGGACCTTGTTGATGATTTTTGTCCTGTAGGAGTGGTTGTGAGTTCTCTGCTCCTGAAGGATTTCCATACTAAAAAGCAAGATTATTTCTATTCTAGTTGGGTACATAATACCCTTGGCCAGGAATAATGTAGATGGAATTTATATCCTCCACCCAATCATTGTCTCCTTGTGTGGAACCATTGCTCATTACCATGTCGAAGAGAATATACAAGCTAGGGTGGAGTTGTTAGTTTCCTTGCATGCTTCAAAAACTTTTGTCACAACCTTGACATGTTGTTTTCATGGAAGTGAATATTTTTGTTTGTAAACATTAAAGGATGACCCAAGACAATCTTGCTTAAGCTATAGTAGATTTATAGATTAAATAATAGATTTCATCTCATAACTACTTTCTATCATAGCTACTTTCAAAGCACCTTTGCCTACATATCCGCTCAGTGGGATTGGTTTTTAGCTCCAAAGGTAACTACCTTCCATTCACTACCATAACTTTGGGTCATAAAGTTTCTCCAGATGAAGAGTCTAGGAAATTTTTAATATAATCATCTAAACCTCTACAAAAGAACTCGATGAGCTTATATTAAAAAATAATTTGGTGTAGACACATGCAAAGAAGCTCATTATATCTTTCCACTGCTTCGGTAAAAGTTTTCCCAGTGGACTTGTGTGGACTAAGTAATATGGCCTCTGATGGTGTATTCAAGGGAAGGAGGATATAATTTCTCAAGGAATTTATTTTCAAGTTGATCCCAAGTGGTGATAGGTTCATATTTTTTCTATCTGCAAGGGTGTACTTGAAAATATGGAGTCTAATGGCATCATCAGAAATTCCATTTTGCTTAGTCATAGCACATAAGTCAACAAACTTCAAGATGTGTTCTTGACAATCCACTCCATGTTTACCCATGAAGAGACTATTTTGTAGAATTGTGATCCAATGCGACCTAATTTCAAATCTAGGGGCATTGATAGGAGGTGGTTGTATTAGATGATTGACATCAATATACTTAGGGATTAAGAATTCCCTAAGCTCCTTATATCACTTTTCCTATTGTGCAGTAGCTTGGGGAACATGTATTTCTTCCTTAATTGTGGCCCGAGCTTCTTCTATAAGCCTATCTCTCTATTCCCCAATGGTCATGTACTTATGAAACCCTATTTTAGGGCTCCATCACATGTCTTATTGCACTTCAATCACATATAAAGTAGTTAGATTATATGTTATTCCCCTTAATATGCATATTTGTGTGGAATGCACTTATGGACATTCTTTGCATGTTTTTTAGTTACTTGGATCACACCTGGAAAGAAGAGAGAGAATGATCCTAGGGTTTATCTACCCTTAGTGAGGCCTAAAGTGAAGTTCATGACTCCCTCAACCTACCCCTATTGGCCCAGCTTCAATTGAATCAAAGAGGTCCAAGGCAATTCAAAGTACAAGATCAAAGTGTTGATGTAGAGAGCAGCATGGCCATGCAACACAACATGGTTGTCCTACAAGACCCAGAATAGCTGTGTTGAGTAGCATGGTCAGGTTTCCAATAGATCAACATTGTATTCCACTTCTAATAGGTAGAGCTTCATCAAGACACCATGAATGTGCTACATAAGCCTTACCATGACCGTGGTGACCACCACGACCCTACCACCAGTCACCCAAAACTCCCAATTTTCACTGACATATTTTGCCTCTTTAACCTCACCCATTCCATGCCAGCACGGGCATGTTGACCCATACCCATATAGTCGTGCTACTCACATACTCAACTACTTTTATCCACTTCATTCCCTATTCTACCCCCACTTGACCTAGTGCTTCCCCACCACTGACAAACCCTTGGGTGACGACTGGGGCTAGAGGTTAGCTACCTTCTATCTCCCCCTATCTCCCCATTTTCTCACCATAGACATTCCTTCACTTCTTGACCCCATTTACACTCCATTTTTCTATTTCCACCACCAAAATTGTAGTTTCTTGGGGTTTTGTCCACTTTCCACCACCATTTCCATGCCATTCCACCTTACAGGGAGGAGAAGCATGCCCTTTCAATAGCTAGAAAGGAATATTTCTTCATCTACACTAAACTCCATGGCTACTTGTTTCTCTTTCTCCTCTCTTTTTGTGTTCTCCATTTCCATGAATGACTATGTACCTTGGGTGCGCTGTTTGGGGTCAAAAATGTTACTTTGATACCACGTTGGTGGAAAATAATAATTAAACATTATGATTTCATTTTTTAATGATTATGTTCTATTTATATATCTTTCTCCATAAATTTCTTACTTCATTGTTCTTTCAACCACCTTGGTTTCTAGAAAATTGATTATAAGTCGTAACTTTGCGAGTTGCTCCTAGGTCCAATTCATGGATCCCTATGCTGCTATCCATCATTCTATAATTTAATCAATTCTCCAAACCCTAAGTGAGAGATCTAAGTAGCTAGTTTGGAGGAATTTAGTGTGATTACCTTGGAGCATTCTCAAGAGTAGAATGTGGGTGATGTGGGGCCTAAAACCTCATTTCCACCTCCAATTACTACTTTCAACCCCTAATTATTCTAAAAGCTTCTAATGTAGAAACCTAGATTTGATTAGATCCTAATTGAATTCCATCTAAACCCTAATCCAAATGAGCCTATTAAGGGTGAATAGAAAATGATAGGGACTAGTTCCCCTACACATTTCCTATCTTTTGCACGGTGTATTTTAGGGAAATTCATTAGCATCTAACTTGTTGTTTGGTTTGGATAATCTAAATGGAACATTTTGTTTTCATGTTATCAGCCCAACCTAATTGATAGGTGCATTCCCCTAAACAACCCATACCTACCTTAATTACATTTAAACTTTAATTTTCTCTCTTGATTAGTTTAAGCTTTCTTAACAACTCTCTTTACATTTCTAGTTAATTCTCCTTGCATTTTTATTGTTCTTGAAATCTTGTCTTTTAATAGCATGTTATCTGTAATTTCTAGTTTAGTGTATTGTTAGTGTTAATTTCTTTCCTTATCATAAATTTCTCTTTCTTTTTTATCTTAGTCTATTTCTTGGTCATTATAGTTAATCTTATCTAGGATAAACTTAGGTTGTGATTACTTCTTGCTCCCCTTTTAATTGTTTTCTTATTCAAACGTAGTGTAATTAAACAAAATCAACGTTTAAATCCTTTAACCCTAGACTACACTTTAGGATCATAGGAAAAACTAACTACGCTCTAGTGCCTCTCTCTCCCTATGGATCAACCCTACACATTCCACCTTCCTATACTATGATATGTTCATGTTCAGTTTGGCTGGATACAAAACCACAGGTACTTGATCTAGTGGTATTTTAATGGGGATTCTATCTATCATTGTAGGATACCTATTCAAGATCATTGTAGTTCCTTTTAGGGTAGTTTTAGGACAGACGACAACCTACAAATGGTAGTGGGGGATGGGTGGTACCGCTTCAATTGCGGCAAATCTTCCTAACAACGCATGAGCTTAGAGCGCATGAAACTAATCATTACCTCATAAGGGTGTTGAGACCATAACATGTTACACAAAAGCTTGGGTTTTTCTTTCCACTCTTCTAGCCCTCTCTTTTCCTGATTCAAGTAATAGGAGGCCTTTCTTGCTATTATGAGGCCTTACCTCAATGGTAGAGGCATCGTGCTTGTCTGTTGCCGATCTGATCATTTATTTAGGAGTCATCAACATCTGGCTGAGTGGATAAGTCAACTTCAAAGTGGATTTGTTGTATGAAGAGTGTGTTATGAACTGTGGACTCCTTCCTGGTTCCATGATTCAGGAAATGGTCATAAACGGGCCTCCCAAGAAAAGAAATCCAAAAAGTTTCTTTCACTATCCCCTATCTGAGGCTCAGGTTCCAGAGTGGTTATGATGGGGGAAATCAAAGCTGAATTTTTCCTCTCTCCCATCCCCCATGTTCAATAGTTTTTTAGCGGTTTCCCAGAAATATGTATTATTCATGCAACCTTAATTTTTCTCATTCATGGAGTTGTATTTAACACCTCTAAGAAAGATGATTATCCACTATTAGTCAATAATATGAGTTGGCTTGGATTACTTAGTGTTGCACACCTAGGAGGGGAACACACTTTGGGATGTGAAAGATTTCTCCTCACCCAACTCCCTAGCCGAATGCGGCCAAACTATAAGGAAACATGGCATCGGGGGACATCGGGGGACTTTTGCCTCTACAAGGATGTACACTCATACGCAACATGAGCAATGGAACTCCCCTTTATACTTTATATATGGAAATCACATGAGTTTCAACACTATTATCAATGTGCAACCCCCCCACTAAGTAGGTACTTGTGCTATGGAGGCATCGACCGGTCCCCAAAATGGCAACAACAACACGAGGAGTTGAAGACTGGACGTTCTGCAACCTAGGGATCACCATGTAGTTCTTCCTTCAACAAGGTGTCACAGGGAGGGGGCATAGCATGATTCTGATTGGAGTAGGGTTTTCCTAGGTGATTGATCCTACCATAATGTACTCCTACCTATTACATTAGTAATTGAAGTCAAGTATACATATGAAGTTCCTCATGCGGGTTAGTCTTTTAGTGAAAGTAGGTTTTCCTTGTTAAGGTCCGCTTTATAAAAAAAATTGAAAGTATATTCCTTGTGTTTTGAGTCATGTAGGGCACGTATAGTCAAATGTAATTGGTTAGTGTGTGCACCTCTGGCCAGATGCAACAAACTATCTGGCACTATTTCTGAGGATAGAGGATCTCAGCCTAGCTAGTTAGTTTAGCTTTTCTTTTCCTACTTCCCTCACCATTGCTATTCTTTATTCATTAATTCTTATATTATTTGTGCATATTGGTTTTCTAACATGCCCTCTTTTTTTTGGATGTGCCTTGTGCATGTGACAAGCAACCCCTGGAAGAAAAGATGGGAGGCCATAGTGCACCTCACAAGCTATTGCATGACAACTTCATGTCGACAACTACCAGACAACAATTATAGCTAGATTTGACCAAATGCAAGGGGAGAAATTTTAATGTCCCTCTAGTTCTTCTTGGGATCATAGCCACCTTCTATGGATCAGAGAGTGAGAACCCTTACAAGTATTTGGATTCATTTCTTAAGATTTGCTCTGCCTTTAGGATGTTGACGAATAGTGTTGATTCCATTCGGCTCAACTTGTTCTCATTCTCACTCAAAGACAAGGCTAGAGATTGGTATGATTTGATAAGGGACATCGTGAGTTGTGGTGATATGAACAATGCCTTCTTGAAGAATTTCTACTTCATTGCAGATATGATACAAATACAGTGGTCCATCATGAGTTTTAGCTAATTTTAATGATGCTAGGGATCGATTTGAGAAAATTTTGAGCGAATTTCAACATCATGAAATTCCTTTATGGAAGTTTGTTCCATATTTCTACTCCGATCTCTCTCCAATGGGTCAAGCTATAGTAGATTCCTCCTGTGGAGTTATTTTTTGAAAAAACCACCCAAGGATTCATGACCTTTGTTTGAGAAATTTGGGGAAAATTCAAGAAACTAAGCATCTAGCAAGGTTAATGATGGGGATCGAGTCTATTGTGTGACACATTCCACTTCTAATGATTCAAACTCAAAAATAATGAAGGCCCTTGAAGAAATGATGAAACTCATGAAAAATCAAATGCGAAATGCTCCTTTCCATTATGTTAATTACATTGGTTCATTTGAGGGGGAAATGAAGGCACATTGCTCCTGTAGTTACCCAAAACAAAAAAGTCCAATAAATAGCTCAAGGTTTTAGGAAGATGTCCTCTCTACATTGAATAGCCTTTATGATGTGAAAAAGAATGTTATAAGGCTTGAGCAAAGAATAGAACAAATATTTTCCATACTTGCTCTCCAAGAACAAAAATTATCGTAAAAGCCCATAATGAGTTTCAATGAGGCAAGTGGACCTATGCATTCTGCTCAAGTTCTCTATGGTCCACCTCCCATGCAAGTGCATCCCATATACCAATTCCATGGCTATCCTAATCCTTACACACCTACATGACCTTTATCACAAGAGATTTCCCATCATTTCACATTCCAACACTAGTTCTCTCCTCCACCCCAATTTCAATACCTATTGCAACTCCACCTCCTCCACATCCACAACATGATCTCTCTCTTCATCATGAACAAGGTGGTGTTGTGACAGTTCTAAGCAGTAGAAAATATCTTGAGAAACTTGCAAGTCAAATAGATGTTGACAAAGCAAAACAAAAGCCACAAAATGGTGATACTGTATGATTCATCTTGCAGGAGATGATTCCATGATGTCCCACATTGAGCATGTAATACCTAGTGTTCCACCTCATGGGGTGACACAAGAATATCATATTGATTCAATTGGGCCAAAATCAAGTGAGCCACATTCCCCGAAGCATTAGATGAGCTTCTGACTCTAAAAAGGAGGTGGGGCCACAATGTTGGCATTCTAGGCTGCACGATTGTGTGGTCAGCTAGCCAACACAACCGTATGGCCAGTCAGATCAACATGGTCATGTCACAAAACATGGTTGTGCCATCCGTGGGCCCAATCCACTACACGTTCTGAGCCACCACAAGATTAGTGATCATTTACCCTATCACACCTAAACTTAGTGTCATGCTGAGGACATCACAGATTAAAAGTTTTGGGTTGGTAGGGTGGTATGCTGACATTTCGCTATTTTTGCATTTCATCCTACCACTTGGTTTTTTCTTGTTTTTTTAATCTATCTAACATATTTTCTTCCTTGCATACTTGCATTGCATATAGTTTACCTTCTTTCTATTTTTGTGCAATTTTAAAAGAAAAATGTGATGCATTTCATTTCATGATTTCATAATTTTTGTATTTTTAGTTAGAATTCATGTATTTCTTGCTTCATTTTCCATAATGTAGGCTTAGTTGTTACTGAAGGTAATTTGGCACTATTTTGGATAATTTTCCCCAAATTTGGAATGTCTTGCCCAAAAAGCATGTTTTGACCCAATCTATACTTTTTGAATTGAAAACGATGACCTTTAAAAAATGCAAGTGATTTATTACTAAATGGTATTGATGCTTGACCTTTTAGATGCGCACTACTAATCTCATGCTTGGGCCATGTTTTCATTGAATTATGATTTAAGAAAGCTACAAATGTTAGGACTTGTAGAATATCATGAAAAGGTTTTAATATTGCTCATTCATGTTGTGTGTCATTGTTTGATTAAATTATTGGAGTAGATTTTATGGAGGAAATATCATGTGCAAATCACACTAGTAAATCCTCTTTGAATCACTTTTCGTATACCATCTTCTTACCCCTACACCTAATGATAGGATACCAAAGAGAACATATTAGCATTAGCCACCTCGAAAACATTGGGATGGCCATATCTCTACCCCCGCTTCACTCACACCACCACTTGCCCTAAATACACCTACCCAAAAAAAAAAGAAAAAAAAAGAAATAATAAAAAGAATAAAGAGATGCTCCTATCTAATAACATCAAATAAATAAAAGACGGGTGCTCCTATGTAATAACACTCCACACTCTTACCACAACCTATTTCTTCCATTTTGCATACCCATCGAGCTAAGACCATCAAACTTCGCTCATTTCACCCTTTTTAGCAGTCATGTGGATTACTTAGTGTGAATTTGCATATGTGATTGATTGAATGACTGTAAAACAACAAATTTACTCATTTTTTATCTTCACTGCCATGAAATGATTTACCAGAGTAATATGACAAACATATGTATTAAATTTGTATTCTAAGCCCTATATTTGAAGTTCTGATGCTTAGTGATTTAATCATGATTTGAGAAATATTAGAGGAGAGAGGTGGAACACATGCATTCAGTCACCATTGAGCTCATTTGGTCCAAATTCATCTATTGCATTACTTTCATCATGTGTTCGTTGTAAAAAATTATAGAGAGATTGAGTTGGAGCATACTTGAGGATAAGTATGTTTTAAGTTTGGGATGGTGATACAACCCTATTTTAGGGCTCCATCTTGTGTCTTATGCACTTCAATAATATAGATTTATATTACATATTATTCCCCTCAATATGAATATATGTGTAAAATTTACTTATAGATGTTCTTTTTATGTTTTTCAAGTACAGGGACCATGCCTAGATCGAAGAGAGAGAGAGAATCCTACTAGGGTTTCTCTACCCTTAGTGTCAGACCCCTGACCTATGGGATGACCCTATTTGTTTATCTTTCTTTTTATGCTTAGAAATTTTCTCTAATATTTTGAGATGTATTTAGGTCTTATGGAGAGCTTAAGTTTCAAGTTTGATCTTGTTTGGATGATGTTTGTGCTCTGTGTGATAGTTTTGGTTCAAATTGCAATTTACCCAAAGTAGAGGGTTGATGTGTAATTTGTCATTTCTAGAGTGTTTGTTCCATCCTTTGACATCATCTAAAGGAGAGAGAAAGAGGTAAGTTCCTTGTTTAAACCTTAGTTGAGGAGTGGCACCCTTTGTGGTGACTAGGGTTTCTAAAGCTTCTTTGACTTGACTATGTGTACATGGATGGATGTAGCGACCCATGTTGCGACCTATGTTGTGATCTGGGTAGTTCTTCGCTTCATCTCGATTGAGACACTCTTCGTGGACATGTTGATTTTGACCTAGGGTTTGAGGGGGAGGTCGAGATAGTTTGCCTTGTTGTGTCTCGACCTAAGAAGTGTGGGTGCCTTGTTGTGACCATGGATGGTGCTCCATGGTGGGTCATGACCTTGACCATGTTGGGGGTGACCCAAGTAGGTTGAGAGCCAACCTCGAGTTTATCACCATCTTGTGCATGTGTGGCTAAGGTGGTTTCATATGGGTGCATGTTAGTTTCTTGTTTGGACAAATGTCCCTTCTGTTCCTTAGGGTGTTGACACCTCATCTTTTACTCTTCTCTCTCATCCCTCATGTATATAACCCCATATCTCTCCATGCAAGTGACCCTTTAATCCCTTCATCTTCCTCCCTCTCTTTTTCTCATTGTGGAGCTTAGTGGAGAAAGTATATCTGACCTTCGAGCTCTTGTTGAACAAACTCTTCTTGCATGTGGTGCTTGTGGTGGCCCTTGCTCATATTCAAGCTTGGTAAGTGTTTGCATTTCTTCTACAACATTTTCTTGCATCTCCTATCTCCATATTCATCTATTTCCTCAAACATAGACTACGGAGCATCCTTGGTAGTCATTTTGGAGAGAAACTTCATCACAAGGGTCATAGGCCATGTTTTGACAAGGTGGACCCAAGTGTGAGAACGTTTCCTTATCTCTTTCTTCCACCTTCTTTTGGTTTGGCCTATAGCTTCTCACCCTCTTTCCTTGGGTTATCATTTGACCAAGGCATTCTTCTTCTTGGAGGTGACCATGTGAAATGGGGGCCTTTGGTGGAGCTTCAATATCCTTGGTGATCATGTGCTTGGAGTTCATGATCCTTGGTGGTTGTGACAGACTTTCTTCTTGGGGTCACGACATGTGTTTCTTGGGTGGCTAAAACCTTAACCCTAGAAGGTCATGACATGTTTATGTATGGTACTAAGGAGTATTTTCACAACTACGACATGTCTACATTGGGTTGGCCATGAATTGTCCATATGAGTGGTCGTGACATATGTATGATGGGTGGTTGTGAAGCGGGCTTGATCACATAGTTGATACACTTCCATGAGTAATGCTTAAGCCATATAGAGTGCTATTTGGATAATGTATAATTAATCCTCATCATCTATAGTGTGGATCCCTAACCCTAAAATGAGTAAGTGACTTGTTTCTTTCTCTATCTTGGAATGCTCATTATAGCATGATTATTCTCTCTCTTGTTTATAAAACCCTAACCTTGTACGTAATGTTAACTTGAATGACATAGCTATGTGAAAGCTTTGATGAATCTAATATCAAACAAGGTGATGATTACAAGCCTTTATGAGGCATGATGAGGCACATGAATCACATGAATATAAGAATTAGTTAGATGACCTAGAAAGTGCCTTGGGCATAATTTGGGTGATAACCTTTGTAGATGTGATGGAGGGTTTGAAATCCCCTAGTGTAGTGTCTTCAATGATGGTTGTGTGGATGTGCTACTTGTATCATGTGATGTGACTAGTTCACACCTTATATGTTGTATACCTTCTAGAGTTATACTATGACTTAACTTTGTAGAGTTTGTTTTGACTTTATACTTTGTAACTTAATTGATGCTAAAAGGCACCCAATTGACTTAACAAATCAAGTGGAATTCTAATCATGTAGTTTCCCTATGCCATAGATCCTTTCCAGTGTCAGTTTAACTTTTGGATTGGTGAAATGAGTATTAACTCAAAGCACATATTGTGGAATATGTAGGGGTGCAAGTTGATAGAATATCCTTGCATCCACAATCATAGGTGATATGGAGGATGACTTTGGCCTTAGTTTTATGGTAGCATTGCGGCTACATATTCCTTTGATGGGACAGTCATGCGTGAGAAGTTCCTATTTCTCCATGATATGTACCAAGGATGAGCTAGGAGTTTTTTCATCTTGACTATAAGTCGATGTTCACAGATGTTTCATGTGTTATGTCAGTATGGTGTTCTCGTATACTGACCATGATGTCTTGGGAGGTTCATGGATTACATCTCTTACATTGACCTTATATGGCACTATTTTCAACTTTGTAGTGGATAGTTGGATTTGAGGGGTACAAATTAAATCCTTAGGGCATGATTAAAATATGTACTACAACTGTGTAACATATTTTCCTAGGGTTAAGTACGTCTCACATTGGATGACCCTCGGCCTTATCTTTGTATTGATTTCTTGAATTATAATACATAAGAAAAAGAAATTGTTGTAAAAAGTAGCAATGTGATGTCCATTTCATTTGTACATGCCATGACTTTAATACTCTCTACTACTAGTGAATAATACATGTTTTTCATATTTCTTTTGAAAATAATAAGTTGTTCTATTGCTTCGTGATAGAACCCTAATTTTCTTGGAGATATGTTTAACTATTTAATACATATCATTTACTTGAATTTGGTCAACCTGATAATAACATTGTTATAAATCTATCTATGATTATAATAGATGTTGTTGAAGAGTTATATCTCTTGCTAGACCCTTGTCTCACCATGTTGGTTATATATCTTTTAGGTAGTCTTGCACATCGAGGTAGAGATCATGCCTCTGAGTTTGACCAGTAAGAGTAGTAGTCATTGAAAGGTTGAATACACAACTAGTGTTGTGTAGTAGAGTCATATGTGTCATCTCTATACACTCAGGTCCTTGGGGAGGTATTTTGTGGTGTTGTATATCGATACATGATTTTTGGCACTAGGCCATGGATGTGTAGTTATGGCTTGTATATATGTGAACAAGATATCCTATGTGACAAGTTAGGGACAGTGAGCCCATGAACAATGAGGTGTATATATATGTCCTTGTGATGTGATGTATGATACAAGTGGCACATGAGATGGACTAAAATGTAACAATCTCATGTTTTAATTCTTATGAGAAATCGGTTTTTACTTCTTGTGTTTTCTGATAATCTATTTGATTTGTGTTGGTTCTACGCATTGTTTTTAGTAATCTAGCATGTGTTGCATCTAGGAGTCACACTTAGAGAGGCCCAAAGTGACGTCCATGACTCCCTTAACCTAACCCTAGTGGCCAAGGGTCAATTTAAGCAAAGTGGTCAAAGGAAATTCCAAGTAAAAGCTCAAAGTGTTGATGCAGAGAGTAGCACAACATGGCTGTAAAACATGGCCCAAAACGGCCATGTTGCATAGCATGGCCATGTTTTCAACATATCTGCATGACCAATCCATGAAGAAGGGCAGATCTCCCTCAAGCCACCACATTTGTGGTGAACACCACAGTCTAACTACCTGATCCTTACCACGACTTTGGTGACCACCACGATTGTGATACCAACCTACCATAACATCCAATTTTCACTGACATATTTTGCCACTTTCTCCTCACCTTTTTCACGCCACCACAAGCATGTTGACCCATACTCACTATAGACGAGCTACCTTGCACGACCCTTCTACTCACATACTCAACTACTTTTATCCACTACATTCCCCATTTTACCCTTACTTCACCTTGTGCTTCCCCAATACTTATAAATACTTGGCTGGTAGATGGAGCTCAATATTATATACCTTCTACCTCCTACTAGCCCCCATTTATGCACATTATCCATTCCTTTACTTTCCCACCTCATTTCCACTCTACTTCTCCATTTCCACCAACAAAATCCTAGTTTCTTGGGGTTTTATCCACTTTACACCACCATTCCAAGCCATTCCACCTTAGAGGGAGGATAAACACACCCTTGTAGTAGATGGAGAGGAGGATTCTTCATCTACCCTAAATTAATGGCTACTTCTATTTTTCTCCTCTCTTTTTGCATTTTCCTTTTCCATGAGTATCTAGGTATCTTGGCTGGGCTGTTTGAAGGTCATAAAAGTTACTTTGATACCACGTTAGGATTAAATGATACAAAAACACCATGATTTCATTTGTTAATGATTATGTTCAATTTATATCTCTTTATCCATAAATTGCTTGTTGGTTTGTCCTTGAAATAACCTAGGTTTCTAGGGAAATGATTGTATGTTGTAATTTTAGGAATTTCTCCTAGGTCTAATTCATGGATCCCTAGGTAGCTACCCATCTTCCTACATGTTAATCAAATCTCCTAACCATAAGTGAGAGACTGAAGTAGCTATTTTGGAGGAATTTAGTGTGATTATCATGGAGCTTTATCAAGGGTAGAATGTGGGTGATGTGGCACCTAAAACCTCATTTCCACCACCCGTTACTAACCTCATCACCTAATCATCCTAAAAATTCTAACTTAGAAGCCTATACTTGATTAGATCCTAATTGAATTTCATCTAAACCCTAATCCAAATGAGCCTCATAAAGGTGAATAGGAGATGATATGGACTAGTTCCCCAACCCATGTCCTGTCTCGTCCATGGCCAATTTGTAGTCAAGGGAAATTCATTAGCATCTAAGTTGTTTTTTGGTTGGGATAATATAAATGGATGAGTTTGTTTACATGTTATCATATCCAACCTAATTGATAAGTTCATTCCATTAAATATCCCATACCTTACTTAATTACATTTAAACCCTAATTTATCTTTTTCTCAATTTAAGCTTGCTTAGCTAGTTTGTTTACATTGCTAGTTAATTGTCCTTGCATTTCTCTTTTTCTTAATAGCTTATCTCTTTAATCGCATGTTAGCCCTAATTGTTATTTTAGTGTAGTTTTAGTCTTAATTGTTTGCCTAAGTGTAAACTTCTCTTTCTGGCTTAGTCGAGTCTCTTTCTTGATCATTAGACTTAATGTTATCTAGGGTTAACTTATCTTGTAATTATTTCTTGCCCCCTTTTAAGTGCTTGCTTGTTAAAACTTAGTGTATATAATTAAAATCGACCTTTAAATGCTTTGAACCCTAGACTCCACTTTTGAAACTTAGCTAAAACTAACTACACCCTAGTGCCCCATCTCTCCATGTGGATCGAACCTATACTTGCCACCTTCCTATACTACGACATGACCCAGTACACATATGGGTTAGTGTTTTAGTAAAAGTAGGTGTGCCTTGTCTAGGTCCCCATATAAATTTCAAAATTTGACCATGTGTGTTATGAGTCTTGTGGGGTGCATATTGTCCCCTCTATTTGGTTAGTGTGTGCACCTCTAGCTAGACGCACTAGGTACACCATTCGTGTAACCTCCTATTTGATAATTCTAGCTTGATTCTATCTACATTGATGATAAAAGGTTCTTTCTATATTCGGATCAAAGGTTGATTCAAGAGCTATTCTTTTGGATAATTACATGATCCAATATGTAGTTCTTATGATGGAAAGATCTTTCTTAAGTCAGGAGAGCGAGAAGGTTCGACTTCAAGTAAATATACAACAATATCAATAGTAAAAGTAAAATCCTAGATTAGTCCTCATAGAATCAGATTTAACTAGAAGATTCCATTGTCCCCTACAATGGTGCCTAATGAATGCAAAATTGTCATATTTTTTGTACATTTTTAATCTTGAATTAAAAGTAAATTGTTAGTTATTAAATAGTTATAATAAATTATCATATTTTATCTCATTTTGATTAGATTGGAGTTTTTACTTGATTATTGTATATTTTGTAGGAAAATAGACAAAAGTTTCATATCACAAAAATTTCACCCACTCATCTTGAAAAATACTTAACATAATTTTCCACATTGCCTAAAGTTCATGTATACCTGGCACTAAAAGTGCCATAACATTTGCATCCAAAATCCAAATTGGGTGCTCAAACACTTGTTGGAAGGAAATTTTATTTTTCAAAGAGAAAATTTGATATTTGGATCATTATGGATCCTTTAACGAGAGTGAAATCTGCTCGAAATCCCTGTCGTGGAGATCTACATTAAAAGAGTCAAATGGTCAAATATTAAGGAGGACAACTCAATAAATCCCACCACTTGTGGGTAAGAACCTAATATTGTAAATGTTTTCTATTTTGACTAGGAAACTTGGCCAATTCCATATACATTTATATGGTGGAAGTAATTTGAATAAAGACTCGATCAAATGTTAAAAATCATCAAATGTGATCAAGGTTTGAATGTGACTTCGGGCCGAAGCAAGTGATAAAATATTGTTGATCTAACATCACCAAAGATGGGGCAATCCAACTACCATCCATGTTTCTTTTAGAGAGTCTTGTATCTAGGGTTTCCACCCCTACTTCCCTAATAAAAGGAGGAGGAACTCCAAAGTAAAAGACATCCAATTTCTTAGTTTTAGGCCACATATTGTGTCATGTTGCATCTCATTTTAGTTTCAATTCTTGTATTTTCATTGTATCTGAGTTGATTCTTCTAGGGTATAAGTAGTATCCCCATATCTCGATCTTATTCAATATAATCGATTCTTTTGATCCTATGAAGGCATATTTTCTCTTTGTTTATTCTTAGTTATTGGATGATCTACTATATTCCTATGGAGTGATATGATCGTAGATCACAGTAAGAATGATATAATAGTCTCTTGATTACGATTATAATATTTTCATCCTTCTAACCTTATTTGTTTTATAATTCTTACTGACACAACCACCTGATCATTGGGATTGAATGCTAGTTTTAATTTACATGTTTCTTGATATGACTGTGAATAGTAGCATGTCACAGTTGGGCGATGATATGTACATGCTGAGATTAATCGGTTTATGGAAAATCCGACCCTCGTGAGTTTTTATATAAGGACATGTGACCCCAAGGTCCTAATTTGATCCTCGCTAAGAGTTGATTAGTTGAAAAATAACATAGTTTTTAGTGGTGATCCTCTAGACCCTGAGATTTTAATTTTTTGATTAGTTAATCTATATTTTAGTGTTTTTTTTCTATTCTTAGTTTTCAAACTCTCTCAAATAGATTTTTTTTTTGCAATTAGATTTGAATCTTAACAATCATGTTACTATCCTCTCTTGAATCGTCACCTATCTATACTAAGTTGACTCATTGTTTGTAGCAAGTCCAACACATTAGAAGGTTAAATCTTGCACTTTTTCGTAGTGATTGTTGTGTGTTTAAAGACACACATCAATTTGGAAATGTTGTTGGGGATGACACATGTAGTTTTTCTAATCTGATCCCTTATATTTATTGGATTTTCTTTTGTTTTTTAATTTTTAATTTATTCCACAATTGTAATATCATTTCATGTTTCTTAGCTTGTTTCATAACTTTTAGTTTGTTCCATAATTTTTAGACTTGTTATATAATTTTCCTTCTTTTCTTACTATTTATTTTTTCATACCGAGAATGATTTTTGTTGTATCTCTACTCCTATACTGGGTTACTATTCTAGTGGTACTACTTTCTAGTTTAGTTTTATAATTTTAGTCTTGTTTATAATTTTTTAACTTATCTTTTCAATTTCTAGTTAACTCCTTAACATTTTTGTAAATTTAGTTTCTTTTCATTATTTTTTAACCTAGATTTTAATTTCTTAAAATAAAATCTTTTCAAAATGCAAGGGTTAACACATTATTTTTTCCAATGTCAATTGTATGGTTATTACAATCATACATCACTAGATTATCCTAAAGTGTCCGCTCACATTTTAGTGACACCTTGTAATATTGAGTCTTCCTACCTAGGTGGATATAATAAAAATTACAATCCACAACCTATTGATGTCTATTATGAGGAACAATGTTAGACCATCAAAAAGAGGGATTCTATGACCAAAAATGTTATCGGGAATACAATGATGATAACCAACAAAATTTTGAGGGGTATTCTTATGTTAAAAACCAATACACACCTCAGTAGGAGGAAAGAATTAAAGCCCCAGAAAGAATGGTAGAAGAACAACATAAAATATTAGAAAATTGACAATCTCTATTAGCTACTTTACTAGAGGCCCAATCACAACGAACCTCAGATGAGGTAGACAAACCCAAGATATTTTTTCCCGACGATGACAATGAGGATCCCATTTTTGTGTCATATATATTGAATCCTGAAGAAATAGCACAGACCATGGGGTAGTATCATTTGTGTGATGAAGATGTGGGTATTTTGACCCTTCCACTAGAGGCTTTATTACTTGAGTATGAAAAGACAAAGTGGAAGAGTCATTCTACAGATCCAAAAACTTTTCTTATTAGTGACATAAATCTTTAAGTTATCAATGACCAAAACCATATGGTTGAATTCTAGATAATGAGCCACCTCCCTTCATGAAGAAACATTTTCTCATATTATATTACAACCAATTCCCATTTTAAATATGGCTGATCTAGAAGGGGAGACACTACCCTTGGAAGAAGTCCATATACCCCCTTTTGTTGTTTTTATGGAAGATGTCTCTAATTTATCCCTCTTGAACCATTGGGGACCCCCTACATAGATGAACTTGACCTACATACTATATCAATTATGAAACCCACTAACCTAAATGTTGGTTCCATGATTTATTAGGGGAATAAAAATATTCATGATGCTAATTTTTAACATTTTGTTCCTTTCATATCAGCATCAATTTTACTATATACAGATAAATATGACCAAGGGAAATGAAAACCTGATTGTCCATCTAATTTTGCATAGACGACACTACACATGTACCTGACAAGTACCCACCAATATCCCCCATCCACATCCACCTCCAACACTTGCTTAACTGTTGAAGGGAGATCTATGGATCTTGTTGAAGGGAATACAAGGCAAAAGAAACATGAACACCCCCTTTAGCTTCCATGACCACCCAATCATTTTGTGAACTATGAAGCTTTAATAATCAAGGCTCCAGCCTTCATACACATTCCATAAAATTGGACATTCGTCGAGCTACTAGGTCTCACTAGTGATCCTCACATTTCTCTTACCTCTTAAGTTTTACTCGAGAGGAGCAAAATTTTAAGCTTGGGGTGGAGGTGCTATCATAAAATTCTCCCAATTTTCATTATGTTATGTAGTTTAAATTTATATTTTTGCAATTTTTTCCCTTCTTTTTCTTTTAGTTTTGGCCCTTACCTAGTCGGAGAGGCCTTTATCTAATTGGCCATGTACAGATGCATTTTTATCATTTTACCCCCTTCAATGATGCAACTTATTTTGTAACATAATTATAAATCTTCCATTGATATTAATTATCATGTCACCTAGGATTTAAATTAACACTATTCCTTGGAAAAGATGACAAGCTGTAGAGACTAATAGGACTAAAAAATGCTCACTTATCTAGTGTTATAGATTGACTTGAAAAAAATCTTGATTTTTGCATAACTTGAGAAATTAATTATCCCATTGTATGATAATACCTATGCACTAAAATTTAGAAAAACAAGTTGTACAAAGAACATCACTTTTTTCACTTCTTCCATCACCTTCTTATCTCTCCAATAGCCAAGGTTTCAAACTCCATGTTTGGGTGGAACCCTTCCCCTCTTTCACTTTTTCCATACCCCTCAAAAATTTAATAGGGGCGTACCAAGAAAACAAGCCAGAAGTGCACATATGCGGTCAATGTAACTAAAACCAACGAAATAAAAAGTCTCAAGTCGAATAGAGGAGATGGTGCTCCATCCATACCTCCTTCACTCTAATTTCGAATACACACAAACACATCAAATCCTTGAGACCTATTTTAAGTGAAATTAATTCGAATGGATATGTAGGAGTACCAAATGCAAAGGGAATATGAAATATGTTTGTTTGTAAGTCTTGAAATGGAACCACTTTATAAAATAATCTTGAAATAAGGGATATAAAATCATTTTCTATGAATCTAGGAAGTTAAAATTTCTTGTCCGTATAAGGTGGAAGGACCCAAGTGGTTTTATGCATGTGAGTATGACAAGTTGAAAATACTATAAGACAATATTTTGTGTGGTTTGATGACAAGAAAAATTGAAGTTTGGGGTGTTTTGATGAGTGCAAATTCATCACCTTTTTTGTATATTTTAATCTTAAATTAACAATAATATGTTAGCTATTAAATAGTTTTAGCATAAATTATCCTATTTTACATTTTTTTGTTGAAGTCTTAACTTGATTATATGTTTTTAGGAAAATAGATAATAATTTCAAAGTACAAAAATTCCCACCCACTTATCTTGGAAAATGCTTAGCACAGTTTTCCAGAGTGCCTAAAATTCATGTATACCTGCCACCAAAAGTTCCATAACGTTTGAAATCAAAATCTAAATTAAGTGTACAAATACTTGTTGAAAAAAATATTTCTATATGAAATATTATTTTTTGTACTTCTTTTGAGCTTTTGAATGAGCGAAATCCATTTGAAATCATTGTTGCAAAATGTTTCATTAAAGAGAGTCCCATGCTCAAATATTAAGGAATACAACTCAATATATCCCACCATTTCTGGGAAAGAAATTAATATTGTAAAAGTTCTCTCCTTTGAAAAAAAAGTTTGTCAATTATATGTACTTTTATGTGGTAAAAAATATAAATAAAGACTTAGTCAAATGTCAAAATCATCAAATGTGATCAATGTTTGAATGTGAATTCGGGCTGAAGCAATTGATTAAATGTTATTGACAGACCGATACCAAAGATGGAGCAATCCATCCATTGTACATGAGTCTTCAAGAGAGTCTTGTATCTAGGGTTTCCACCCCTACTTCCCTGATTAAAGGATGGGGGACTTCAAAATAAAATACATATAGTTTTTTAATTGTAGACCACATCATGTATCATGTTGGATCTCATTTTAACTTACAATTCTTGTATTTTTATTATGTCTGAATAGATTCTTCTGGGGCATGGGGAGTAGCCCCATTTCCATGTCTTAATCAATATAATCAATTCCATTGATCCTTTGAAGGAAAGTTTTCTCTCTATTTATTCTTGGTTATTGGATGATCTGCTATATTCTTATGGTGTGATTGATTGTAGATCTCTGGAAGAATGAAACCATAGTCCCATGATTTTGGTTATCATATTTTTGTCCTTCTAACCTTATTTCTATTATAATAATTGGTGACACAACCAATTAATTCTTGGGTTTGAATGTAAGTTTGAATTCACACATTTCTTAATATGATCGTGGATAGTAATATGATGGATAGTTGGGAAATGATCCGTAAACACCCAAATTAAGGAGTTTATAGAAAGTATGACCTTTGTGAGTTTGTCCATACGAACATGCAACAACAAGGTCCTAATTTTATCATTGGAAGTAGGATTTGATTCAGTGGTTTTGGGTGGTTATCCTCCAGAATCTTTATTTTTTTATTAGTTAATCTTTATTTCAACACTTTTATTTCTATTATTATTTTTAATCAAACTCTCTAAAATCAAAATTTATTTTTTATTTCTGCAATATGATTTGAATCTCAACCATCTTGTTTCTATCGTCCCTTAGATCGATACCTATCAAAACAAAGTTGACTTATTGATTGTGGCAAGCTGACATCATATTACAATTTTAAACTCTAGGACTTTTCTGTAGTTATTGTTGTGTGTCCAAAGACATGCGTCAATGCTAGAATTTGATTTGGCTTTTAATACACTTAAAATCCAATTAGAGATGAAATCTATTAGTTTTTACCAAAACAACATGCAATAGTACCACCCTCAATTGGAGGGATCTTATCAAAATATATATAAGGAACAAATCCCAAGGGACAAGATTTTGAAGAACCTTTCTAGTCATACTAAATGGACTAAGACCAATCATTAGAACCAAGGGTTGATTTAAATTTAGTTAAAGTAATTGCAAGGGAAGTAAAATGTAGAGCAAAGATTTATTTTAGATTAATTTGGAAATTCACTGAGGTGCAATTGTGTTTCATCACCGCTAGATGCACAAATACATCTAAATCACAATCTAGGGTTAGATAAAATTGTACAATACGAGAAAAGCAAGATCCACCCATTAGGTATGATAAATCACGTAGATATCTTAATAAACTCAATGTCTCGTTACTCATGAGTCATCATTCTAAAGCTCCATAGATATCCATTCTGCATTTCATGTCTTGGAATCAACCAAGCTAATTAATATTCAAATCGTAAGTATTGCAATTCCCACAACAAATGAATATGATAGATCGTGTAGAATAGATGATCAATCCATAAAACATGCATGAACAATTAACATTATAATGGAGAATTATATGCAAGCCCTGGAATGTTAAAGTACACCAAACAAAGGAATATGATAGATTACGTAGAATAGATGATCAATCCATAAAACATGCATGAACAATCAACATCGTAATGGAGAGTTATATACAAGCCCTGGAATGTTAAAGTAAAAAAATGAATGAATGGGTAGCGACACTAATCCATGCACCCCAATGAGAGAGGCTACTCGTTCTTCATAATAGAAATATAGAAAACATGGAAAAGGGAGAATCAACCCTAGTCATGATGGAGAACATGGTCACAACTCAGTGGAACAACAATGTTCTACTTGATGAAGGGGTTGTCTAAATTGGGGGAAGAAGAAAAAACCTAGAAGATGTTGTGATGATCTTGTTTTACACTCCTTCCTTCTTTTCTCATACTCTGGGTCATCAAGGAAGGGTGAAAAGGTGGCTGGATGGTGATGGAAATGTCGATCCAACCATTTGTCAACGATGGACTTGGCAAGGTGGAGAAGAACAAATCACCAAAATGTGCTATAGAACCAACTGACAAAATGTTGGTCGATGATCCTCTTTGGAAAGTGAAGGGGGACCAAATGGTGGTGGAATCCCAGAAAGGGGATAACATGGGGATAGAGGGCTTGGGATTATCTCAATTTATAACATAATGAAGAGGATGTGACCCCCCTATCTGAGGAGGGGGTCGAGTATTTATAGGCTTTTTGGTACGGAACAACATGTTCACCTATCAATCTTCTAGTGTGGTTAGATGACGAGACTGTGTTCTCATCAATCGACGGGCTGGATAACCATCGATAGAAGGGTTTTGCAGTGGCACCATCCATAGATGGCTTTAAGGTGCATTGGTCGATGGGGCATCATCAGGTCACGAAACTGCTAGGTCCACTATCAATTGAGGGCTTAAGACTTGTACCAAATCATTTTGTGTACTCTAAAATATGATATAATGTGACTGACAATGAGTGTCTATCATTGGTTGATGAAGGTCTAGCCTTCTATCATTTGATGAGGCCTTAAAGAATCATTGGGAGGAGACTTCATCAATATGAGTCTCCATCGGGTAACTAGGTAGTAAGGTCGTCAGGCTTAGCCAGTGACCAGACTGAGAATGAGTGTTTCTTTATGCAAAAAATGGGTAATGAGGGTAATTGGTGAGTTATTCATGAAGTGCCAAAACAAATATGATTTATAATGATAAAGCATGAAAGGTGAATAAGATCAAGGAAAAAAAGCATGTCATATCCACAAAATTGAATGTTATCATAAATCTATGTCAAAAATTCTCAGCAAAAGTGATTCTACTCCAACAAAAACTTTGGTTTCTTATGTCGATTATAGTTTAGTTCTTAACCCAAAAAATAACCAAAGTCATCAAATTCTTCAAAAACGTATGTGTTGTTAAGGTTCCCTTTAAAATCCATACCCTTTATGTCAATGTTAAACATCTTCTTTGGCAATATTAGGTACCATGGGTAACTGATTCATGAGAGGTGGAAGCATATATAAGTTTCCACATTTATTCTAGTTATGTATATAATTACTTTATGTTGGATATTTGACTCACGTAACAAAACATTTTTATTAGTAACCAATGAAAATAACTCAAACATTATGACTACTATAATTAACACATTACTTTGTCAGGGTGAGTCTTATTTAATGCTTGATATATAATATATAGTAGTAAATTAACACTACACATATTTGGCGTCTCCAAGAATCCTAGGTAAATTAGGTTTTGTTGAAAAATGATGATGTCACATTGTATTTTCATCATAGGGGTTTCTAAGAAAGACTTGAATGTTTACTAGTTAACATATATCTAGTCAACATGTTTACATTCTCGTAACAATGGTGTTCAAGAGGGTTGTCCCTCACTAAGACATACTTCTTTTGAAGACACACAAATATACAGAAAAAACATGTTTCTTATAATATAAATTCCAAGAAGAGGATTCTGAAATCATTCATCATTTCTAATATCACAGATAGAACTTCTTGAAAAAATATATTTTAGAAATACTAAAGTTTGGAAGTAGATGTTTGTAAAAAAAGATCATAAAAGTTTACTCCAAGTGATTATTCTATCATAATGAAATATATAATGAACTTTTTTTATTAGTGAGCACATAGAAACTTCATACATGATTTAGTACAAATAGACCATGCATATATTCTCAAAAGGTGGAGAAGGATGGAAGAGTAAACCATTCTGAAATGAATCAAACTGGAAGATTAGTACGATATTCCTTCATTACCTTACCCATTATGTATGATCATATAATAAAAAATCAAAAGATAGCATAGGGATATGTATCCACACGAACTAAAGTTTGAAACAACAAGTCATTATTTTTTTGAAGTCCAATTATCTAAAGAAAACAATGATTTGATATGAAGTTCCACCATAAATTTTGCTAGACATTTCCCTAAAGGATCAACAAAAAGCATAACACTTGAAGCTATACAACAATAGTAATAAACATGTGTTGTACTCCATAACTCATTTTCTATTATTTTATTCCTTTGGTATGGTTTTATTTATCTTGGTCGTTATCTATTTTTCAATACATGAATGTGTTTTATAATAACGCCGATATATAATCCATATTGGTGTAAACAAAAAACATTGAAACCATTATTATCGCTTATGCTATAACATTTGTAATCTTTTTTGAAAGACCAAATATTGTCATTTTGTATTGGGGTTGTTTTCAATAAGTTGAAGAAATGAACATGTATTTTTCAGAATCTCTATACCCATCACCCTATCAAGATGGTGACTATCATTCAAGTGCAATATCTTCTTAAATTAGTGGATATTCAATCTAAATATTATGATTCAAACCCCTCTATGCTAGAGATCAAGGATTAGGCAAAACCTATAACAAACAAACGTGGAAAACTACAAGATATAATCATTATAATTATTTACGAGACTTGCCAATGGTTTTGGTGAAGTATATAAATTTAAGACCTAACATATACACAAGGCTGAGTCAAACACATAAAAATGTCCATACAAATACATAGATTTATTATTGCCATATTAGATTGAAATTTTATAATGAGGATTCTACAATGGCACCCTAGTTATTGTTTTACAATCTTCACTTGCATTTATAGAATGAGAAAAATACAAAATTGATCTAGTGGTAAGTGACCAAGAATTTTATGGTGGGTTTTTAAAGTTTACATACAAGATATGAGGTTAGAGTTCTAATTGTACAAATTATTGTGCCATTATTTTAAGTTAATTTTTAGGAGTTAAATCCAATTAGTCAATATGTGTATAAAAAAATATTCATGTCATGAATGCACATGAGGGGGGTGTGATTAAAGAGGATCTTGAGTTAAATAAAAAATATGCAATCCTCCATGAAAAACTATAGATAATAGATTTTTGGTGTTTATCTACACATGTAAACTATGGCTATAACAATAAGAAAACTATCCATAGATGAAAGTGGTCTCTTCTTTTTCTGGTAGTGTGAAATGAAGCTGAAATGATTTTCTACTTCCATATACAATTCCCAAAATTAGTAACACCATTATAAGAAGTGGACAAGTTGCGGTGGAGTAATGTTTAAAATGATGAAGGATAAGAACATAAATGTGTTTCAAGAAAAATTTTCACCCTAAAAATACAACAATGATGTTATATTTGTAAAGGACACATGTTTCAAGAATCTAGTAATATAAAGCTATGATTTTTAACAAATAAAAATCTTCTAATTGAAAACATTTCTATTTTAACACTATATCCTTTTTATGAATGATTTTCTATCTTAATTAAAATTTCAATTATCATAAAAAATCCTTTACTTCATGGACCATTTATATAAACTATCACTTAATCCTTGATTTTTCGTCCCATCATCATCTAAGTCTCAGTCCCAATCATGTTGGGGTCAGCTACATGGATCCTTCATTTATATTCATCTCTATCATGGGTCATATGTTGATCGAGATGTAAAGATTCAAAATGTCTCTTTATAAGCTCTCCCCATGTTAATTTATGTCTTCCTCTTCCTCTATGGATTGTGCTTGATTCAATAGCATTGATTTGTATAGGTGCATTAGGCGGTCTACGTTGCACATGTTCATACCATCTGAGTCATCCCTCGCGCAACTCATCCTCAATGCTCTCCACCCCACTTTATTCATGATATAGTCATTTGGTAGGTGGTCTTTTCTTGTATTCCCACACATCCATCTCAACATACACATTTCAGTCACGTTCATCTTGTTGAGACCTTGTTTCTTCACCGCCCAACATTCACTCCAATAGAACATGGTTGACCATATAGTTATTCTATAAAACTTGCTTTTGAATCATAGAGGGGTCTTCTGATTACATACTACTCCGGTTGCACTCCTCCATTTCAACCATCATGCATTGATCCTGTGACAAATGTCATTTTAGACATCCCCATCTGTTTGCATAATAGAACCCAAGTAATGAAATTGATCACATTTTGATATATCTACTCTGTCCAACTTAGCTCCACCATTCACACTATGGGATTGGCTGAAATTGCAATGCATGTACTTAGTTTTGCACCTACTAATCATCAATCCATTAGATTCCAATGCCTTTCTCCAAAGTTCAGCTTTATCATTCGATCCATCTTTTGCTTTATCAATCAACACAATATCATCAACAAATAACATACACCAAGGAATATCATTCTAAACATTCTTTGTCAACTCATCCATGACAAGAACGAACAAATATGGGCTGAGAGAGGATCCTTGTGTACCCCAAATATGATGGGAAAATTTGTTGAGTCTCCTCCAGGAGTCTTCACATGTGTAGTTGAGCTATCATACATATCTTTTATCAAGTTAATGTATTGGATTTGCACACTTTTTTTCGTCAAAAAAGTCCATAACACTTCCATGGGTACTCGGTGATAAGCCTTTTCCAAATCAATAAAACCCACATGAATACCTTTCTTACTTTCTCTATATTTCTCCGTAAGCCTCCTTATCAGAAAAAAATAGCAAATGTAGTTAATTTTCTAGGCATGAAACCAAATTGGTTGTTTGATAGTGTTATAGCTCTGAGCCTCTGCTCAATAATCCTCTCTAAGCTTCATTGTGTGACTCGTTAACTTGATACCTCTATAGTTTGTGCAACTCTGAACATCTCCTTTATTTTTGTAGATGGGGACTTTAGTACTATTTATCCACTCATCTGACATCTTCTTGGTCCTCATGATCATGTTAAATAAATTCCTTAACCACATCGCCCCTTCATCCCCCATACACTTCCATACATCAATAGGAATATCATCTAGTCCACATGTCTTTCTCATTTTCATCTTTTTCAAGGCATTCTTGACCTCAAATAGTGAAACTCTTCATGTGTAAATGATCTCTCTTGTATTCACATCACACGAGACTCTTACATTATTTATGATATCTCCATTGAAATGCTTATGGAAGTAGTTTCTCCATTTGTTCTTCACCAACACTCTACCATTGTCATTCTTGATGCATTTTACTTGACTTGAGTCTCTTCCTTTCCTTTCTCTTATACAATCCATTTGATATATATATATATATATATATATATATATATATATATATATATATATATATATATATATATATATATATATATATATATATATATATATATATTCCCCCTTCTTTAGTGTCCAACTTCATATAAATATCATCAAAGTATCTAGACCTTACCTCCTGAAAAACCTATTTTGCTTCTTTCTTTGTGTGCTTGTATCTCTGAAAGGTTGCATCATCTCAAGATTTGGACAAGCTCCTATAGATTTCCCTTTTGAGTTTTATAGCCTTCTGTACTTCATCATTCCACCACCAAGTCTCTTTATGTGGAGACCCAACCCCGCTTGGACTCTCCCAAAACTTCTTTGGCAACTTTTATTATGTAGGAGCTCATGTTATGCCACATAGTGTTAACATCAGATTCCAAGTTCCAGGTTCCCTCCTTGGTGAGTTTATCATGAAAAGTCAATTTCTTTTCTGCTTTAAGATTCCACCACTTGATCTCGCTATCTTGATTTTTCTTATGCTTGCCTTTAATGATCCTCATGTTAATATCTAGAACCACCAACCTATGTTGGGTCACGAGTTCTTCATCAGAGATCACTTTACAATCCTTGCATACTTTACAATCCACCCACCTTGTAAGGAGGTAATCAATTTGGCTACAATTACACCCACTCTTAAAAGTAATATTATGCTATACATGTATTGATAAACATAGAAATGGTATAGATATTATTGTTGATAAGATGTTGAAGGATGATGTTGTCAAGATCCTTAGGATGGGTGATAGAATCATAGCTATCCAGGTTGTTCTTGGGGGAAAGAATTTCAACGTTATTAGCACTTATGCCCCCAAGTTGCCCTTAGTGAGGAGGCTAACAAGGATCATTGGGATGACATGTATGAATTTATGCAGGGAATACCAACAGAGGAGAACATTATTATTGGGAGTGATCTAAATGGCCATGTGGGGTGTAGCAATGCTGGATATGAGAGAGTTCATGATGGTTTTGGATGTGGCATTATAAACAGAGAAGGAGAGAGGACTTTAGATTTTGTAGTTGCATGCGATATTATTTTGGCAAACATCTATTTCAAGAAAAAAAGATCTTGTACCCTATGTCTCTGATATCTCTGCAACGTTCTCTTGTCCACTTCATTTCCTATAAGCAAGCTATATTGACTTTTCTTCTAATCATGGTATCCACTATCTCCAAAGATTTTCCTATCAAAGAGCCAATATTCCAAGATTAAACTCTAATCTTTTTTTTTGAACTTGCTTCTTTACTAGTCTTCACCAAAAATGTTTCCCTTGCATATTTTTCATTGCATCTGAGTGATGATGCGGCAAGACTACCTTCTTTACCAACACTCGTCCAAGATGTGGAAACCCTTCCACATTTTTCACTGCATTTGGGTGATGAGGTAGCAGGATTAGCTTCTTTACCCACACTCATCCAAGATGTGGAAACCCTTGCATGTCCTTCCATACAATCGGGTGTTTTTGTGTCAAAACCCCTAGCATATTTATCACTGCACCCGGGTGACGATGCAGTGCGTCGCTAGGTAGGGACACTCCAAACAAATTTTATAAGGATCCGTCTCACATAAAGAGTGACAAATGTTTATGGCTGGCTGTCAACCTACCACCAACCCTCCTCCTTTACTCGGGCTTGGGACTGGTTACATTTTCACAAAAAGTACAAATTATAAGTGAAGTTCTTGATTTTCCATCCTATATGTTAAGAAAATATTCTTTATCTTTTGCATTTGTTAGAATGAATTTTCCATTATTAATATTTTTATATAGAAAAAATTATAGAAAATAATATGATTTGAATCATCCTAATTGTATCATAGCTAACTTTGACTAATCAACTCTTAATTTTGTGTTCCCCACATTCTTCACCAAAAAAAACTAGAGAAAGTTGTTGGTGCAATTAATGTAAGCCCTTACTATTGCTGATTCATATTCTTCTTTTAATTTACTAGAGCCCAACTCGTATTCTTTTGGATTATAAGTATGTAGTGGTATGCCTATGACATTGATGCTAAATTGTCAGTTCTCACTTAAGGGGGTGTTTTATATAGATATGAAATCTCCATCACAATAAACTACTCATTTATTTTGATAGAATACTTGATATATTTTGGACTTAACATCACCCAAAAAATCTTATAGAAATTCTACATGTTTTTAGAAAATTCATCCTATGAGTTATCCAAAACCTTTAATACCAAATTCATCAATATAATCTTTTTTGAATTTTTGCTATCTAGACATTTACTGTTCCTACTTATTTCTTTACTTTTTTCCACATTTTTATGATACTCAATATTAATGACAGGAAAGCCTATTTATGTTTGTTCTAGTCAAAATTCCATTGTATCTACTTTTTTGCTACGAAATCTTATGTTATTTTTCATAAAATGGTTGATTCCTCATTAAACGTGTAATTGTAGACTCTACTTGTAAAAATGTTGCATAGACATGTTTCTTTCCCATAAAATTTCTTTATTTTTTCCAAGTATTTGGTAAAATGTTTTACACTATTTATTGAAGAGTGGTTGTTGATTTATTAAACAAAACAAAATAATATATGAATTCTCATTTTTAAATAGCATCTTTTGAAACCTAATTATCACACATAAGTTATAACTCATTTCAATAGTGATTTAATTCCAATACCTCTTAGTAGATTTTTTTTATTACAATCTATGTAACAGATTCCAGTATTGGACATGCTAGTATTTTAACATGATTTCCTTACATACCAAAATGACTTAGAATTATGTAGGTATCCTATGAGACAATTTCTTTATTGGGCAAAGAGGTTGAGGCTATGGTTTCATTGTTAGGTTTGTTGTATCCTATCTTACCAATGTAGAAACTAAAGAATAGCATATCTTGTTAAAAAAATATAAAGTACTTTGATGTGTTTTCAACCTCAACATAGTCTAATTGAAGTATAGAAAATTTTGGTTAATACACTAGTGATAAGGTCTTATTCTTACTAATCAACTTCCATGATATAAATGATAAATTTTGACAACCATGATATCTACGAAGAATTACTTAACAAATCAAATAATATTACTAGGTTGCAACCATGTCTTGCATTTCTTCTAGTAGTATATGAAATACAAATTCATTGATACCAGACATGCTTACTCTAGCTTTCTAAATTTTTGTTTTCAAGGTGAAACTCTAATGGATTTTCTTTGAGAAAAGATCATGAGTTCATAACATAAACAATAATGATCACCATCTCAAAGAAATGCCTTTCGTTATCTATAATACTTATAAAGTAAAAGGATTACATGTAATTATACTTACATCATCAAAAAAATATTACAGTAGAATGACTTGAGGAAATGACATGTATGAGTACATGGTCATAGTTTCAAAAGTAAATGAGAACATATACAATGCAATTACTTGCTTAAAATACTAGAATAATTTTAAAGGCTTCATAATAAGGATCCTTGCAACAAAAATATGGTTCTTACATGAAAGAGTATTACTATTTAGTCAATGTTGTATGGGCTAAAAAAGTGTAAGGAATAAAAAAAAAAATGTAAAAATGGTAAATATATGTTAGTATGGACTCCCTTAGTGATTACCTACTCTACCCTTAAAGAGAGATACAAAGAAATATATAGTGTGAAAAAATCAGTATATTTATATATGTGGTAAACACTAATACAAAATACTTTAGTAATCTCATTGAGTCATATCTTAGTTATGAAAAAGTTGGATACATTCTAACAACTCTACATACTTATCCAAAATATGGCCACATGTTCAAAACAACTGAACCTGAGTCAAAAGAAATGCATTATCCAATTTGGAAATTTTGTTACAAACAAGTATATATGCATTCACATAAGAAAAATATTTGTGTTTATATACATTGAGATCTATTCTTTCAAGCATGCGTGCTTATTTTGATATTATACATGGTAAACTTTGCCATGAAAATAAAATAACTAAGCAATTTATATTATTTTAAAAAGGTAATAATGTCACAATTTTCATGATCTATTGAAATCAAGAGAAAAATAAAGTTTTTCTTTAAATTTAAAACAAACTTATATAAAGATATTTATGAATGGTACTTGTTTCTTTAAATCAGATAAAAATAATGTTTTCTATTTTAATTATCCTACTCTTGTCTAGATTCTCTATAATTGCATTTCCAGAGTAAATGTACTTGTAATTTCTTCCAAATTATATATAGTTATCAAATAAAAAAAATTGTAGTTAATTAGTGACATATTATTGGATTAAGTTCCTAAAGGTCTACAACACAAACCTTTAATAACAAAGAAAGTTATCCAAGTAGAATATCATTTATGCATAATATCACTACTCTCTACTATCATTACCAATTATACTGGTAGATGGTAATGTGAATCTTATCTGAACATGGTCCTCATTTAGTTCAGGATGTTTTCATCCATACTTACAAACAATGATGAGTTGACTTAAACATACAATAAGAAAATTACCAAATGGATCCCATATACAATTTAAGTTAAATATCATCATGTATATTTGGGTTGTTATATATGTAAGTATTTTTTTGGAAGTCAACCTAATTACTTTCCCACAACAATTGGTTGAAAGGTTTACAAGGCCGTCTTTTGGTAATGAATTTATTGAATAAATAATGACAGAAAACTAAAGATATATCATAATGTTTTTACCCATATTATAGATTTGTATACATATTCGAAGAAATTAAGATACTTCATTATAAACAACACTTCAAAAGACATGAAGTAGACATACTAGGGTAGACTCGATATTTTGTCAATGATGAAATTAATAAGACCAAACAAGATATGTATATGTTGATCATAACCTACCCATTTATATGTTATCATATTTAAATTAAAATAACTTTTGAAAAGGGTATAATAGAAATGGAAACAAACATAGTTTATACGTATTGAAGAAGTAAATCCAATTTCATAAATTGTTTATAATATTAAGAGTATCTTAATATTTTTTATTGTCCACAAAAATGAACCAATGGAAGGACGGCCTTGAAACCTTTCAACCCATTGTTGTGGGAAACTTTAATGTCATCCACCAAGATGAGTTATTATTTTCTCCACTAAAAGGAAAGTACTCCACTTTTCATTAGAATTGTCTTACTTATTGTAGAGGGCTTGGTTGTATCTTTCTAGTCCAATTGACTTCAAATTTCACTTAAGTCCTCATAAAATATTTTCTTTGAATGAACTCTCACTAATTGGTAAATAGGCGGGGAAACATGGTAATATGTGGGGAAGATGGAATAATTATATTATTACCCAGAAAACAAATGTTATCATGATTTTCAATAGGGTAAGAAAAATGGAATGCCAATAGTTTTCCCATCTCAAGACAAGGTTTAAGAAAAGAGCGAGAAATACAAGCTTGAGCCAAGTTTGACCCCCCAAATTTTGGTCATTGAAAGCCAGAAAGGTGAGACTTGTCAAGCATGTTTTGATGAACCCCATGGAGGATGGTAGTAGGGGATGTATCTTTTTATTTAAATATAAACAAGAATATTAAAAATATAGTTTGGGTTAAATAGTTATATGCAAAAAGCTACTTAAATGCCTTCAAATAGGTGTGGTCTAGAAGTTGGGCTTCCAATATTGTTTGAATGGAGAAACCCACATATCTAAAGAAAGAATTAGAGGAAAATGATGATAGTGACATCATAATTCTATTGGTAATATTTTAAATGTGTCACAGGATAGAGATGGAGCCATCATCTAGAACCCCAAAGACCAAGAATTGAAAGGGAAGGAAATGATGATGGTTTGTCTCACACACTACATTATTCTTATGATTTTTTTCTGTGGCCGCATCAGAGGCAAACTGGACTACCATGATGTTTTCATGAATAATGTCTAACAAAGGAGAGACCCATGTAAGACCAACACATGTGAATTCTCCATCAGTCTAATGAAATAACAAGATGTCCACAGGTCAGTAACAATGAAAACATCTTTTTGGGTGAAAAGAAAAGAACTTGGACATTCTTTAGCAACTTATATCTTGGTACAAGTTATAATGCCAAAGAGGGAATCCTAAAAAATCATGATAGAATTTGAATCATGGATGGGTGGGACAATGTACAATATGCTACCATAAGAATGAAGGTCTACAAAATGGCAAAGGGTACATCAGGTATTGCCAGGATATTGAGGGGTCATGAGTTAATAATGTAGAACAACTCAACATTCAATAGGTACCATGGATAATCCAACACTAACAATAGGAACTCTAAGAAGAAATCATGTGTGTGGTCTACTTGTAGAGAAGATAGAACATCTCATTTTTTGGTAGACAACTCACAAGAGTAGAATCACACATATATCATGTTGTTGTCGGCATCTTCCAAAAGAGACTATTTCTTGGGCTGGAATAAAGAATACATGATAACTTTGATTAGCAAAAGGATGGTAGTAGATCACATAATGTAGCATAAGCATTGTCAAATAGTGAACAAATAAGAAAAAAATTGTTCTCACAAATAATATGATCCCAAAGCTTACCTATGTGGAGTTGAGAGATAACATATGAGTACCTACAAACATCCTGAGCCAACCATTTGAAACACACATGAATAGTGTCTAGGTGCCATTGCAAATAACCAAAACCTTGGCTTTAACCCACTACAATGCATGCATGTCTGGAAATGTTGAAGACCACAATTAAAGTCAATTACAGATGAATCAATAGAATCTCATAATTTTGTTCGAAGTGAATTCAACAACTTTGGCATCCCGACGCATGAATTGAGGTGAAGAAATTCACATTTTGTATCATTAAGTGAATCTAGGAGGTTATCATATCTAGATATTTAAACACATACTTTTTTCAAAAAATATCAAGAAAATCTCTGATCAAAGGAAAGTGGACCACCAAGAAGCTTCACCCCCCATGTTTAACATGATATGTCAAGATGGAAAAAGTCACTATCTAGTTCTCTTCTAAGAACATCAGCACACCAACAGATTTCCATATTATATGTATTGAGATGGAGGACAAATTGCAACCCAACATTTGAAGAATAGTTAAGGCCTTAGACAACTCGAAATGTCACCGATGAGAATTCCATCATCCAGGTAGAAAGACAATAGATTAAGATTGCATTCAATTTCTAGGTGTAAAAAAGGGGATGAACAACCAACAAAAGAAGAAGAGGTCCAATAGCATCACCTTTTTGGACCCTAGTAACAGACATAATAGGTTCACCCTAATCCAAGAAAAGTTAATAAGGAAAAGAATAAAAAACTCAACCCATTGTGCAATCATCGAGCATCTAAGACAAACTTCTTGACAAATGGTAGACCAATGAACCATATTGACAACATTTGAGAAGTCCACAAGAGCCAATGGATGAGTTTGGAGATGAAATTGGTCATGTAAAAGGTGTGTCGTAGCATGAAAAATAGTTTCAACACCTCCAGGAATCCCAACATCAAAATTGTGATCTTGGAGATGTGAGAAAACATATGTCACGTCTGCCTCTTCTGCAATCTTAGACGTAAGTTGATGCCAACCAACTGCAATGAGTCAAATGCCATTTTTGTCTTTAATTAGGGAATCAGAGGAGCACCAAGAGCTGTTAGGATCCAAGGAGCTCGGACAGTGACCATTCAACCAAAGATTGACAAGAACTAAAAGAACATCCAATAACCCATCCTTGACTATTGTATTTGAACCACACATGGAGTCAAGAAGGTTTTGCACATGGAGGCCATCACATTCATAAGCAGTTTCTTTATTAATAGAAAATTAGCATCTTCAACCATATTATGAGTTGGAAGAAGTGGAATTTATGGAAGTGTTAAAGTTGGCTGCTTCTTTGATGTGGAAAGTTGAGGGTATTTTGACTCGAGATCCAAGTGAGTTGGATTATTATATGATGCAACCCCAGTAGAATATAGAATTTGAATAGATTTAGAAAATTTCTCATGTTGGAACTTAGAATCGGCGTTAAAAACATTTGAATATAAGAAATATGCATTACTATTAGGTTTTTGAATCTATAAAATCTAGATAAGAAGTTGTTCAATACCATCAATTCCTGAATTCCTTACCTTTTTAAGGCTTGAAGAATCACATGTTGTTTAATGGAAACATTCTTGTGAGTTGAACAGTCATTGGAAGATAAAGGAGTAAAATGATAGAGGTCACATAGGAAATAGTAGAAAGTCTATCCAAGCATCAATAGAGGAGGGGCATGAAACAATCTAAATGAGAGTTGCATGCAAAGATATTGAAAAAGGGAGGCAAAGGAGAAGAGGGTCGCTCTCGACTTTAGTAGCACCCAATCAGAAGACATGCACATAGTTCAAAACTGACTATAGGTGGTTGTGGTGGCTAGATACACTGACAATCTATCAAGTTTTAGTTCACAAAATTGGTGACATAACTTTGATAGAAGTAGGGAAACTAGTAGTCACTTTTGACAATCCAATATAGAATGATGTGGGAGGGAGATTATAGCATATGAAACATCTTCTTCCTTTTGGGAAGAGTCTTTAGACCAAGTAATCATGTAGACACATAAACCACAAATCTATCTTTTAGAAGATCGCAAGGAGATAGTTAATGACTCTCACACATCAAAGTTTTTTAGTGCCTTGCATATATCATAAACATGTGCCAATGAGGATAGATGAACCATACAATGATGACATGATAAACTTTTAGCTCTCAATTGTTTTCTTGATGTGTGTGTCGTTTCACATTCTAATTCACCTAGGGGAAAATACCCTAGATATTTACCTAGACGAAGTAAAATAATCGCCACGTGAAAGGGGATGGATCTTATATTTTAATAGCTCAGGATCGAACCCAAAGAAAATCATTTTTAAGATTGATTTGATTAAAGTGCCCAGACGAGAACTAGTATTTATTACTAGATTTGGTTTAATTAACTAAGGTTACAAGAATAAAATACCTATATTAAGGTTGTATTTATTAATGTATGAGAACACTAGGGTGTCATGGGTATCACCACATGTACCTGTCATTGACTCTCTCATTGCATCATATTAAGCATGAACATGTATATGTTGGGGGAAAGAAAATCCCCCTTTTCTAAATTAGAATAAAAATTTAGACTAATATCTCTATAATCTCATCATTACATTACCTAGATATGGTGCATCTATCACCTCAATAAGCATCTATTTGAAATTATTATCAAGGGTCACAAGAAATATTCAATTTCCTAGATCATGGGTTTGAAGTTCTGTAAACACAAGATCTGATTAACATGTAAACTTGGAGATCAAACAAGAGTGACAACATAAAATGATTGATTCCTAAACATAAAATTGCTCGTACAATAATAGATTTAGTAGAAAGAACACAATCAAGGCTACTTCCCTCACCCTAGTCAGAGGAATACTCACTCATTCAAATAGTAACAATAATAACAAATGAAGAGAGGAAGAAAGTCATCATTGTAGTAGAAGTTAAAAGAATAGATGTGGTGTTCAGAAGCCTGTGATTGTGTTGTAGATTGATGGTGGACAATGCAAATACGGATTTGCTCCTAGACACTCAACATCAATAGACTTGAGGCACCATTGTTTCTTCTTCAAGCACTTGGTCTATCATCAAAGAAGATGAGCTTGTGGGCCGATGACGGGAGGAGAGTAATTGTCAACTGATGGAGTCAAGGTGTTAATGATATTTCTATGGATATCTTTCTTCTTTTTCTCTTTTTCTATTTTGTTTAATCATGTGTAGCTAAGCTCCCTGGTGGGCTGTAAGGAAGATCAAATGTCACTTTGATAACATGTTAGGAAAATGTAATTTGTAATGAACATATTTTCATTCTATCATGATTGTATTTTGTTTCAATCTCATTTCCCATTTTTCTACTTGTGATTTGTGACTCTAAATATGAATTTCTTGTTGTTTGATGCTTGAAAAAACCTAGATTCTAGGGGAAAACAATTTGTATATGGTTATCTTAAGATTTATTCCTAGGTCGAACAAGTAGATCCCTAGATATATAACACCCTATCTTCCTCTATATGAATCTCTTTTCCTACAACTAGGTATGAGATCTAAGTATCTAATGTAAGAGTTATTAGTGCATTTTCATATATTTTTCTAAAGTCTAGGTGGTGTGTAATATTAGGTGAAATACCATCATCCCTACTCCCCATTTCTACCCTTGGCCTTCATTTTCCCTAATATCTCTTACCCAAGAAACGTAGAGTTGCTTGGTCCCTTTATAATCACACCTAAGCCCTAGTCTAATTGAGCCTCGTAAGGTTAGAATGGGTGTGCAAGAGTGTAATTCCCACACACACACTCCTTATGACCCAACGCCAACTAGTAGCTTAGGGTGATTCAATATCACTTATGTTGTTGTTTACTTTGGAAATATAGAACGAAATGATAGGATTCACATGTTATATTACCCCTCAATTCGGATTCATGTGACATTCCCCCAAATGACCCACTCTTCCCATAATTTTCTAAAATCCCAATTGCTCTCTTTCTAATTCATGCTTGCTTAGTTACTTAGTTTAATTGTCTCTTAGGTAATTACCTTGTTCTTGGTAGTCAATCCTTATTAGGGTAGTCAGTGCTTCTTTGTTCTTTCTTAGTCTAGTTAGTGATAACTCAAATCTCTAATTTCTTTATTGCCTAATTTCTAGTCTAGTATAGTCTTGTGATCTTTCTTAAGTAGTTGCTTTCCTTGCTAATTAGAGTTTCTTGTTTAGGGTTATATTAAGGTTTTGCTTGTCTCCTTTCTTACTTTCTTGATTGAGACATTAGTGTAATCAAACCAAAACCAACTTTTTTTTGGTATCGAGGAACCCCTCTTGGGTAAGGCCACTATTGGACCCACCCCAAATGAGAGTAAACCCTTGGACCAGCCATGTCATTGGGGGGAGGGAACATCACAACACACCCAATCAAATGTCAGCCATTGTTGCACCATGGACGACCCCCAGAGTCGAACTCAGAACTGAAACCAACTTTAAATAATAAAAACCCTAATCACCTCTTTAGAAACATAGATAATCCAACAAAGCTCTAGTTTCCCCCTCTCTATGTGAATCGACCCCTTACTTGCTACTCACTTATGCTATAATACAATCTGGTGCACTTAGGGGTGATATATTGTGATATATGTGATTATTTTTGTACAAGGACCATTGTAAGTTCTGAAGGTCAAAGTGTGTTCAAGCCTCTAGGTTTGAATCTATTCAAACTCAATTAGGATAGTGTGTAAATCCTAGTAGCAAAATTGCATCACCAACTAAGTATATGGGAGTTCCTTTATTTATTGGGAAGATGAGAGGGAAGGATTTTTTCCTCTTAGTGATAAAATCAAGTTAAATCTTGAAGGGTAGGTCTCTTTCTTTGGAAGCTAGATGTGAGTTATTGAAATAAACTCTCTCAACTATGCACATTTATTGAACTTATGCCATTGTTTTGCCTTCTTCTATCTATGATACAATTGATAAAATTTTCCATGATTTTATGTGGGAAATATTCAAAAAGGTCCAATCTTTATCTTGTTCCTTGGGATAATGTTACCCTTCCTAACCTTGAAGAAGGGTTGGAGATTAGGAAAACTAGGGAAGTTTTAATTGTTTGACTTTGCTTAATTGCTTGGAATTTGGTGACAAAGAAGGATGCCTTGTGGGTCAAATGGATACATGAAATGTAGTTAAAGCTTTTATTTCGAAGGCATTTCTAAACAAGATACCTATTGGTGACTGTGTGAGAAGAAGAGGATTCCAATCTATCTCTATTTGTTTTCTCTATCTAGATGGTTATGAAGATGTCAACCATATTATTTCTGACTATGATTTTGGCAAGAAAGTGTAAAGGTTAGCAATTGTTGATCTCAGAGTCCATTTTTCACATTTCAATTGGAATGATGTTGAGGATTTCTCAAGAGACAAGAAGCTTTTATTCCTTCTTTTACAATATAAGATTTGGAGTGAAAGTAACACACATGTACATGATAATAGTTCAAGTTCTACACTAACTATATGGAATGGTATAAAAGGATACTTTTAATGCTTAAAAATTTCTTAGTTCAGTTCTGAATAGCTATGAGAAAAATTGCTTGTTTTTTGGATTTCTATTTGACAAGGTGGGTTTCAATACTCACTATTTTCCTCTTCTCTCTCTGATCAGATTTGTGTGAAATATTAGAGTTTGAGTTTTCTCTGTATATCTTTTTCTCCTTTTATTTTTCATTGCTCTTTTGAGAAATGACGTGTTGTAACTACAATCTCTTGAAATAAAAAAATCCCCACATGATTTTGCTGACAAAAAATGAGTTATTGTTGGGTGAAATTCATTTGGAAATGCACCCAAAAGTAATCGAAAAGATGATATAAATGTGCATATCATCTTTCTAGACTAGGATTTCCCTTGGGCCAAGAGTAGTCCACAAATATAATTATGCAAGCACTATTAGAATCATACAACCAATTTGTCATGAACTACAATATTTTTTTATAAAGATCAACTATATAGATAATGTTTACAAAAAAGATGTCTGTAAATAAAGGCATACATGGTGGAATCCAAACAAGAGTCAACACCTAATGTGTTTTAGTCTGGCGTGTAAAAAGATGTACCTACATAGTAGCAATACTAGAGAAAAAGGCACCCACAAACAAAGTTGATGAAAAAAAGAGTTCTAGGGGAGGCACCTCTTAAACAAGGCCCCATACTTAAAGATAAGGATACGATGGAAGATGAAAATATTAGATGCCAGTGTCATCTACCATGATCTCCTACAAGTTGTAGTGACCTTATTTTCCCCAAAGAGCATCATGCCTACATTATCATTGTCCCTCACATGTGTTGATGTAGATGTTAGTCCTGCATAATGAAAAGATAGATAGGGAATGTTCAATCTATTTTTTAGAATATGAAAGAAAGATCAAGTTGTGTTGATGTTTTTAGATGTGGAGGTATATTAAATTTAATAGTAGAGTTTTTTACGGAGTTACTATGCAACTTGAGTGGGATGTTGTGGTGGGATGTTGAACATATTGACAATGGTGTCTAAATTTTTATTGATGTTCTTCCATAGAGGTGATGCTATCCTATTTATATTTTTATTCCATAGGTTTGTTTTCTTATTGTATGCATGAAGAATTAAAGGATTCTAGAGTTTAGAGGAGTTGGTGATGAGAGCTTGGATGAATTTTGTGATAATAAAAATAGATTGCATTTTGATGTTGATTATGCCCCATGTGATGTCCCCGGATTTTCTAAAACTTAATCTGACGTGTGACCTCCAAATTAAAACCTCACCTCTATGAGAATCACAATTTATACACCATACAATAGGCTAAGAAGAAGAAAATTAGGGGAAGTCAGAAGAAGACAACAGTAGCACATGCACATGAACAATAATAAAACCATACAACACATGTTCACCATTCAACATATAATTACATAATGGATTGTTACAACATTTGATATTACATATTGAATAGAAAAATCTACATATACATGTACTACCACTAAATAACAGGATCTTATGACAATAGTTCCACCTATACATCATCTCACCACACAACTCTCAACTATATTGTTTCTTCAAGATCATATGTCCACAACCTAAACAAAAGATTACATGTAGTACACATCAGCACAATATTGAAGAATATTCAACTGAGTACGCCTATGTGTCTTTTATATACCTCTCATCATATCTTGGTAATAAGATAAAACTAACACTTGGAAGTTATAAAGAAATATAATAAAAGGCATATACTTGCACAAAGATGTTCATTAACAAAAGAGAACACATATTTTAAGCACATTTTGCATTATATCATTCATAAATTTACTACCGGAGAGTTGAATGCATTAAGGCCTTTATGATCTACTACCAAAGAGTTGGATCATTTCACAATGTGATCTACTACTAAAGAGTTGGATTTCTTCCAAGTACTTTACTTCCAAAGAGTGGAAGTACTTACTTTCCAGAGCTTTACTACCAAAGTGTTGAAGTGCTTGGATATAATGGAACAAATATATTATGTTTCATGTGTTCATATTAATAAGTATGGAAAATCATGCAACATATCATACAAGAATAATCATTTCACTCAATAGCATATGCCAAGTATTTTACTACACATATATCACAAGCATATTGTATAAAAGCCAAGTAAGAGGTAATGGCATAGCTTCAAAAGAGACATCTTAATCAAATATTCCTCATGTCATTTATATCCTTGGTCAAACCTGATTAAAACAATATCATGTACCATCATCAGGTTCCCATCATCTTAACCCTAGTTATATTGATTTTAGGGTTGACTTTATCTCTTACTATATTTACATTATCACTTGCATTCTTGTCTTGGAATTTGGTTACTGATGTAAAATCTATTTTTTCTAGAATCGGGTTTCATTAATTGATATTTATATTTCACATATAATGTGAACATATTAACCCTAATTTATATACATTATTCAAATTAGGGTTAGAACCCATGTATTAAGGGTCATCTTCATATAATGTGAATTTTATGCATCATCATGATCTGATAATTAAATTTGAGGTTCCACATAATGATATGAGCTTACTCTATAAATTTCATCATTTATTGAGAATGTATGTATTTATTGCATTTTATCTAGGGTTAAAAACCCTAATTAGCCATATGGAGCAAATTACATGATTTCATACATCACCATCATAATTACTGACATCCGAATTATTATAAGCAAGAATATGGATTTACTGACATTTTATCATAATTTTAAGCTATCATTTGATATTTATTATCCATGAAATAAGCATATAAAATCTTTTTTTGCTCAAGAAAGCGTGTCACCCTCTTTATTGCTTCACAACATGTACAAAGGTGGGTCCCAAAACACCACACCAGTCCAAAGAGATACAGAGGAGAAGGAAAAGACAAAAAGAAAACAAAGAAAGGGCAAAAAAACATCAAAATATGTACAAGGGATAAACCCCAAAACAGAAAAAGAACATATCAGAAAAACATCCAAACCAGGATATCCAGCCTGCAAAGCAGACAAACCAGGCTCCATCTAAGGATAAAGAACAGGGATCAGCCCCCAAACTTCAGAAACAGATATCATCCCCCAAAACTTCAGAATAAATGAACAAACAAGCAACTCATATCATTACTGATTCTATTCCAGACCTTCTCCTCATCCAGGGACCAGTTCTCAAAAGTGATCAAGTTCCGGGCATGCCAGATGTGATAAACTACAATAGAAATAAAAGTAGCCTCTTTCTTTCCAAGAATACTCCAACAAGAATGAGAATCAATGAAATCAGGTTTAACAGATAAAAACTTATTCTGCAAACCTTTCCCCCAAACAAAGCAAGCAACAGAGCATTCCTGAAAGAGATGTATAATGGACTCCTCCCCCTTCTTGCACAAAATAAAGACAGAAGTAAGATAAAACCCTTTCTTCCTAAGCCAATCAATGACAGGAATACAGCTAAGAGCCAACTTCCAACACATGATTTTATAATTCTCAGGGATATCAAGCTTCCACAGCTTTTTCCCCCAAACAAGATAAGGATATTTGCATCTTCTACAATCCCAGACATCCTTAAACTTCACCTTCTTCTTACCATTAAACAGAACATTATCAGAATCTCCAGTATAAATGGTAATATTAGACAAGAACTCCAGCAAAGGACTCAACCTCCTACTAGGTTTAATATCCCAACTACCATTCTTCATGACATTAGTAATTTTGATCATCCTCCCTTTCCCTAACATCAGGGGCATTCTATTATCAACACAGTCTTCGAGAAACAAACACCCTTTAACCCAGGGATCACCCCAAAGCAGAAGATTATCACCTTTCCCAAGCTGAAAAGAAACAAACTTCTTAACCAGGCTGCAGACCTTCAAAATACATCTCCACATCCACGAGTGGTAGGGTTTACATTCAACTTTCCAAATTGAATTCTTCTTTAAATACTTGCCATGGACCCACTTGACCCACAAGTTATCTTTTCCACAAGCTATATTCCAGAAATTGATAATCAGCCCAGCAGTATTCACATCCTCTATCCTCCTCACTCCAAGCCCCCCTTCCTTTTTAGGTCTAAAGATATTACCCCAACTCACATGATGCATATAAAATCTTACATTATATCCTTATGTTTTAAGAATAAAAATGTTGATATTATGGTTCCATGTTATTTTATGCATTTTTCTGAGAAAAACAGTACCTTGTTTGTATTTTTTCGATGAACAATCTATTTACTATGAATTAGAGAAAATCTTACATGTAAGATTTTTCCGATGAACGATCTATTTACTATGAAGCATATAAAATCTTACATTATATCCTTATGTTTTAAGCATAAAAATGTTGATATTATGGTTCCATGTTATTTTATGCATTTTTCTGAGAAAAACAGTACCTTGTTTGTATTTTTTCGATGAACGATCTATTTACTATGAATTAGAGAAAATCTACTTATTTTAGGGAATTTTACCTTCTGTAGACAATCAGATGGAGCCATGTGTCATGTGAGCCTACTCGATCAGGCATGGATGAACCATCTGGTCCAACGCGGTTCACTTCCTATGGTTAAAATCTTGGGTCTCTACCAATTCTTGACATGGACCTGGTCTGACTTCTCCTTTCTTTCCCCGATCTTTCGATCTAGCTGTTGCATTCAATGTGATCTATATGCATGCGAATGGGACAAGGAACCACCACTGGGCTTGTCTCCATCAATGAACTGGCTGTGATTGAAGCCTGCTACTATCTATTAGTGTCTCTTTCGCTTGCCAGCCTACTCTCAAGCTCTTCGTTGGTGGTTCCTCCTATTCTCCCCACAGAGTTGCCTCCGCGGTAGGGATTCCCAATGAGGAACTAACCCCTCCAGGTCTTCAGTGCTATTGTAGAAAGGTGACCCCAGCGAGGGATAGCAGTGGTTTCATCCCTTCTCTATATAGACTTCAGTTTCTATAAGCCTGCTTCAGGTCCATCCAAATGCTACTGATCTTATGGCTAGCACTGGTACCTCTGCTTAGTTTCTTGGAGGGGTTAACCACCACCTGTTGGCCTTGTTGATGGTGTATCCTCCTCACAGACTTGAGGAGTTCTCCATTAGTGGGTCCTACTACTACAACAAAGCACAAAGGATATATAACCAGTGACCAAGCTCAAGATCGGTGCTTGTAATAGCATATGTATATGTCTTCTAAGCATATCAGTACATCCACACTTGTAATAGTATATGTATATGTCTGCTAAGCATATCAATACATCCAAATGTGGTTACAAACATCTATAGATATTCTCCTCACTTCCTTTATAAAATGCAATGAAGAGAAATAGTAGTGGGGATGGTCACTCATTCTCTATTATTTTAAGAACAAGTCCATGATTCAAGGGTTTCTATCAATCTTAATTGCTTGGTCAGTTTTCCTCCCCAACACACATACTCGATGATTGTGGCTTAGAGGTTGGACCACGCCATCCCATGTTTAAGTCTCAATATGTGGGAGGTTAATCGTAAAATTGTGGCCCTCAAATCCATCATGGATTCATATAGATAGACGCTAGATATTGGACAATCTATGGTAGTAGTCCACAACCAGGTCGTGTGATACAACATCATTCAACAACTAGGTTCTAAATAAACATGCGACCAAAGTCTTCTAAAATATCATGCGTATATGTGTTCCCAAATTTAAACTCTTATACCATTCTCTAGTTACACCCAAACTACATGAAATTGGCCATAGCTTCCTCATAACTGGACGTACATCCTATTCAAATTTGGTGCCAAAACCCAATCGTTCAATCATCCACATAAATACCTTAAATGACATTAACGATAGGGTTCTTAAACATGATATAAGCATCAATCACCATCCAAACCTTAATAAAGCACTTGCAACTCCCAAGATAACTCAACATTCTTGAATTCCCTTATATCATTGGATAATTAAGGATTCCAAAGGTCCACTCCATCACACCCCATCCCCCATAATCTAAGGGGACACATATGGTTTCCCAACCGACCCGATGCCTTCTGGTAGTTTTTGATTTATTTGGGAAATGGTTCCACAAAAATCTTTTCCTAAGAGAGTCAATCTAATGTTTCATTTTAGTAGGTAAATGGATACAACTAAGATTGTGAGTAGTGATGGGTGTGATAGTGATCAAGAGAAGAGTGAGATGACCAACAAGGTTGAGGAAGCTAATGGTCCAGGAGGAGAGTTTCTGTTGGATTTTTTCTATAATGGGTAGCCATGTTCTGTGTTGTATGGGTAAAGGGGAGATAGGTAGACAAGGATACATCATAGGGAAGTTCTCAATATTACATTTTAGGAGGATTTGATATTTGTTGATGATATTAGTAGATATGTTGAACCAATTAATGAAAGATTTATTGAGGTTAATTTTGAGGCCAAAGATATATGAGAAGATACCAATGATACAAATAGTGTTGAGGACAGTGTTATCTTCTAGTTTTACTAGAATCATGGTATCCTCTCCATATTGAATGATGTTTTCAAAACATTTGCAAGAAGATGTGATGAGACCTTGGGATGTTCCTAGCTTAATCATGTTAGTGATAATTGTTATAATTATAATGAAAATTTAGGGTGACAGTGGGTATCCTTGTTTAAGACCATTCACAGTTTTGAAGTGACCAAATAGGGCACCATTACTGATCTTGGAGAAGTTGTTAGTGGAGATGAAAGCATGAATTCAGTTAATCCACTTCTTAGGGAAGCCATATCCTCTCATACTACGTGTAAGTCAATTTTAGTTTACATAATCAAAGGCTTTTTCAAAATCAATTTTGATATTGATAACATATGTTTTATGTCGATAACATAGACGAAGGTGTTAATTGACCTTGATATAGGCATCTTGAATATTTCTATGCTTGAGGAAAGCATTCTGGTCTTGTGCTATGATATCCTACAGTTGTGATTTGATATGGTTGCTGAGAATTTTTGCCAATATTTTGTAGGAAGTATTGATAAGATTGAGGGCACTACTACAGAAACTGCCTTTGGCGTCGGTTGTTTAACCCCTTTTGGCGTCGGTGTCCTGCCGACGCCTATGTGGGCGCCGCTAAAGGTCGAACACTTCAGCGTCGGTTTTTCACCCGACGCCTATTTAGACTAAAAGCGTCGGATGTTTATAAACAATGGACGCCAAAAGCATTCGCGCCACAGAAAACGGCGACATCTAGGAAAGACCTTTGGCGTCGGTTTGTCTACTAAAAGACCGACGCCTACATGTATTAGAGACCAAGTACTGCTTTGGTCACATCAGGCGTCGTTCCTTTACAAAAATCTGACGTTGTAGGTCTGTGCGGACGGTTATCTGTAAATAACCGACGCCTATATCTATTTTTTTTTCATATCAGTTTGCAGGCCTGCTGTGGCTGGTCAGCAGGATGAGAACCTGCAGTTCAGTTTTCTGAACTGTAGGTTTACGACATCCATTGATATCAGCCTACAAACAGGCCACAAACCTGCAAAATTAACAAAAAAAGATTCACACAAGTAGATACATTCAGACATCAATTCAATTCTCACGTTCACACATATAGAATCATTCAAATACATGTTTTAACATTCAGAAACATTCATTTACAAAGTATCATTCAACATCACTATCAACATCCCAATTATATCTTACAGTTGCCACTGTTTGTACGGCTATTGCCCATTCTTCTCTTACTTCATTTAATGCTTCCCTCGTATATGGAGCATGTACATTTTTTAAGCGTTTGCCTATAGTGTGGTCAGTTTTAAACACCTGCAAAGAGAATGATGTATATATATAAGTAATAATATAAAAATAAGATTGATATATTTCATAATAACTAATGAGACTATATATAATACCTCATGTATGGTATCGATGTCCAATGCGGCATGTTTGATAATCATCTGCATAAATCGCATCACATAGTATGCGCATGCCCAGCCATTGTCTTGTGTAGCGCACTATAAATTGAAACATACAAAATAATACAACTAAGCACAATTCATATAAATAATATATACATTGGAGTCGGGGAGTCGGGAACTTACTTTTACGTTCTCCCAAGACAATGGCTGGTTCTTTTTCCTTGGGACCTTTCCTCCAGCCTTTTTGAATGCGTCTAAACCCCTACATGTTAATATAACACAGTAAATTGCATAAGTAAATAGTAATGTAATAAAAGATGTTAACGGATATAAAAATGAAATATTTCTCACCAGAATAATGGCATTCTCATTACGTGTCCAATTTTAGTGTTTAATGTACTTCCTGCGGGATCTAGATAATAAACAGTGAACGTCCCGGGGACAATAACTAGTAACTCCCAATGTTTACCGCTACAGGTAAAAAGTTAACAATTAATAACTCAAAATGCAAAATAAAAATGGAATTTTCTTAAGTCCAAATTATAAATAAAGTAAACTTACTTGACATTGAATGGAGCTATTATTATCATCTTCATTAGATGACCAAAAATTGTAAAAGCATCTATACAGTATTGTTGAACACTATCAGGGTCTTTAGCTACCATACTAATCAATGATGGAATCAAAAATCCAACATGATCATATGCAAATTGTTTGCAATGATCTTCGACTAAGTAGCTGCAAAACATATATGTGTATGCATTAATATATAAGAAACCAGATCACCGGATCTTACACAAGGTATATGGATGTATAAACAAGATCTCACCTTATCCATGTCTCTATCATTGATGTATTCAGCCACTCATACTGAAACAGCTCAATAATATCTTGTATAAATAAAGAGTTGTCGTATGATTGACCTGCATAATCTACATCTAAAGAAACAATTATAGGGCAATGTATATTATGTGCCCGTAGCCAACATGCCATTCCCCTACAAGTAGGACCTAACGGGTATGTTAGGTCAGTTGGAACCCAAGTTGGTAATGCGGGAAGTGGAGGTTGAGGGCTAGGTGCTCCTGGTGTCTTCTTTTTAACCTATATATATAATTTCAGATCAGTTGACATCATTATATACACATTAACAGTCTAAATCAATGTAAATTTATCTTACAATTTCACTCGTGTAGAGGACATCTGCTTTGGGCCACAATATGACCCCGCCTTCTGCCTCACCAAGTTTATCAATATCTGGGTGGGCATATGGCAATGCAACTTCCCTCCAATCGGGTAATACATGTATCGGGCTCACACGAATGTAGCCCGGTGGCATTGGAGTCCCATAAAACGTTGCCCCAGGAAGGGACTGGTAAGCCTGCGCCTCTGCAACAACATAGTCTTGCATTCTTAAGCGGCATGGCTTCAATGCCTACAAATTTACGTAAAGAATGTTATACATATATACATATCATCTTGAAAACATATCATCTTGAAAAGACTAGCTACAATGTCATAAACAATACTTACAACAGACGTGTTAGGCGATGGGTCTCCAAGATTACTCGCAGTCTGTGCACCAGGAGAAGAGTGGGTCGCCATAGGCTGATTGGAAGCCTGAGATGCCTTCCACCGCAGCAATTCTTCCTTGACCTTCTCAGCAACTACATCGTTGACCTCCTTAGCAACTATATCATCGACTCTCTTATTCACCTATACATGGATAAAACAAACATTAGCTTCTTATTAATGAATTTCCTTTTGCAGTAACATTCTAAAAAAATAATAGGATACCTCTTCTTGAGAAAGTCCCACTCTGGGTTTGCGCTGGGATGGCCCAAAGAATGCTTTGATGCCCACACCAGCGCCGACACCTCTAACACGTCCAGGATGCTCTGGGTTACCCAGAGCAACTGTCAATTCATCCCTTGTGCCTTGAGGGATGAACGTGCCTTGTTTCCTCTGCTCCTGCAGCTCACGCTAATCACCATAAACAGAAATTGGTAAGTTAACACCACAAATAATCAATATTCAAATGATTGCTCTAAGAGTTGTATTTTACCATTTTTGCAGCCGCCTCAGCATTTCGGGCTTCTTTATTTCACCCTTCTTGTTTTGTCTGCTAGCTATCCAGATATCATGGTGAGGCAAGGGTGTGGCAGACTCCTGAGTACGAGTAGCATCCTGAGTTGCCGCAGACTCCTGAGTAGCCGCAGACTCCGCCTGTAGTCTTTGGCGAACGCTTGCATAGCCTTTTTTGGACCCATAGTGTGGTCATGCACATTCAGTGCATGCCTTGCTTTTTGTGCGTCACTGAAGGCCTAGTTAGTATGCACATTTATAATTAGGTTAGTAGCACAATGTATATTAATTAAAATGGGAGTGACGCCTAATACCTTGAATTCTTCAGATTTTCTTGAAGCAATAAAATTGTCCCAATCTTCTTTGTCCAAGAAGTTGCATTGTTCAAGGGCTGACTTCTTCTTCTTATCACCCTGTTTTATGTATTCTCTGTTCAAATTTGTCCTGTAATTCCTAAGCATCTTTCCAGCGCGTTGCATCACACTTTTA